>LNAC01000055.1:512817-744229 GCA_002007465.1 Ailurus styani
TTTTTTTTTTTTGGTACCAAATTAAATAAATCTAACCTAAACTTGTTTATGATAAAAGGGAATTTATTGCCTCATGTAAAAGAAAGGGCTGGGAGGTGAGGGACGTGTCTGGAGGGCATAAGGTAAAGTTTGGGCATATTTAGTTCTTGTGTAGAGGGCCAAAAATGAGTTCTCCAAGAACTAGTCTTTCCAAGCACTCTGCCTCGTATTTGATGTGGGCTCCGCTCTCAGACTCCTGGTGCTAGTAGAATAGCTGCTGTGAGCTCAAGGCTTGTATGCCATGTCCAAACCAGGTGGGAGTGAAGAGAGGATAGTCCATTCCCAGTCCCAGCAGGGGTCTGTCTCATTGGCTCTGACTAGTCACGTTTTATGTGTTCATCTCTGACTCAATCGCTGTAGCCAGGTAGAAGCAAGTGCTCAGGTTGTCCACTGTCCACGGTTGAGTCAGAACACACCCTAGATTCCTGAGGGTGCTCAATTGCCTGTGTAGCATAGGGATAGGGTGAGGGAAAGGTTGGTCCTTCAGCAGAACGGTGAATAGATGTTGGTGGGGATAAGAAATAAGTGTCCACCATATCTGCTGTCTACATTTATACCAAAATGTTTATTGAATAAACAAATAAAACCAGAAAACCAGATACTACGTGGAAAACAGAGGCATCTATACTCTTAAATTCGAGAAACAATCAAGTACGTAACTAAAATGCAGGCTAATAAGAGCTGTCAGGCGACATTTATGGGCATTATCGGGATTCTTTACTAGGACACTCGGAAAAAGGTTAAAGGAAGCAGCTTTCAGAATAGATCTGGAGTAGGATGTGGACATGCAAAAATAGAGGGAATAGTGTGAACAAATGGTGGGTATTCATGGAAGAGTATGTCAGTTCAACTCTGGCCTTGGGACAAGTCTTGTTTTTTTATTTTATTTTTTTTATTGTATTTATTATTTGACAGAGAGGCACAGCAAGAGAGGAAACACAGGCAGGGAGAGTGGAAGAGGGAGAAGCAGGCCTCCCACTGAGCAGGGAGCCTGATGCAGGACTCAATCCCAGGACCCTGGGATCATGACCTGAGCCGAAGGCAGATACTTAAGGACTGAGCCCCCCAGCTGCCCCCAAGTCTTGTTTTTGTAAACAAATTTTTATTGGAACATAGCCATGTTCACTCATTTGCATAATGTCATGAGTTTATTTATTTATTTTTTGTAGATTTAAGTAGTGGTGACTAAACTTCGGGCCTAGAAAGCCTGAAATATTCTCTAACCCTTTACAGGAAAGTACCACTGAACTATAGGACAAATTATGGAAGTACCGCACCATTCACCTGGAAAAATCATATGTGCCTAATAAGAGTAGAGAAGACTGTCTTTAGTGTTTAAAACAATGGAGAGCCATTGTAAGGTGTGAAGAAACAGATGATGTGATTAAAACTAAGCCTTACAGATATTAATCTGGCAGAAGCATATAGGATGCACTGGAGAGAGAAAGTGCTTTAGCACAAACTCCAGCATGCAGAATTACCAGGGAGCTTGGGCGAAGGAGATTCCCAACCCCACCTCAGAGATGCCACATCAGAAAGGAGGACTCTACACATATAACTTGTTCTCAGGCCATTCACACACTGCTGGTTCATAAAGTCTCAACTTTTAGAAAGGTTGAATCAAATTTCTAGGAAATGGGTAATCATTTTAATCAGTAATTAATTAGTAATTATTCTTAAGATTACTATGGTACTTCCTGTGAAAGACAGAGGCATCTCACCAGAGTAAGGCGCAGGCTTGGAGTTATCATTTGTAGGGCCACGGTTAGAGTTTCATGAAAACATCCCTCTTACACACTCCTCACACACTCCCCTTCTCTCTCAACCCTAGGATCCACCCCTACCACAAAAGGTCTCTTAAATTCATGGACATCCAAAGTCATGCTCCACATGCAGCCCCTCTTCCAAAAGCCATGTAAAGTACACAGTCTGTCTCTGGGAGGATGACCCTGAAAGGTAGGCTTGGGGCCACTTGGGCAAGGTAGTCTAGGGTCTTAGGTACCTTCATCATGATTTAGAATGGGATGTGTGAGCTTCATGTGGGAAAATTTTCTTGGTCCCTTTAACTTTCCATCTTTTGGTGAAGTGTGTGTACAGAGGAAGGCCGGAGGATTATCCCACTGTGATGTGGGACCCAAGGCTGGGCCCTGATTACCTGGTCGAAAGGTAGGGCTGAGAAAGGGGAGAGAGAAGAGGAGATGTGTTTTTAAGACATTGCTCTGGAAAAATTGACAGGACTTGGTGGCCGTTTCAATACAAGAGCTCATGGAAAGTAGAATGAGTCACGGTTGACAATGTTTTCAGGCCTCTGAAATGGGGGAAGTGTGTTGTCATCTCAAAATAAAAGCAGAAAGTCAGGAAACAGGTAGGGAGAAAACATGGCATTGATTTACATATCTCGTAAGTGAGGAAGAGGAATTAAATCTAAGTGGTAATGACTTGCAGGGATTGATAAATAAGGAAGACAGGTTAAAACTAGACTATACAATGTAGTGTTGAGAATAATTCTCTTGACTCCTTTTACTTATGAAGAAATTTGAATTTATTTTAGAATAAATTATAGTTGTACCAGTCCTTTATTTATTATCTGGACTATTTTAAATAGAGAAATTACCAGTCACCCATTACTTGACAACACTGAGGTAGATATTGTAAAGAAAGGCAACATACATGCATCCATACTTATTAATAAATGTTCAAATACCTCCTTTTATTTCATAGTATTCAACTGATGAATATATGCTTAGAATGCCCTAAACATTAACAATGTAGATTCATTTTTAAAGGTAAATGGTAAGTTTGGTTTTATTTTGTAAAATTATGGATGCACGGATTTAACAGGTAAGATTATTTGGTGTGTTTCAATCCACCACATTATCTTTACTGCTATTCAAGTTATCCTACATGTGGCCAGGGGGAAATTCTTTCAGTTGACCCCTGAGTCATTTGTCATGACCCCACTGCTTTTAATAGCTTCTGTGTTATCAAGACAGTTTGATTTTTTTGTTTCAGACCTGAATTTAGGAATTTCTCCAAAGAGCTTTGGGTAATTTTAATGAGATGTGCTCTTTAGAGATCATAATATGAATAAGAAAAGTACTTGATGCTTCTGGGTCACTGATTACCATTTGTATTTTTGTGTGTGTGGCAGGTTGGACAAAGTGCATATTTTTAAAAGAGAGAATTGGTATCATGAAAACACTTCCAATTCAATATGGTTTTTACTTAACCTCATCAGTCTTTCCATATGCTCCTTCTCTCATGCCAAAAATCACAGTTGTCAAAGGCGCCAATATTTATTTACTTCCTTCCCCAACTCACCTGTCATAGGCCAGAATGACACTATTCGCTCCACCAATATCACAGTGATGAGATGATTATTTTAGAAAGTGGGAGGTTTTTTGGTTTGGTTGATTGGGTTGGTTCTGTGCTTCTTTTTTTTTCCTTTGGGTAAATGTCATTAGGATGTCTTGTCAAATTATAATTTTAAAGTCATTTGGAATAGTTCCATGTTGTGTGGTATGACAACTATCTTTATATAGAGTTAAGTTCTTTCATTTCATTTTTCTTCCAAATTTGATTTATAATTTATTGTTTTTAATTTGTTTATTTTTTATAACTATAGAATATTGCAGAATTCCAAAGTCAAGTATACAAAAGTTATATTCGGAAGAGTCTAGCTTCTATTCCTGGTCTCCTTCAAACTCTTTACCAGTCTTACCAGTTGGCAGTTATTTCATTTTTTTGTTTGTTCTTTCATTTTTTGAAATATAAGCAAATATATATATAGTTTATGTGGTTCCTAAACTCCCTCATAAGATGAATGTGGCTTACTACATATACTACTTTTTAAAAATTTTCTTCCCCCTCCCCACTTATTTGTGTATCCTACCAATCACTTCATAATATTTCATAAAATCATTTCTCATTCTTTTTTTATAGCTACACAGTGCTCGAGTAAGGAAATGTACAGTTTATTCAGCTAGTCTTTTATTAGAAAATGTTTAGGTTGTTTCCAGTCTTTTGCTTTTAAAAAAAATACCTCACTGAATTCCTTGTGTCTATGTATTTTCATATTTTATCAGTGTCTCTTTGTGGTATATTCCCAGAATAGGAAATTCTAGGTCAAAGGGTGACTAACTTCATAATTTTGATAGATATAATCTCACCCTCTGTGAGGTTATACTGTTTGTAGTCCCAATGGCAACATGTGAAAATGATGTATTCACTATGCCTCATCAAGAGAGTGTTTTGTGAGGCATTTTGGAGTTTTGGTATCTTACTTTATTTTTAATTTACATATCTCTGATGTTGAGTGAAGTTGAGGATCTTTCCTGTGTTTACAAACTGTTTTGCTTTTTCTATGGATTGTGTCTTCCCATCTGAACCACACAACCTGCTTGCAGTTCCCTGAATGAGAGATTGGGCTTCATTCTTCTCTGCTTATACCCCTCAATTTTGGCACAGATCCTTGGCTTTCCTCCATCTGCGGTAGCTTCCAGGTACTGCCGACTCACTCTTGAATCATCTGACTTCAAGTGGTCTGGAAGTATTCACACTAAGCTCCTTGAGAGTGCCTGCCTTTGAAGACGTGGACTCCAGTAGAACATTTTCATGTTTTTAAATGTTACATGCCTTCCATAATGTTGTAAACTTAAAATAAGGATGCATTACATTTGTAATTTAAAAGAAGCAAATCAGAGAGAGAAACAAATCTTGAATCTCCTTTTGAAGTCTTCCTTATTACCCAATCAGAGATTTAGTTAACCCATCTTCTGCTTCTGCATTGCTACCTCTCTATCCATATATCCATCTCTTTCCATGTGGTTGAGCTGCCATAACAAGATATCACAGACTTGGTGGTTTAAACACCATCCATTTTGTCACAGTTGTGAAGGGCAGAAATCTAACATCAAAGTGCTGGGACAATTCTTGTAAGGGCTCTCTTTCTGGTTTTCAGACAGCCTTCTCACTGTGTCCTCACATGGACTTTCTTCTGTGTGTGCTCTGAGAGAAAGAAAAAGCAAGAGAGAAATAGCACAGGAGTGAGCTCTTTGGTATCTCTTTTTCTTATAAGGCTATCAGTCCTACCAGATTAGAGCCCTATCCTTATGACCTCATTTAATCCTAATTATTTTCTCAAAGGCCCTGTCTCCAAATACAGTCCTATTCGGGCTTCAACATATGAATTTCAGAAGCACATAATTCAGTCCATAATGCCATCTATCATCTGTCTGTCACCTACCCGTCCATTTAGTTATCTATTTATGTTTAAAGCACTGGTTACTTTGCATAAAACTACCTGCTTAATCATCTCTTTCTTTCTTCTAAGTTTTGTCTTCTGTCAGAGTGGGTGTTATATCTTGATAACTTTGAATCCCTAGAGTCTAGCACATAACATGTGCTTCAAAAGTATTTATTGAATGATAATTTAGATGCTGGTCTTTGGGCATGCAATTGGGCAAAGATCACACGTATTTATCTATTATTTTCCTGACAATGCAAATAAAGGAAGATTCCTTTCTTTCACTGATATCCTATAGATACCATAGGATATTTTTATGACCAAGTCAGGCACTGCACATGAAAATTAAAATAGTTCTTTTAAGTAGAAAGCAATATTAAGTCTTTACATAATTTTTTTAAGAATGTGTGGATACGTATTGATTTTCAATAATAGTTCCCTTTAGTTAACTTGGATTTAAATGCTTTTTGCGGGGACCTGGGTGGCTCAGTCAGTTAAGCGTGCAACTCTTGGTTTCACCTCAGGTCCTAATCTCAGGGTCATGAGATCAAGCCCTGAAGCCTGCTTAAGATTCTCTCCCTCCTTCCTCTGTCCTCCCCAACCCCTTCCCTCACTAATTAATTATTTAGCTGGGCTGTGCATGGAGCTTAAGATTCTCTCTCTCACTCTCCCTCTGCTCCTCCTCCCCTGCTATCTCTTTCCTTCAAAATAAATAAATAAATAAATAGATAGATAAATAAATACTTTTGCATTTCTCCAACTATATTACCATATTATAGCTTATAAAATAATCAGTTTTATTTTTTCATCATGTTGTTTATATAGAAACATATATAGGCAGCTGAAGAATTTACAATTTATAAGCAATTGCAATTTCACTAAATTTATTGACCTGTTTACCTGAGCTTTTAAAGCTGACTTTGGATATAAATGATACAGCAGGCTGGTATTTTGTGCTCTAATTCACTAGAATGCAATAGAAAGTTGCTCTCTGAGCACACGTAGTTCATTAGGGGCTAGAAGGATAATGATAACTCATGGAACACAATGCTGTCATTTGCAGCCCCCACACATGAGACTGTGGCCTAGGACCAGAAGGACACACACACAGTTAGGCTTTTGCCAATGAACCATCTGTGGCAGAAAATAATGAGGGCAGAGTGAGAGAGGATTCCTAGGTCAGCCTCAATTTCTCCACCGTCAGGAGGATCATCCTTGGATTATGCCAGGTTTTATATACCGAATGGAAGATATGTGCTTTGGTTCTAGAATCATTTGTGAAATGTCATATCTGTAAAAGTGATGTCCTGAAGGTAGTCAACTTTGATGTTTCTTAATGTTCTCTGAACACTTCAATAGAGTTTCTAAAAAAATAAAAAAAAAATAGAAAAGAAAATGTTAATGAATTGATATCTTCCTGTCCCTGATACTCAGGGGACACTGATGTGCCTTGCTTGTTCTTCTGTCAAAGAGTGGTCCTAATGAAATGAAAATGTCATGGGATTTGAAAACAGCCATTTCTGGGCTTACATGCAATATCTGCTATCATCAGCTATGGGTCTTTGGGAAATCTACTTAATCTTCTTGAAGTGAAAAGATACAAACACTTATTTTCATTATATCTAATAGAGTATATCTAAAGAACACAGCACAGTGACTTGCTAATCAATAAAGTTCCTTTCATCATTCTTTGATTCATTCTTTACACTTCATCTATTCAGAGTACTTTTTTTTTCTCAGCACAAGATAGGATAATTTTCTAAATTAGCTTATTTTTTTCTCATGTATCTTTTCAGGGCTTCCTAAGTCTACACATTTATTAGCATGACACCATAGCTATTGCCTATTTCCTCTCCTTGAATGTCTTCCTTGTGTTTTTCCCTGCATGTTCTTTATGTGTCTTTGAATCTCTCCCCTTATTTTCATGTGCCCAGCAGCCTGAGAACCTGGCCAGTGTTAACTAATCAAATGTAATTGCAGAATAGAGACAAGAGTTCTGTCATTTGCCAACTATGTGAACTTGAACTTGACTTGCTTCATATACGTGTTGGCCATTTTCTTACTATTCTTTGTCTAGACTCTTGTCACTTTGGACCTGGGTTTTTACAACAGTCTTTCTGTTGCTTATCAGATTCCAGTTAACTTGCCTTCATGCCCACTTTTCCTATAATTCAGACTAATACACATACTTGCAGTCAACTGCCCAAGAAGGTGATCAGACATGGTAAAGCCTCTTCCTGTTCAATAATTTTGCCTACATTGATTCTGCTTCTGCTTGGCTTCTAACTCTTGGCCTGACCACTTGGATTTGGCAGTTATAATGAGTTTTCCCATTTATGACTCTTAGCCTTTTTCTTAAAGGTTCTGGCTTGAATATGACCTAGATCTTTCCAGAGATTTAACTATTTCCTGTGTCTGTAAGCTAGGTAATATAAAGTAGCTTGAGTCCCAGTTCTATCACATATTTTCTATATGAACTGCACTAAATGGCCTTTATTCCAGAGGTCATGTGTGATCATTAATTTTATGTGTCAACTTGGCTAGACAACATGGTATTTAGATATTTGATCAAATGCTATTACAGATGTTCTTATGAAAGTAATTTTTAGATAGGATTCAGACTTAAATCAGTAGAATTTGAGCAAAGCAGATTATCCTTCATAAAGTGAGTGGGCTTCATTCAATCAGTTGAAGGTTTTAAGAGAAAAGATGGATATTCTCCTCCAAAAAAAGGGAATTCTGCCCCAGACTGCTTCAAACTCAAACTGTAACTCTCCCCTGGAGAGTTACCAACAAATTTTGGGCTTGACAGCCTTTACGATCATGTGGAAATACATAGAAAGATTAGATAGATGGATGGATGGATAGATAGAAAAATATACAGATAGATAAATAGATGATAGATAGATAGATAGATAGATAAAGAGAAAGACAGATCCTATTGGTTCTGTCTCTTTAGAGAACACTGACTAAAGCACCACAGTGTTTTCTTCCTGGGTAAAATGGAAATAATAACTGCATCTAACTCCTAAGTTTATAATGATAATTAAGGAGCATCACATAGTGCTTGACACAGAACATGTGCTTAACAAATGTCAATTTTTCTAACTATTACATGGTTTCTTTCTTAACTTGGTCCCTTGGATCATGCCTCCCCTTCTATTAGGTTGCCATTCTCAATCATCTCACCTGGAAAACTCCTCCAGAACTCAATCCAAATGCTATGTCTCATGTAAAGTCTGACTAGATGTTCATCAGGCATGGTTATTTATATCTAGGGTACACATTATAGCTTACCAGCTGTAATTTCTCTATTTAAATATAGTCTTCAAGAAGAGGCTGCAACTGTCTCAAAGCTCTCAAGGTCAGAGACTTTCATCTTTATATATCTGGCACCAGGCTCAAATCCTGGCAATATTCGCTTCTTAGTAAATATTTCCTGAACAACTATGAGGACATGACTATACTTCCTGTGTTAGGAATAGAGGCTTTCTGTCAATCCCATGTTTCTCTGTGTGAGATGGGCAGATTCACTGATTCAAAAGATGTTCACTTATCAAGTTCATTTATCAAGTGTCTGCCAAGGATGATGCCGATCACTTCAGTTTCAGTTTTGGGGAGGCAAATGGTTTATTGGTGGAAGTGGGAGAGACCCACAAATAAGTAAGTTTTAACATAAAACTTCCATTTAGAAGGCACAAGAAAAGGACATCAAAATCTGAAGGGGAAAGTTATTTTTCTTGCCTGGGTGAATCAGGGACAATCTTTCATAAGAAATAACATATAAATTTCATCTGGAAGAAAAGGCAAGTTTGGAGGAAAGTCATTCCAGGTAGAGGGAACAGAGATTAAAGTGCTCAGCTATGTTTAAGAAATGATAAGCAGGCCTCATTGGAGGTAGCCTGCAGGAGGCAGATGGGGTGGTGGGAGATAAAGGAGAGAGAAGGTAAGGGCCACTGAACACTAGAACCACAGCCTAAGGACTTGACACTTCATTCAGGGGGCAATGAAATCTCACTGCATTTTCTTAGTGAATGGCGAGTGTTAGGTAAATGCTGAATGCTCACATTTTTAACAGGAACCCAATGGCATTAAAAGCTAGGATGGAAGGCATTGGGAATTGGGAGACAGTGGCAATAAATGGGGGGAAAAGAAGCATTTGGAATGGAGAGCTATTTTGTCATGCTGCGAACTGAGATAAAAAAGAAGGAAGAGAAGCAAATTTTGTTCAATGCTCCCAAAAGAACCTTTTTGAGTTCCCCAATAGCATTTAACACAGCAGACTTAATATGTCAGGCACTGTTCTAAGTGCCTTATATCTGTCAACTCATTTATTCCTTAGGAATAAGTATGATGTTCCCTATTTTGTGGATGAAAAAAACTGAGACAACAAAGAAGTTCAGTAACCTGCCTAAGGTTACAGAGCAGGTGATTCCTAGAACTACTACATGACACAAATTTACACTCTGTCACCTAAGATGATCTGATATGCAGTAGGCAGCTGGGGCATGTCTCTAAATACTGCTGCTTGTTCATATCTTCTGCCCATTTATTTATTGGATTGTTTGCTCTTTGGGTGTTGAGTTTGAAAAGTTCTTTATAGATTTTGAATACTAGCCCTTTATCTGATAAGACACTTGCAAATATCTTCTCCCATTCTGTCAATCGTCTTTGGTTTTGTACTGTTTCCTTTGCTCTGGAAAAGCTTTTTACCTTGATGAAGTCCAAATAGTTCATTTTTGCCTTTGTTTCCCTTGTCTTTGGAGACATGTCTAGCAAGAAGTTGCTGTGGCCAAGGTCACAAAATTTGCTGCGTGTGTTCTCCTCTAGGATTTTGATGGATTCTTGTCTCACATTTAGGTCTTTCATCCATTTTCGAGTCTATTTTTGTGTATGGTATAAGGAAATGGTCCAGTTTCATCTTCTGCATGTGGCTGTCCAATTTTCCCAGCACGATTTGTTGAAGAGACTGTCTTTTTTCCATTGGATATTCCTTCCTGCTTTGTTGAAGATTAATTGACCATAGAGTTCGGGGTCCATTTCTGAGTCCTCTGTTCTGTTCCATTGATCTATGCAACTGATTTTGTGCCAGCACCATACTGTCTTGATGACTACAGCTTTGTAATACAGCTTGAAATCCAGAATTGCGATGCCACCATCTTTGGTTTTCTTTTTCAGCATTCCTTTATCTATTTGGGGTCTTTTCTGTTTCCGTACAAATTTTAGAATTATTTATTCCAGTTCTGTGAAAAATGTTGATGGTATATTGATAGGGATTGCTTTGAATTTATAGATTGCTCTAGATAGCACAGATACTTTAACAATATTTATTCTTCCAATCCATGAGCATGAAACATTTTTCCATTTCTTCATGTCTTCCTCAATTTCTTCCACGAGTGTTCTACAGTTTTCTGAATACATATCCTTTGCCTCTTTGGTTAGGTTTATTCCTAGGTATCTTATGGCTTGGTATGCAGTTGTAAATGGGATCGACTCCTTAATTTTTCTTTCTTCTATCTCATTGTTAGTGTAGAGAAATGCAGCTGATTTCTGTGCATTGATTTTATATTCTTCCATTTTGCTGAATTCCTGTATGAGTTCTAGCAGTTTTGGGGAAGAGTCTTTGGGTTTTCCACATACAGTATCATGTCATCTGTGAAGAGTGAGAGTCATTCTCTGCTGATTTGGATGCATTTTATTTCTTTTTGTTGTCTGATTGCTGAGGCTAGGACTTCTAGTACTATGTTGAATAGCAGTGGTGATAATGGACATCCCTGCCATGTTCCTGACCTTAGGAGAAAAGCTCTCAGTTTTCCCCATGGAGAATAATATTCACTGTGGGCTTCTCATATATGGCTTTTATGATATTGAAGTAGGTCCCTTCTATACCTATACTGTGAAGAATTTTAATCAGGAAAGGATGCTGTACTTTGTGAAATGCTTTTTCTATATCTATTAAGAGGATAATTGGTTCTTGTCCTTTCTTTTATTCATGTAGCGTATCACATTGATTGATTTGTGGATGTTGAACCACCACTAGGGAAAATAAGTCAGTCAGGGAAAGACAATCACCATATGATCTCACTCATATGTGGAATTTAAGAAACAAAACAGAGCATCATAGAGGAAGAGAGGGAAAAATAAAACAAGGCAAGATCGGAGAGGGACACAAACTATGAGAGACTCTTATCATAGGAAATAAACTGAGGGTTGTTGGGGGGGGAGGTCACTGGGTGCTGGACATTACGGATGGCACGGGATGGAATGAGCACTGGTTGTTATGTAAGACTGGAAAATCACTGAACTCTACCTCGGAAACTAATAATACATTATATGTTAATTAATTGAATTTAAATTTTAAAAAAAGAAAAAAAAAATAAGTCCTGCTGCTTGAAAATAAGAAATGGAATGACATTTGTCTCTTGGTTGAAAACAACTTCTTCCTCCTTCTCTAAATAGCACACTTCAGAAGTATCTTGGAAGCCAGAGACAAGTTAAACTCTGTATGAGCAATTGTTCTACCAAGGGAAAAGTGCCTGCCTGCAATTCTTTACAATCCTCCAGCAAGCCATCCTGAACAGGTAAATGACTCCACAGTGCAAAGGAGCCCAACCACTCCTTCCGTGCGATTCTCATTCTAGAATACAGAAGAGAATTCAATATGTCTTACCAGGTTATTACAAAAGAAACCTGCTGTTGCCTAGCTCATTATAGGGCAGCTGACAACGGATTTTAAACACAATAAAACAAAGTAATGTATACCTTTACTTTTAGTGACAGGAAAACTTTTTCTTGTTTTTTTCTTTGATATTAAGCTGTGAGTCTGTCTACACGGCTTGTCATCTCATTTTGAGACCGTATCTGCTCACGTAGGCTTCTCTTGAACACCGAGAAAATCAAGTCCCTAATTTGAAACACTTGGAACAAGAAATAGGTACTTTTGCAAAGGCAGTATTTATTTTATTTTTGTTTTCTTAACAAGACCATCTTGAAATTTTCTATTTTCAATAGCTCTTATTGATAGTGGTGCCTCTCAGCTCATGAATGAAGCAACACTAGGAGGAGAGCATTATAATGATACTATTCTTCGCTGCTGTTTTTCTTTCTTTATTCACTCATTCACCATTTATTTCTTTAGGGTCCAATATATGCCATTTGCTGCACTATCATATTAAGCCACCTAGACAGAAAATTCATACACAAGTGCCTTAACACAAAGGAAATTCTGATGGTATTTTAGAAGAAAAGTAACCTTTAGGGAGAGTATAGGAGTGGGGTGTTAAGTAAGGGGAGATTTTCTATGCCTGTAGGTGAGCTAAATATTTAGCCAGGTCTGAGATGTATCACCCCATGGGAAGGTCTGAGATCTTTCTCTGAGGATTTGGCAGATACACAATTCGTGTTTCTAAAGCCTTCATTTCCTATGATCTTTGTCAACATTGTCTTTGCCCTGGGCTCCCATTCTAACACAGCCCAACAAGTTGTGACAAGTGCATTCTGCTGAATAAGGACAAGGCTTAAATCAGATGCAAATTTCTTAATGTTTCCTTTCCACTTGCTTACACTTGCCATTTATATGCAAATGTCAGTTTTCTCTCTGGTCCCCTCATAACACTGTGCCCCTCCAACTTTGCCCTAAACTGGCTGCCAGTAAAGGAGAATTGTGTTTGCTAAATCTAGAGCCATTCTTAACTATTTGTCCACTCAGTAACTCAAAAACCAAATGTCTCAGATCATAATTCTTCAGGAAACAGCTCTCCATAAAAATGTGTATCAGAGTCTGGGTGATAATGTAATCATAAACTATGGGTGTTCATCGAAGTGCTTACAGGTACATTTCCTGGCTGTATTCCCACATCCATGAAACATGATCACTTTTCAAAACCTGATGCCTTTGGCAGAAACGTGCGCTTAGAGGATTACTAACAGGCTTGTTGAGCACGTACAAAACCCAATCAGGACATTTCACTAATATATGCATCTGCATCGATTTTTCTGTTTTTCTTCAATGTTTATTTCGGATGAAAATCTGTCCTGTCCGCTCAGAGGATAGAAGCTGAGCTCTGCATTATTCGTAGCAGCTTAGGAGTGAAATAAACGCTTGTCTAATACTGTACGGCTCAATGCCCCTGTGTCATATCTATGCATGCCGTAAAGGCAGTGATAAACATGATATATTTTTATGACTCTGAATGCTCTATGTGTCAATAAAATATTTTTTAAACTGGATGAAGGCTGCAGTGAACCTGCCTCCCTACTGAAACACCGAATCCCAGTATCCCGGATCTGATTCAGCCTGGATGGCAGAATCATCAATCGTCTGTGATGAAATTAGGTGCCTACTGCTTGTGGCATATGCAATGTTTTAGTCCTAATGGTCTAAGAGTTTTTTTTCCCTGATACACATTGAGAAACACTTCCTTTGCATCTCATTGGGGAAATGGATCACAGCTATAATCGACCAGATGAGCTAAATGACCTTTCCTTATTTGAAATGCTCTGGGATTTTACAAGACGAAAAGATCCATACGTGCAGGAGAAATTGCAGTGTAAACTTTTCAAAGGCACTTTAATAGGCTGTTTTTAAAAAATAAGTTACACGTGGAGGAACCCTGTCACAGAATACTTACATTGACTAAAGACAAGATACCTTTCAAACTGGAGGCACAGATTGTTTATTCTGTGGCAAAGGACAAAAACAAGACACTGTCAGTGGTGTGACTTATAGCCACACAGTGCTTTATGTTTGCTAGTGTATGCTATGTGTAGTTCTTGAAACAACACTTAGAAGAATGAGTTTTGTCTTATTCCATTTTATAGTACATGGAGCTTAAGACACTATACATAGTATATAGAAAATATACTAGCACTGGGGCTAGAGCATGTCAGAATTGGTTAGACCGGGCTGGATCTTTCTGTTACCCTACATTGTCCCCCCAGTATTTTATGAGGAGCAACAAAAAGCCATTCTAGAGTGAAAGCATTTGGGGTAGGTGTAGAACGATGACTAAGAAAGCAAACTTTAAATGGTACTGTCATCGGAGATACCACCATACCTTTCCCTCTTTACAGATAAAGGTTGACAATGGACATCCAGTCGTGCTTTTGAAATACCTGATGAGGAAGACATCTTCATCTTTAACATGCAAGTTTCCAAAACAAGCTTTGCATTCCAAAACTTTCTCTGCATTGAATTGAAAACATGTATGTTTTACATTTCCCTTAGTCAACTTTCCACGTCTGGGTTTTGTTGTTGGGGATTTTATTTTGTTTAATTTTGTTTTGTTATCATTAGAGATAGGTAAGTGGCTGTAAAAGGAACTAATGATCATTTACCATGTATTATCCCTGGTAAACAATTCTAGGCCCTGGTCTAGGCACCTGACCTCTATTAACAACTTAGAGTAGCCGAACAACTTCATAAGTTGATCTGCTTTCCAATGGCATTCTCCAGTCATATTTTAGAGGGAAAGGAAAACCTCTAGTTCCCTGGGATACTGCTCATTAGCATAGGGCTCTATGTTACAAATCTCCCCAGAATTGCTGGTATTTACATACTCACTTGACATGCATTAGAATTTCAAGGGTGGGCACTCTAAAATGTGAGCCCATGGAGCACATGTACTGAAATAAAAATGCATACTGTTAGCATTGGTTTTCTGTTCAATTGCATAGCGTTTTGGTTAAAAGTTAAGTTGACACAGATCTGCCAATACCCATTTTTTATGATAGCCAAATGTCAGGTACATCAGAAGCGAACATTGGAATATGACAAATCAATAAGAAATCAATGTTAATAAGGCCTTTACGGAGGTTCAGATTATACACGGAGATGAGGACAAATGAAATTTTACAAGAAATGAGATCAGGGTAGGTTTTAGGTGGTTTTGGCTTTCTCTGTTTCTTCCTAGGTGATATCCTGCGTTCATTCTACTGTGTGCTAATGCCCTTTCAGAAAGTAAGGCAGCTATGCAATAATAGCTTCCGTCACACAAGTGTGCCCAAACTTCTCTTTAATGTCACTTACAGATGTATTTAATTTACTTCTTTATTGACAATGCATTCCAAGTATAAAGGAATCAAATGACTTGACTCAGACCTCAAAGAGAGTCTCAGAGTATGACAGATCAGCAATAAGATCATGGCTTGTTAATTATAGAATTTAGATCTTTTTACTTTCTGGTCCCTGGTCTTTCACAGTGGCTGGAGTTTTGACACCTCTCACCTGATTATGCCAGGAATGTTCAAAACGTCCTCAAAATAACAGAGACACCAATAAATTGAAGAATAGTTTCAGGGCATGGCATATTCTGTCACATGCCTAAATATAGATATGATCAAATTATTTGATTTTTCTGAAATTAGGTCCTCAGACAATGAAAATAAACCATTTAGCACAGTGTTTAGGGCACATATGAAGATTTTTGGAATATGCTAAGCATTCAGGATATGATAGCAATTATTCTTAATTTTTTTTTTTTTAAACATCACCACCATGGAATATTGGTAAGGTCACGAACCTTTTTGTCAGAGATCAGGACAAATACCAGCTCTGCAATTATGGTGAGTGAATCCAGAAAACTCACTTATCTTCCTAGAATCTCTGTGCTTTCATCTAAATATTGAAGATAACGGTATATTATTTAGGAGCAATACTAAGACCAAATACAGTATGGATCTCATAAAAATATTTTAAAAAATGGAAGTTATAATAATATCTATTATAATGTATACTTATAAATATATAATCTGTAAATGTAAATTATATAACATAATATGTGCTATGATATGTAAATGAAATGTGTATGTCATAAATGTAGCATTTATTTTTGTTATTCTCCTCATTATTCATATTTACAATGGACACATTTAATCATGTATTTTGCCAACAAACTATTTCTGATCTTATTTTAAACCGTAAAAGTTCTAGCAGATTGATCACAGTAATAAATCTTTGCCAGAAAGAGGTGTAAAGACCAGAGAATATTTAAAAACCCAGAGATTAATGAACTGCAACTTCCAAATGAAAAGGAAAGGAAAAAAATAAAAAAAGGACTCCCTGAGGAGGTTACCTCTCGTCATCCCTCTTCAACTACATTCTGTTCTCCCTTCTGGCTCCTTTGTGAATTAAAAACCAATCCTAATGGCTCTCTATTCAGTTATTGATAAGAGGATAGAAACATAATATTTTTCTTTTTTTTCTTAGCTGAGAGTCCTTCCGTGGAGATCGTTAGGCATATAGAGAAAGGACAGTACTATTAACAATTACACTTTGCATTTCTATAGTTATTTATTGTTTTCAAAATTAACATTCATTTATTTAGCAAGAGCCACACTGGGTTGGTCACTGTCTTCTGTCTTTCTGGTTTATACTAACTGGTGATAGTGACGCTCTGAATTTTAGTGAGGAACGTTTTGTTTCCCAATGATCTGAATGAGTAGACTAGCTGCTCTTAAATTCAACGAACAAGAAACCACTTTGGATTAGGCATATTTAACAGCAAAAACACTGTAACTAGCTGTTTTTCACTTCATCTCATTGCTTTAGTAGTAATAATAATAATAGATAACACACACTGAACATTTCTTCTATGACAAAGACCTTAATGGATTAGGTATTTTATAGATGAAGAAACTGGGCTACTTTTGGAGAAGCACTCAGCTGGTGGAGATCAGAAGGTGGACTTGAACTCAGGCCATTTGAATTCAGAGTCTAAGCAAATCATCTTTGTAATGCCTGGTATTACATTGCTCACAGGTTCTGTATCTGCAAAACATAGAGACAAGATTAGGTAGGTTGCCTAAAAATATAGAGCCAACGCCCTGGAGAGCTGGGATTTAAACTCAACAATCCCTAATCTTTACATTAACGATTCTTGGTTTGGAGATGAGGGCAGAATTAGTGAGAGATATGATTTCACATAACTCCATTTTTTTATTAGTGATGTAAGTGCAAACATCCATGAATTCTCACCACTGATACTTCTCGCTGCTGTTTGCCTTGCAAACACATGGAATTGGCAATTAACAGTTTATAGTCCTGATGTTTTACTTTCACTGTCATCTGAGCTTTTTCTCAGCTTAGTACTGTAAAAACCTGCCAAGCCTATCACAAGAGCACAGCACTTGGAGAAACAGCTGACGTGATGATCGGATCTGATCTGTGCATGTGTCAACCTGTCTCCAGTCTGTTGCAGTGACTGGCCTGGGTCCACAAGTTTAAGTTTGTTTGTGTGAATTGTCCAAGCGCGCTGGCCATGATAATGGGCCATCTTCTTTCCACAAGGAGATGTCAAAGGGGGCAGAGCTAGTTCAGGCACTGGGTAGTAAAGAATCTGACTTCACCCCAAGATAGAGATCTATTGTCCTCAGCCTCCAGGAGGTGATGTATGTCACGTCTGCTAGGAGTGCACTTGTTTAAGGCAGAGGCTTTTGCCAGAACTTAGGGTGCAGCCAGATCTGCCCAGTAGTCTCAGGGTGGGAGCTGCCCACAATAAAAAGTTAAACCATGTGATTGATGACACACAGGATCAGCAGACCTTGAGACTGTGTTCAGTCAGGTAGGCAGTTAATCAGTCGATCATGGCTTCATAATAAAGCCCCAATAAAAACTCTGGGCACTAAAGGTTCGAGTGAGATTCCTTGGCTGGCAGTTTTCTATGAGTATTGTCACACATCAATGTCGGGAGAGTAATTCCTCCTGAACATTTGTGTTTGGAATCCTCCCAGACTCTGCCCTCTGCATGCCTACCTTTGGTTGATTTTAGTCTGCATCCTTTCCCTGTAAAACAAAAACAAAAACAAAAACAAAAAAAACAACATAACTGTGTGTATAACAGCCTTTAGTGTGTTCTGTGAGTGCTTCTAGTAAATTACAAAAACTAGAGGTCCTTTTTGGAACTCTCTAAACTTGAAGTTGGTGCCAGAAGTGAGGGCAATCTTGGTAACTGTGACCTCAAATTTTACAGTGTAACTAATTGTGGGTAGAAACACAGCATCTTCCTGGGAGGGAGAGAGAGTGAGAGAAGAGGGAGAGAGGAAGGGAAAGGGAGAAGGAGGGAAGGAGAGAAAGAGAAAGAGAATATCTGGCTTTGAAGTGTTTGATTATAACCAGATCTTGGGTCTGCTCCATGCTGGTTATGTCCCCTTGGACAACTTACTTCAGCTCCATGATTTTCCATCTACAAATATGGAAGTTGATACAAGACACCTGGCAGGATTGCTGTGAGGATCAGAAGAGCCTATTTACAAGATGTTCTCAGCATGTCTGACCCCTGGTAGGTGCTTCATAAACATTAGTCTATTGTTCAAAACTCAGGACAAGCTCTTGGAAGTACTCTGAGGAAAACATCTATTCTTCGCCGCCAGGTATAGTCATTTCAGGCACAAGCTCTGAAGAACTGTGGGAGGCTGTCAAGCCGCAGATAGGGAATACTTGAATGTGAAGCTACTCCCCATCCAGACACCCCCACAGAGAGAGAGTTCAGGAGAGCATTTGGAGAATGACTGCCGGAAAGCCGAAGGCTGAAAACCTGCTGATGACAGTGACCTCACCGGGGAATCACAAACTACTGAATGTAGGCAGCGCTTAGTTCAAACATTTATTTCTTCAAAAGATATTTATTAAGGATTTTTTACGTGGAGGCACTGTTCTAGGGGCGGAAGGATTATCACTGAACAGACAAATAAACAAAGAAGTACGAAACCTGAATGTCTGGTACTAATGACTGCTGTGAAGAAGAACGCAGCAAGGTCAGAGGATGGAGTGGGAAAGATGTGGTGTTATTGGATAACAAAGTGGTAGGGAAAGGTTTTTTCTGAAGAGATGCTATTTAATCAAAAGCCTTGCTTTGGGGGACAAGCTTTGTCAATAACTGGGGAAGTGTGTTCAAGGGAGGGAGGAATCGAGGGAGAGGCATTCCTGAGGACGTCGGGGGAGAAGCGAAAGACCAGCACGGATATAGTATTTAATTTGACTAAAATTTCCTGGTCGATTCATATATTTTAGTTTAATTTAATCCTATTCCAATGTGATATTTTTAAATTGGACAAAACATTTCTACAGACCTCTGAAGGAATATGCAACTAAGAAGTAAAATTAAAAGGACAGTGTAATGAGACTTCCCCAATAAGCTATTATTAAAAAGCATTATAAAATGACAGTGAATAGAATATATAGCGAGGATCCAAGAATCAACAGCCAGATCCGTGTAACAGCAGCAGCCTGGGAATATTTCCTGAAAAAATATTAACTAATATCTAGTATCGTTATAGAACCATTGGAAACATTAGTAAAGGGATAGATTATTCATTTAGTTATATCGGGAAATTTCGCTAACTGGAAAAAAATGAGTTAGGGTTTCCCCACACAGCAGGTACCAGAGTATTTTTTAGTTGAGTTATTTAAATATAGAATTGCAATCCATAAAAATGGAAGCAAATCATATGTTAGTACTTAGACAATCTTGGTATAAGAAAATGACTTGTAGTATCTTTAGCTAAAATATAAATTTAAAAAATATACATTAAAATACCAAAAAATCCATCTCCAAAATTATCTATAATGAATGTTTTTATTAATAAATGAGAACAAATATTAGAAGGAAATTGACTGCACTGGGAGTTTTTTCTGGTATCTTCAGCATTGCACTGTATTTTTCACTTTATCATGTGTCCTAAGCATAAGCTTCTTGGTATTATCTGAAATTTGCTTTTTACCTAATAATTAGAAGTGTTGGTCGTCACAGTTCTTAAATTTAACATTAGATGCATTCAATCATGCCCAAATAGTATTTTAAAAATTATGCTTCCCGTGTAAGGAACAGAAGAATTTAAATAAGCTTCAGAAGAAAATCATATTGCTCAGACACCTGTACACATTCTTTAGGAATTGTACGCCCCTGTCCATCATAATATTTCTGGAGACCATAATAGAATCCCCATCCACGGAAGGAGACATTTGAGAACATTTGGATCCCACTTTGAAACTAGGATGTTTAATTTTCCCATCCATTTCACTCACAATCGGAAACATATGGAATGTTTTATTTGCAGGCTACAAAAACAAATCAAACAGGCGATCCTGTGTTGGAAAAAAAAATTTATTCTTCCTGTGGCTCAGAGGTCTAGCTCTGTGTCCACACTTCCATACCGATCATCTTCTCTCTACAGTCATCAAGGTTAATGGCCACTTCCGTGCCCTCTGTTATTGCTTCCACTCTGGGGGGGTGTTATCAGGGCTGGCCTCACTTTCCCTCCTGATGTTCATTATTCCATCATCATCTTCCATTTCTTGAAAATCTGTTGTTTTACCTGATTATTGCCAGTTACCATGTGAGGATTACTGCTTGTGTGGTAGTTTTGCTGATACGCCCCCTTATCTCTTTCTTCGATTCCCTGGGTTCTCTGTGCAAAGGTCTTAGTCATGGGCACCTCATTCCCACAGGGTTTTGATTCTAAACCTAGAAGCAGACAAACAAGGATGCATCCATAGCCAATCCCCAGGCATCTCTCCTCTCACACAGTAAATGAGATGCTGAGAGGGATATTAACTATGTTGTTTCATCTACTCTTAGTTCTATCTTTCTCCATTGGAATGCTATTCCAATAATACAGGGTATTATGATTGAATGGAATAGGAAGACAGTGGCTGTTTTTAGGATTAGACACAGAATTTGTTGTATGAGTCTTTGCCAGTGGGTTGGATCTAATTACTGCTTTTTGACATGTTTTACAGCTTGAAATCTCTTTTATAGCTGCATTTCTTAGCTGTTCAACAATATTTGAATTTCTTAAACCTTGCTAATAATAACCTTGTCTTTCCCCCCTCTTCCTGGGACCATTCCTTTTTAGGCTTCACTTCCATCTGAAGAATGCTAAAGTACTGCTATCCACAATCCTCTAATTCCCTTCTCCAACATCAAGAATATTCATTTCCAAGAATATTATAGTAACTACAAAACATGTTCTTTGAAGGTAGAAAGTGATGATTCTCAAACACGTAAAGGTGAGTAAAGAATACATTTGTGAGAGAAATGAATTACAGTATAAAACATCAGCAATTTGAATGAACTGAGGACTCCATCTTGCTCTAGACATTGGCACATTCGATGTGCTGAACAAAACATTGTTTACTGAAACAATCCCTTTGCAATGTGAAAAAGGTATGTAATAGACCTGATCTAAGCGAGAATCTATAGAAATGTGTTTCTTAGATCACAGAAAGAATTACTTGCCAAATATTAAGAAGTAGAAGTATTCACTTGCAGGCATGAGTATGAGGTTGCAATATACAATTAAGCATTAGGGACTATGGATGCTCAAAGAAGGCTTTCTTTACAACACCAAGATTGTATTCCTTTGGGGCACTTCCAGTTTTATGACCAAACCCATTCATGTAGGTATCAAAGGTGAGAAATATTTGGGTGGGGTATGTTTTAGGGCCCTTAGGAGCCCATTCTTATCAACCTGATCACTGGTATTTCGCCTGCCATATCGTTCCCTTATATGGTACTCATGGAGAATGCTGACTGATTTTTTTTTCAGCACAAGAAAGTTTTAATTTTTCCAAACAAAATTCTCAAATGGGAAATGAACAGAAATTCAAAAGTTGCAAATTTGCAGCTGCAGTCTGTGGGGAGAGGAAAACTGTACCCATCAAATCTGCAAAATATACTAGAATGTAGAAAAATCAATTGATTGGCAGCTGTGGATATTTACATCTTTCTTTAATTGCTTAAAATCAGCAAGCTGGGAGACTTCACGAGAGTTGGCAGTGATTCAAGTCGGGTACTGTTCCTCTTTCGTTAGGAGACTGAAAGAGTTGAAATGTGTATGATACCTTTCAAAAAAGAAGAAAGAAGAAACTTTGGAAGATAATGGGGAATTCACAACCAGAGAAAGCTGGAGGAAGGTCAGTGTCACAGCCTTGGGGAAATTAAAAGAGGAGCAAGTTCAAGGAAGCCTAGAATTGTCATCATCAAATGTAGAGAAGTTAAATATCATAGACTGATACATGCTAGCATATTTGAAAAGCAACAGTGTAAAAAGAAATCAACATTTATATAATTGAAAATAGAATTTTAATAGGAGGGAAGTTACACTGCCGGGAACTTACCCAAATAAAATAAACTCGATACACTCGCTAAGTAGCTTGTTAACTTACCAACAAACTAAGCCATGCTGGGTAACTAAATATTATGAGCCACTTTTCATTTTTTTTCTTTTTGAGATGTCCAGTTACTTACTTTACTTTTCTTATATAATATTCCAAAATAACTAGCAACAGAAACACACTAGATAATGTAATTAGGTAACCAATTATAGGATTTCTGTGCTTCACTGTGTGTGTGTACATGGTGGGGATTGTGTTTTGGGTGATTCACACAATAAACATTGTATAGACAGTTACTCTGAACCAAACCCTATGCAAAGAACACAAAGCACAAAAAGACAGCTTGAAACCCCCAGATATGCATATTAATGTTAGGATACAGTATCAGTCAGGGTCCTGCTCACAAACAGAAATTTGTCTTAGTATCATATTTCATCATTTCTGGGATGCACATATGCTCCCCTTTATCATCCCTGAAGTATCAAAGTATCTTAAAACTGATAATATGTTATCGTTTAATTAGGTGTTTCAAAGTCCAGGAAGGCGAAGGTCAGAGAAAATTACTTCTACTTTTAACAAAATAGGAATTATCAGAACCCCAGGAAGCTACTTCTGTTTATTCTTCAGCTGCCCGTAATGCTGAATGTGTCTTAACTGGAAGTCAAGGCAGACCTCCTGTTTGTCACTGCCCTCATGCCTACCTAGTGCTGCAGGGGGTGGGACGGTTTCAGTTCCATCTTTAACAGTTCATGGGATTTCTCTCTTTCGTGGAATTTAAATCGAACTCAGTGGGCAAGAGAATCAGCTATATAATTTTGAGGATTTTAGCCCCCATAATGCAGGGAGTAACGAGAGGACAGCAACAGGCCGAGGAGCCAAGTGAGACTCTGGCCCAGGCCTGTCAGGTAATGAGTCAAGTACTTAAGCCAAGTGGAGGGGTAGCATTTAGATCAGAAATTGCAAGGCAGTGAGGGTAAAATGATATCCACACATTTGTTCGTTTTTAAGTGAATTTTCTATTCGATAGACTCCGAAGTAGGTATCATAGCCATATTATATGAACGTGGAAACTGAAGTTATAAAATGTGAATTTTTCCATGATTTCTTATTATACGAAGTATTGTAGTCAAGATTTGAATCCAGGCTTTGAAACATAAAAACTCACAGTCTTTTACCTGTGCCCTGTTGCTTCCCCCTGGAAAGCCAGGGAACTCATGTTGCTGCGGTTAGAAAGAGACAGACAGGTCTGAAATGGAGTCACCTATGCTATGCCCCAAGTCACCAAGCCAAGACTTCCAAGCTAACTAACTCCAATACAGGGATGGGGTCTTAAACCAGTCAATCTGGAATTACCTGGTCAGCACTAATGAGGAAATCTGCTTGATAGACACCTGTCGTCCCTTAAAGGAAGGTGACCTTGACGCCACTGATCCACTTTTTGCCAGTATAATTTCCCTGTCCTCCTCTCTTCTGCCTGTAAAAGTATTTCATTCTGCACGACTTCTGGAGCTCCTTTCTATCAACTACATAGGATGCTGCCCAATTCTCGAATCACTAAATAGAGACAATACGATCTTTAAAATGTTGATCATTTTAAAAATATTTTATTGGGCGCCTGGGTGGCTCAGTGGGTTAAAGCCTCTGCTTTCGGCTCAGGTCATGATCTCGGCGTCCTGGGATCGAGGCCCGCATCGGGCTCTCTGCTCAGCAGGGAGCCTGCTTCCTCCTCTCCCTGTCTCTCTGCCTGCCTCTCTGCCTACTTGTAATCTCTCTCTGTGTCAAATAAATAAATAAAATCTTTTAAAATAAATAAATAAATAAATAAAATATTTTATTTATTTATTTATTTGAGAGAGAGACAGAGAGAAAAAGAGAAAACACAAGCAGGGGGAGGGACAGAGAGAGAGGGAGAAGCAGACTCCCCACTGAGCAAGAAGCCCAATGCGGGACTCGATCCCAGGACCCTAGGATCCTGACCTGAGCCGAAGCCAGACGCTTAACCAACTCCAGCCACCAGGCGTCCCATGATCTTTGTTTTTTAATACCATTATATTCAATATCAAAGTGAAGTCTACTATAGGAATGATTACAAAGGGAACTTGTAGAATTATTTTTTTTCCTTTTTGCCTTAGAGTAGGAAAGATTTTAGTGATCACAAAATAATTCTGCATACTTCTGAGGTCTGGTGTATGTTTTTAAAATAAATCATTTTTATTTTTTATAAATTGTCTTTTAAACAATTTATTAATTTCTTGTCCTCCACATTTTTATAACATCTAAATTCTGAGTTTAAAATATTTTAATATTTCAAAACCTTATGTATTCTTAAATCAGATAGGATTTTTATCATAGTACATATATATTTTTCTATTGTGATTGCCGGTATCACGTTTTGTTATTATTTTGTATTGCCATGATATTTAGTACCTAAATTGCTTTCCTTAGCCTTGTTTTTCAATTTGTCTCATATGTATTCACTTATTTTATCATTTAGGTTAAGTTTAGAAAATTGTCGCATCCTACCCTGAAGAAGCACCATTAAATTTTTTGCTCAGATTTTTAAAATCTTAATTACATTAGACTCTCAATTGGAATAATTCTTTCAGGGGTTCTTTGTATTTTTTTGTGAGTATTAACGTTTTTGCTATATTTCTTAGTAATGTTCTGTAGGTTTTCTAAACTTCCTTTTTAAGTTTATTCCTAAGTAGTTTGTAATATGGTTAGTATTGGCAGTTGGGTTTGTTTCCCATTAAACTTTCTGTTTTTTTAATTGCTGGCATAAAGAAAATACTAATTTAAAAAATATTTATTGGTACTTACCCAAATATGCCAAAAAAACTTAGTAGTTTTTTAATCTAATTATGGATTTATATAATCTACAACTAGTTATAATTGTTTTTTTTATTTTATTACTATGTTTTCCCCTTTTCTATTCCTCCTCCTTCTCTTCGTCTATCTCATTTTCTTTCTTCCCCTTATTCTCCCATTTCCCCTCCTCCCCATCCCTCCCCTCCCCTCCTTTTTCCTTCTTCTTCTATGGAAGGTACTAGAACTTCCAGAGCATTGGCGGTAATGATAAAAAATGATACAAGAGATACAAACCTTGCTGCTGACTCTATTGAAAATGGCTGGTGCTCCATTCAATTGTGAATTCTCTCACTGCCCTCAATCCTGTGAGTGGAATGTTCTTTCCACAAACACATAACAAGATTCTTCACCTCCTTGTGGGTCTTCATTGAAAACTTAACCTCTATTATGGGGTAAATTCCATGAAGAACAAGGACTGTCTGCCTCGACTCTTACGTACACACTCACATCCTCGGTGGAGCTTAGTAAATATCTGTTGAGTCAAAAATGTTGCGTTATGGAGAATAGTGCTGTTTTTTACTTAGATTTCACCTCTAAACTGAAAAGTGAGAGGTTTTTGTAGCTTTATTTTTGTCACCTATTTATTAGATAGGTATAGGTATTAGACACATGTGAGTCTTGAAAGCAGAAATGGGATGTTTTCCATATTGTGTATTTTTCTTATTGTATTGAGTTTTATGACTATGTTCTGTTTAAATTCTATGTTTAACTAGTTTCATTACCACTGATTATTTTATACCGACACTTGCTTAGTAGCTGTTCCATTCATCTCCTATTAATGGAAAGTTAAAAAAATCCAAAGCCCAGTCTAGCTCCATTTACAAGAATGTTACACAGAAGGTCTACTTTCTGTCATTTCCATTATTTGAAATAATTATTCACTCACCATCACATACAAATGATTTTACTGGTTACTTTGTATTTCACAAAACTCGATGCCAGTGTCTCATATCATGTAGGACAGAAAGGAATTTTAAAACTGAACCGTGATTTTACCTACAGAAAAGCAGTTCTTTTTGCCTAAATGTGTTTTGACTTTTTTATCTTTGAAATTTTATCTCGAAATTTTAGTTTTCTTAGGAACCCGAAAACTTCTATTTGTCCCCACAGAATTATGATTGCTGAATTATTATCTAGTTCAAGTTCCTTCTATTTTTCATATCACGTCTGTTTTGTGTGTTCTGGTCTGTTTCTGTGGGAGTGCTGCTTGGTCACGTTTCTGCAGGGTACCTCCAAGGAGATCAGTCTTGTAGCAGAGTAACGTTTATAGATCTGTCCTCCATGCTTCCTGCAGACACAGCTCATCCACCTTGACTCCAGAAGCAATTTGTCAATGTGTATGATGGATGAAGTGCTCCTCTTTTAGTTTTGGGGATTTTTATATTTCTTGAAGTTCTGCATCTTGAAGAAAATTCAAAAACAATAGGCTTTAGAATTTTGAGTTAGAATCTTAGTTTCGCTCAGGATTCCTCAGTCAAGTGTTTCCCTTAATATCTAGAATAGTGCCTGGTACAGAAGAAATGCTCAAATCCAGAAGGAATTGAGAATGGACATATGGCATTCTTTATCCCAATGGTATCCTTTAGAGGACAGCCTTGAAACCCAGAGCATTCCAGAAACCACATTCATGGAGTATGAAAAGACTCATAAGAGATATCAGTTTTTTGATAGCTGCATAGTATTCCATTGCTGTTTGCAATGACGTGGATGGAACTAGAGGGTATTATGCTGAGTGAAATAAGTCAATCAGAGAAAGACAATTATCATATGATCTCTTTGATATGAGGAACTTGAGGGGCAGGGTGGGGGACCGTGGGGGGTAGGGAGGGAAAAATAACGAAACAAGATGGGATCAGGAAGGAGACAAACCATAAGAGACTCTTAATCTCACAAAACAAACTGAGGGTTACTGGGGGGTGGGAGGGTAGGGATAGGGTGGATGGGTTATGGACATTGGGGAGGGTTTGTGCTGTGGTGAG
Organism: Ailurus styani; assembly: GCA_002007465.1. Taxonomy (NCBI): domain Eukaryota; kingdom Metazoa; phylum Chordata; class Mammalia; order Carnivora; family Ailuridae; genus Ailurus; species Ailurus styani. The sequence goes on from LNAC01000055.1 coordinate 540,062, forward strand.
TGCTATGAAAGGTGTAAGCCTGATGATTCACAGACCTGTACCCCTGGGGCAAATAATAAAAAAAATTTAAAAAAAGATATATCAATTTTTTTTGATGATATACATTCTTACAGAGGAAGGGAAGGGGAGATAGAAACACACTCATGGTTCCATCATGCACAAACAACATCCACCACACTGTTGTAGCATAAACCTTACTGTGTCACTCCTTTACTCAGAACCACCACTGGCTTCTTGTTTTACTCAGAGCTAAAGGTATGGATGACTTATTTCCCCCTTGCTTCTTGGACTTGTCTTTGGTCTCACCATTGCATAATCTACTTTGTCTTTACGAGCTCTCTGGTCAGGCTGGCGTGCTTGTCTCCCTGCTGTCTCTGTTCTATGGCACTTGCCATTCCTTCTTCTTGGAATGTTCTCCTCCAAAATATATGTATGAATACATTCCTAGCTTCCTGTGGTCTTGGTTCAAACTCACCCTCTCAGTAAGGCCACCCTACTTATAATTTTACTCTCTCATTAATAGTTCATGTTCTCATCCCCTGATTTACTTATTTTTATTACAACTACACATAATGCTTTGCATTTCACTCATGTATCTTGTTTCTTGTTGGTCTTTTTCATTACAATATAAGCTTCATAAGAGTAGGAATTTAGTCTGTTTTGTTTACTACCACAACCCCAGTTCCTAGAATAGGACTTGGAGCATAGTAGGGACTCAATAAATATTTATAGAATGAATAAATAATGAGAGTTGATAATGAAATTGGCGATAATATAAATGATTACCTAGGGAATACAATTTACACTGTCCAGACTACTACTGGGATTTCCATCTGGAACTACCATTGAAGTGGGGGCCTAGCACCATGGAGTAGGGAGATGGGCAATCTTCAGATCAGGCTCTCTCTTTGATGGGTCTGTGCTCTACAGCAATGGGTGATACAAGTGACAAAGATTTATGAAAATCATGATGCTGACAGTACAACTCTGCTGCTACAGGAGAAGAAGGGCTATTATTCTTTTGCAAAGCTATTCCCAGCACAGTGCTGTACTCACTGATGTTTATATTTTATAGCAATACTCCAAGAGTTGACTTTGAAACTGCATCTCTGCTCATATTCAGTTCTGATTGTTAAGTATTTTGAATGCCATGTCTGCTTAGAGATTAATAAATTTTCACCTTCATTATTGGAATTCTTTCAAAAAAAAGTTGTGGTTGCAGGTCTGAAATGTTTTAGGTCCTTGCTTCTTTTTTTCCCTCATTCAAGTAATTTTTTAAAAACATTGATTTGCGATAAAGCAGTCTCTTCAAAATTCAACAATAATGTCAGAGTAGAATATCATGTAAACGCTCATGGATTTCACTGGTAATATTACATGTGTGCTTTTCTTCTGCCTAGAATGGTTTTCCCCATCTCTTGCATGGCATAGTTTTTCTTGACACTTACTTCTCAGATCAACTGTTACTTTTACAGTGAGACCATCCTTGTTCACAGAACCTAAAGGAGCTCATTCCAATATTCTCTGTCACTTGACCTTTTATTTCTCTATAGCACATGTCATTATTTGAACTTACTTATTTTTTTATGTATTTAGGTATATGTGTACTTCATTGTCTCTCTGCTCCTTCTCTAGAGTACAAGCTTCATGACGGCAAGAACCCGTCCATCTTCTTCCGTACTGTGTCCCCAGCACATAGAAGAGTACCTGGTATGTATTAGACACTCAATAAGTATTTTATTAATTGAATGGATGTTGATCTCTGAAAATAGTTGCTAACTAGGTTCTCTGATATCAGCACTAGATCATGGAGCAGGTATAAAGATAATGAAAAGGAAAGAAAAAAACATAAGAGAGTAGCTCTCAGGACACAAACTAAAATTAAAGGCCACCCAGTTGCCTTGTGTGTTATTTTATCATATGTAGCATCTGGAAGCTGCTCTTACCCGTTCTATTTTCATACTATCAACAAGCTGCTGCCACAGCCATTGGAAGTGATGCATTTATGCACCAAGGCGAGAGAGTTGCTTTTGATTTTTTTTTTCCTCTTGTAGAGCACACAAAAATACAATTCTAAAAGATAAAGTGTCTGGGGGAGGATAGGTGGGAGAATTACGTGATTCAAACCAGAAACTTACATAAGAATTGAATCTGGTCTTAACATAAAGTGGCAGTTGAATTTTGGAAAATTGAAATGACGATATTTGCCCGAGCTGTAGGTATACTCTCACTGGTGTTTTACGGTTTGATTTGAATAGAAAAAGACATTTAACTAAATTCTTATTTACATTAGCACTAGTCTTCAAATTAACCAACAGATTTTACATTTAGAAATATATTATATATTTTCAGTATCTGCATGGTAAATGTGTCTGCATCATTCATTCATTCAATAAGTAGGTTTGAAGCATAAAATACATGCCAGACACCGTGTTAGGTCTGGGAAATTCAACATAAACAGAAAATCATCTCTGCCCTCTGCACTCTGACATTCGATACTATATAAGTCAATCTGCCCAGCAGTGGGGGCAATAAAAAGAACTAAACTGTTGTCAAGGGCTACTGTGAACAATTAAAACATCATGAACTATGTGACTAACCACAGGAGAGGTACCAGTAGACATGCAAGTAAAGATCATCAGGGATCTAGTGTGTGGGAACATGTGGGAGTGAGGGGTTGTGTTTGTGGTGGGTGTGTGGATTGGCTTATAATATAGCTGGACAAAGGAAGAATACACATATAAATAATGCAAAGGTCCTGTGTTCAATGTTATCTATGCATTTATGACAAGAGCTTCAGACTTCCAGAGGAAGAAGATCAGTAAGTCTTCTCCAATTGTTGAACCTTATACAATTTTAAATAGGCTTTGAGAGCTTGTTTGGAGGTTCTAGCAGGAGAGCACAGCTACTCCTATACCCTTGACTGAAGAACAGTCCTCCTCTCTTGGGGAAGGTCATCCTCTTCAACTGAGGGCTTAGCTTTGGGAAGGATGTACATGGAGCATTGAGGGAAGAAGGGGACACCCGCCTCGCCAGCTAGATCCACTGAATCAATCCTGGCGATCAGTGAGGTGACAGATGTCACAGCCAGATTGCCCTCACATCTTTTATATAGGCTTTGAAGGATTAGTAAGAATTTTAAAAATAGGCAAAAAGAGAAGGGAGCTGTGTCACTGTAGACCAGCTGATCAAAACTTGGTGGGGGTCGAATTAACTAGTCCTTGAAGTCTCTTACAATAGGGAAATTCATTTTCTTTTGGGTCACAAAGAAAAGGGACAGCTAGATAAATTAAGAAAGACCAATAATATTTTTCTAGATTCTCAATCTGTGGTTTCTAAACCTGCAGCATCAACACCACTTGGGATTGGTTACAAGTGTAAATTCTCAGACCCCTACCCAGAGGAACTAATTCGGCCAAGAAATCTATGTTTTAACAAGTCCTCCTAGTGATTCTGAGGCATGCTAAAGCCTAAGAACCACTGTTATCAGGCATGAGAATGTAAAGGATTAAAAAAATAAACAAGCAAAATTAAAAATCTTCTACGACTGAGATTTGGGGTTTTTGTAAGTCATCTGCTAAGTGCATCCCAGATGTGGTATCTTTGCAGGCACTGGGCTTGGAGAACCCAAGGTGACCAGTTGACCATCACCTTCGCAGCTTATACAGACTCTTTCTTGATCCATATTTGTTTTCTGTACTTTTCCTCTATGGTCATGCTGTTGCCTCCCTCTGGGTACCCTCTTTCTACCCATTCTTTTAGGGACTCCGTGTGCATTTATTTCCTCTTTGGTGTCTATCCATTAGACCCTAAAACATAAACTCTATGAGAGCAGGAATTCCTGTCTTATTTATCATTGTCCTCATAACACCTAGAACAAGGTCTGACGTGTAGTAGATGCCAACATATGCCCATTTGAAATAATGAATTGTACACATGGGTAGTAAAGTTTGAAGTCCATAAATGCTTAACTTGGGAGAGTTTTGAATTTGAAGTGCCTTGGCTCTGCCAATGGTTAACCATTTGACGAGTCAAGTCACTAACTTCCCTGTGTCTCAATTTCTTCCTTTGTAAAAGTAGGACTGTGGAGGTTATCAAAGGTTTTGAACTCAATAGAGAACATAAAGCAAATAAGTGAAAGTGAGAACCACGGCCAATAAGCTTCTAGGGAGCTGCCTGTACTCAGCTCTGGAAGGTTATCACCCAGGAAAAACACACACCCAATACTGCTTCAGATTCTAGTATTTCTGGAAACTGAAATTCCACATTTTTGTTCATTGAAATTCTCACAAAATGTTCATGATGATGAATTTAATTAAGAAACTGAAAGCACCATTAGCTAAAAGTCACTGATGGTGACTTTTTATTCTTGGGGCTAGGTAAGCACTGACAATACTGTGACCCATTGGTCATTTTTATCTTCCTTCTCCTAGAAATGTACCTGAGAATATATATTCATCGGAGTTCTCAAGATTTCTTAAACATAAGGAGAGATTTGTAAAGCGGACCTTTTATATATTTCTCAAAGAGTGAAAAAAGTAATCTTTCTTTCAAAACTGTCTTTCCTCCCTGTGTAGATACTTTTGTAAAATGGCATTTTTAAGACCAGACCATTTTGATATATGTTTTAATGATAACAAAGTAAGTGGTCACTACTCAAATTTCAAGAACCACTGCTTTTTCCAGAATTTCAAACAGAATAAATTAAGATCTATGTATGAATATGCCCTCATAGAGTTAAAATTCCAATACATTTAAGTTTAAATAGTAATCATGAAGTTTAGAAAAGAAGCTGACCGGGGTGCCTGGGTGGCTCAGTAGGTTAAGCCTCTGCCTTGGGCTCAGGTCATGATCTCAGGGTCTTGGGATCAAACCCCGCATCGGGCTCTCTGCTCAGCAGAAAGCCTGCTTCCCCCTCTCTCTGTCTGCCTCTCTGCCTACTTGTGATCTCTCTCTCTGTCAAATAAATAAATAAAATCTTTAAAATAAAAAAGAAAAGAAAAGAAGCTGACCAATAAAACATTGAAGACAATTCAGATAAAAAGCAATAACATCAATATGAATGACAGTAAACTTAGTCACTTGATGAAATATTAAAGTTATTAAAAATGAAAATAAATCTCTTTTACAAAAATGAGAAAATGGAGCATACCTAATGTTAAATAAAAAGAGCAAAATATTAAAAATATTTGGAATTTGAAGCAATTTTTTAAAAAAAGTTATATTAAAAATACTGGTAGAAAAACAACTTGCCAAAATGTTAAGAACGTGGATAGGTTAGAGAGGAAAATTATGAATGATCTCTTCATATTTTTTTTCTAAATTTTCTAGAGAGTGACTCTATCAATCATAATTTGTGTACACATTTGTTTGTGGGTGTGGGTGTGTATTGCATCCTCTATCATATTTACTGCATTATATAGAACACATATCTATTAAAAGAACAGGATGAAAACCATATTGCATATTGCATATTGCATAATCCGGGTCTTACCCTGCTATGCTTATGATTTTCATTCCGAGTTTGACTCTTCGCTCTGCTTTCCTCTGCACATATGCACGCCTTCCTTGCACATTCAAATGAAGGAAGATTTAAAATGAGACCAGACGCTAATTTCCTCAGCATCGTCTCATAGACAAATAGCCAGATGCTCCCTCAGTGGGGGAAAATGAGCTGTCATAGCTATCACAGACATGAGATGGAACACCTAACAAAACAGCAGCAGGAGCAGGTAAGGATTAAACCATCCGGATGAAGTCCCCGGGCTGCACTGAGCGCTGACTCTAGTTATCTGAGGTCAGGGCATCTGGCGATGTGCACTGGACGCCCTGGGAAAACAGAGGTGTAGAAAGAAATGTCAGGGTTGGTCCAGTGAATTCGTCTGTTGGCACAGCTTGGTTGCCGTGCTCCAGGGAGAACAAGATAAAACCGTGTTGCTCAGAAGTCCTATTTGGAGTTTAAAACACATTAAAAAAATATTAAAATGTCGTGTTTGATCAGTTTTTACACTCCTAGACTCATTCACAAACGAAGGAAAGGGCATGTATTCCTGGAAGACTGTTTTCTATTTTTAGATCATGCATAAGATTTATTCAGGGGTGGGAGAAGAGGTCGATTCGCGGATGAGACAGAGACAGACAGAGACAGAGACCGAGAGAGATCAACAAATGAGAGAATGCTTGGCAGTATTCAGGGCTAAGCAGATGATAAAAATAACTGAGACCCTAATGACAAAACCAGCTCCCCAGGGGTAGATGGTTTGAGAGAGCATTCCAGGCCAAGGGAACGCAGGGTCGTAAAAGTAGGAGTGAGCTGACAGTTATTAAGGACCAGACAGAAGGCGGGGTGCCTCTGGTAGGTGAAGAGCGAGGCCTGGAGGAAATGATCCTGGAGACGGGAGCAAAGTCACACGGGATCTTTGAATCCAGGTCCGGGGATCTTTTCTTAAATGACTTGGAAGCCATTGAGGGTTTTTACGTTGGGGAATTAGGGCGATCTGATTACCATTTTTTAAAGATCACTCTGGCTTATGATGACATACTTTTCAATATTTTCCATTTATAGCCCTGCCTTTGAACATCTAGGCTCTAATCCAAGCCAGCAGACCCAAAATGGTGACATGATTAGGAAAAGGCTCTCTTTATAGTACCCATTCTGGACCAATCTGTAGCTTTTATGTGCACATTATCATTGCCCTGAGCCATAATGGGCCTGAAATTGGAGGCAGCATTCCACCTGAGTCATCGTCCAGACCACTTTACGGAGCCATCGTCCCTACAAGTCTCCAGACACTCATTCAATTACTCATAAGGCCCAACTTTCTCAGCTTATGAGGAATATCAAAATCACAGATACAGATACTCATATTAACACCAGTTTGAGTAATTCTGTTTTCATAAATAGTTACCAAGAATCTTTCCAAACATTAAACATAACATACGGAACAATGGTAGAAACGGTTTTGTAACTCAGTGAATGGTTGTTTTTCTTATTCCTTTCTTTCTCTTTCTTTCTTTCTTTCTTTCTTTCTTTCTCTCTCTCTCTCTCTCTCTCTCTNCGAATGGTTGTTTTTCTTATTCCTTTCTTTCTTTCTTTCTTTCTTTCTTTCTTTCTTTCTTTCTTTCTTTCTTTCTTTCTTTCTTTCTTTCTTCCTTCCTTTCTNCCTTCCTTTCTTCTCTTCTCTTCTTTCTTTCTTTCTTTCTTTCTTTCTTTCTTTCTTTCTTTCTTTCTTTCTTTCTTTCTTTCTTTCTTTCTTTCTTTCTTTCTTTTTATTCTGTCCTTATCCTTCAGTGTCTTGGCAAAGGGCAAATATCAATATTTCGCCAAACTCATATTATTTCAAACAGAAAAAAAGGCCCATAAAGGCAGAAATAAGTCTTGGGGGAAAATAAAAGATTAAAAAAAAAAACTGAACCACCACAATATCAAACCTAATTTGTATATAAAAGTTCTCAGTACTCCTCCCAAAGCCCAGAGCTGGAAAATATGCTTTTGTCTCAATTTCCCAGCCCTTGAGGTTAGTGTTATCCTTGCCAGAGAAGTTTCTGGGCTTTTATGATGGAGAAATGAAAAATGGGCAGATGGAGGAGCAGAGGCACAAGAAGGGAAGTTGAGGGCTTAGCAAGACGTGGGTTAAGTTAGCCTCTGGAGGAGTGAGCTGGGAGAAAGTTAGGCACAGAGGATAGGGTTTTCAGCTGAGTTTGGAGGGAACTAACTGGGGCTGATGTGGTGGAGAAGGGTAGGGCCTGGCAGAGTGTGCTAGGGAAAGGGCTGGTGGGGAGAGAAGGTGGAAGAGAACATGCTGGACTGATGACTTGGACCAGAATGCTCTTCTTCTGACCCTTCACTGCTTTGGACACAGGTTTATACAAGTACTGGGCTGCTTGGATCAGGGATTCCAGAGTGATTTTTAAAAATTGACTTAGTAAGAAGGAAGGTAAAAGGAAAGAAAATAAAGGGAGACAGGTAGAGGGAAGGAGTAATGGAGGAAACCATTCACAAGTATAATTAATAATTTTGTCTCTTACTTTTTCAAACCGTTTGAGCAAAAAGGCTCATTTGCTCAGATCTGACGGAAGACATTTTCATTCTTACTGATACTGCGTATGAAAACAAGGTGCAACCACTTAGCAAGGAACTAAGTGGTGGTCAGGGATCTGGATTAAACCGACCTGCTCTTCCAGCCTCATGTCCCTTCACGGCTGTTCCTACTGGGCATATCGGTGATAGTTACTTGCCAGTCCCCAGGACACCAACCCTTCCTCGCCATCTTGTTTTTTCAAGAGATGCCATTCTCTTCCTCTTTTTATTAATGTATTAAAAAGTGATCTATTATATGCTGCACATTCTATGTGTTAATGATTCTAGGTCATGCTGTCTGAGAAAAAAGTATTCAATTTTCCACTTCTCGAAATTATTTTTGAAAGTGTATGAAAATAATTGTAAGTATAGTAAAATGTCTTAAGCAAGAATTCCTATAACTGCAGTCATGTCCTTAATCCTCTCGTTTTTCTCTGTATGACACACAAAGCCACACATCTACAAAACACACACACATACAATTCCACATCCTCTCCCAAGCTCGCACATGTAGCAAGGGTAACAAATCTTTGTGGTTTAAAAAGTCATTATCTAGAGTCAGACAAAATGGATTTCAGTCCTGTGCTTGTTAGTGAGCATCTGTGCTCCCAGAAAATTCACAATATTTTAGGTGACTTTATTAGGAAAAATGAATTAGCAATCTTCCTGATTGAAAATTCTATTAAATCTGTACATGCAATTCATATATATGTATGTATACACACATAAGATTCTTACATACATCCTCATTTGTTATATACCTTAAATATTTAAAGAATTTAAAGATTGTGATACAGATTGTTACAGTTATTATTAAAGAAAAGGAAAAAAAAAGAGACAGCCTTTTCAGTTGAATAAATATGATTGTAATACCTGAAGGGGTTGTAAAGGACTAAAACATATTAACTACAATGCATTAATATGGTCAATCAAATGTTTTAACAAATGAATCTAACCACATGGTAGGTTGACTAGGAATGGAAATCTAGTTGTCAGGCTCAGAGTAATGATCCTTAAGGACTATTGTCTTTTACTGTTCAGAGGAAAATAAAAAATCCATTCAAGTGCCAAATGAAGTTCTAAATCAATTCTTCACTTTGCTGTTTAAATATAAAGTAGTCAAAACATTAGTTGATTAAGCACTTAATTTTGTGAAGCAGGATTCTTGAAAAGAAACTTAATTATATCAGAGCTACAATATTAAACAATGATTTTCATTTATAGCTTACTAACAAAAAAAGCCAAGGTGATTCAAAGAATAAGCATGAACAAAAAGTGTTCTGAAATATAGAAGAATTATATAAAGTGCAGGAAGCATATTCTCAATCATATCATTAATCAATGATAATGTTTACATTTTCGTCTTTAATAAAATGAAGACAAAGGAGAGAGAGGAACTCAACAGATACGAATAATAAAAATAATGACATGTCCATTTCCTTGGCTCTATTTCCCTGAGAATTCATGAATAATTCTAAAATCTGAGTAGGGACCAGCTATTTATGGTTGACACCAAATAATAACTAAGGATCCAAATAAAAGTTATGGTTTAATTATTAACATCAATTGAAATACATTAACAGTTAAGAATAAATAGATTAAGAATTAAATAGTTAAGAATTATAAATAGTTTAGCACAAAGTCCTTATGTAATTGACTAGATCAACTGAGACTTGGTTGGAAGAAATCCACAGTTTATAAATCTGTTACTTATTTTTTAAAAAAGAAAAAATAAGAGATACTTATACATGGTATTTTTGTTTTATAGCAATATTGCATGAGAAACAAGATTTGAAGCGTTTCCTAAAATGTTAGAAACAGGTTTCTGGACATTTATTATAGTATTTTCAGCACAATTATATACGGCAATTTTTTATTTTGGCCTTGAAAAGAAATTTCTCACTATAATTGAATAAATCATGAGTGATCAAGGGGAAAAAAGAATAATCGATTTTCATGAGAAGGAATAGAAAAGTAGAAACTGTTTCACAGTTATTTCTAATAGAAACAAGAGTTGTGTATAGAAACTCAACAGTTTACGGCAACCATTATGAGCTAAAAATACAGGATACAACTAATGTAAGGAAAATGAAACAGTAAAGCAAAAATGTATACTTTTTAATAAGAAGGGACAAACTCCTAACCCTTAAAGTGTAGCCGAAAGGACCATTAAGATATATACTTTGCTTACTGGGAGAGAATGCCTGAGAAAGAATCTACAGCTGAATCAAGAAAGTGAGAGGTTATGCCACCGACTTTGAAAAGGCATAAATCACACCTTGTAATGTGAAAATTTGAGATTCACTGAAAAATAAAAAATCCAGTAGAAGCAATCCTTTCAACCAATACCTTCCTCTGCCCCCAACACAGCTCAGAGGGCATTCCATCGCTAAGGGACCCCTGTTTCCACAGATGCCCTTTGTACAGAGAATGCTAATCCCAATAATGCATTTGCAATGAGTGGACCTGGCGCATGGCATGGAGGCTTCTTGCCGGTACACACCAGCTTCCCACAAAGCCAGTCAACACTCCACAATCAAAGCAAGGCTGCAGGCTGAAAATTCCCTGGTGAAGTGACTCAAATTTGACAGCCACTCAAATATGTCTATACTTTCAAAGTCAAATTATGGATTATATTCCTTTCCTAATGCCAGATGTCTCAGTTCACTGAAATTTCAAAAGTTAGTATCTGGAGCAGGGCGCCTGGGTGTCTTCAGGTCAGGTCATGATCCCAGGGTCCTGGTATCTAGCCCTGCTTTGGGCTCTCTGCTCAGTGGGGAGCCTGCTTCTCCCTCTCCCTCTGCAACTCCCCCTGCTTGTGCTCTCTCTCTCTCTCCCTGTCAAATAAACAAATAAAATCTTAAAAAAATATATCTAGAGAAAACTTCATGAAAAGAGGCAGAATTTGTTTATAAATTGATTCTAATACCCTCGATACCTTTTCATACCCTCTTTTTATTTTTTTTAAAGAATTTATTTATTTGACAGAGAGACGAGAGAGGAAATACAAGCAGGGGGGAGTGGGAAAGGGAGAAGCAGGCTTCCCACAGAGCAGGGAGCACAGTGCAGGGCTCGATCCCAGAACCCTGGGATCATGACCTGAGCCGAAAGCAGACGCTTAACGATTGAGCCATCCAAAGACCCCTCTTTTCTTTTCTTTTTTTTTTAAAGATTTTTATTTATTTATTTCACAGAGGGAGAGAGATCACAAGGAGGCAGAGAGGCAGGCAGAGAGAGAGAGGGGGAAGCAGGCTCCCCACTGTTCAGGGAGCCCGATGCGGGCCTCGATCCCAGGACCCTGAGATCATGAACTGGGCCGAAAGCAGAGGCTTTAACCCACTGAGCCACCCAGGCGCCCAGAGACCCCTCTTTTCATACCCTCTTCCCCAGGCCTTTCCAGGAGGAAGGTCTGCTCTTCCTGTTTCAGAGATTGCTCTGTGATAGAGAGGTTGCTGTGTCACTTGAGATGTTGTCTTCAGAAAGCAATCAGTTGCTAAGAGCAACTCATGGAATTCTCTTATAGAAAATAAAATCTATTAACATAAAAATGCAATTAATGCAAAAATATAAAATGAGTGTAAACCTGTAAGATATAAAGCTTAACATAAAATATAAATATCTAACATTTAAGATTTCTATCCAAGTTGATGTTCCTTTACGCAATTAATGTTTTTCTGAAAAATTTTATGGAAACTGCTTAATGTAAATTTTTACAAAATTATGTAAATTTTATGTCGACCTGAGCCATTTCTTTTTTTTTTTTTTTTAAAGATTTTATTTATTTATTTGACACAGAGAGAGAAATTACAAGTAGGCAGAGAGGCAGGCAGAGAGACAGGGAGAGGAGGAAGCAGGCTCCCCGCTGAGCAGAGAGCCCGATGCGGGCCTCGATCCCAGGACGCTGAGATCATGACCTGAGCCGAAAGCAGAGGCTTTAACCCACTGAGCCACCCAGGCGCCCAACCTGAGCCATTTCTTACATGGAGTATTAGAGCAAATAACTTAAAAAGTATAAAGTGAACATTTTCTGAAATTAAGACTCTTCCAAGTTTTAGGGCACTTGAGTGGCTCAGTCGGTTAAGTATCTACCTTCCGCCCGAGTCATGATCTCAAGGTCATGATCTCAAGGTCCTGGGATGAGCCTTACATCAGCCTCCCAGTTAAGCAACTGTGGAAAGGAGTCTGCCTCTCCCTCTCCTTCTGCTCCCCTGCCCTCCACCCACTCACCCCCCCTGCCCCACTTGTGGCCTCTCTCTTTATGTCTCAAACAAATTAATAAAATCTTAAAAAAAAAAAAGACTCTGCCAAGTTTTAAGCAAGGCATTATGACCTTCATTATGGAGTGTCCAGTTGCTCTTTTATAATGTGGGTATTTAAGATATTTCCATAAAGCAATCTAGAGAATGAAATTAAATAGTATATTGAGTAATTGGTGGGTTTATTGACCATTAATAATCTATCAGATAATTATCCACTTTCTAAGCTGAATAATCTCCCTTTATTTTTGGGGGAATCGGTGGATGGGAACCTCACAGGTGACATTTGAGCACCATCCCATTTATTTTAGTTACAAAGGCACTGTGCTTCGAACAAGCATTCTTTGTTGAAGTGGTCAAGCTCCTGAGGCAGGGATATGACACGGGCCAATCTGTGCTAGCCAAACTTGGGTGGCAAACACTCAGTGTGGAACTCTTTCTGATATTGTCACTGCTCGGATCTACAGTGAGACTGTGCAATCTGTCAATCACGATTCTTCCTTCCAAATAATTCCCTATGTTTGTCTTGCCTCAAAAAAGATTATTAATTACCCTTTGGGGTTTTGGGAGGTTTTTCTGGTTTTTTTTTCTCTGCATATGTTTAACAAAGCCCATTTATTTTATTCTAACTTCAAACTTTCAAAACTTCAGATGCTCCCTGAAGCTCATGAGCAATTTCCATTTCCAGAAATAGCAAGGCATCCTTCCGAGATGTTGTTAAAGCCTGCTTTCATATAGCATGTGTTTATTTAAACAGTGCCAAATAGCTCCTTGGTGGTGGTTTCTGCTTATAGCCAAAGGTTGAAAAGGCCAGGGAGAATAATTCTAAGAGTGAAAAAGGTTGTTTTGTGACAAGTCTAAAGCCCTCTAGGGAAGAAAGTGCTAGAAATTGTACCCTTCACCTTCGAGGAGTAAGAGTCTTGTCTTCATTTCTCATCATTGGGCCATTAGTCTTGTCAAATTCTAATACATTGTTAAGGTTCCATAGGAACCCAGATATTAACGCCCCATTTCTTCTTGCTGGGATGGGAGAAACATACAGTCATATCTCTTAGTATGTGAGATGACAGGCAACCGAGCCAGAAAAAGAGCCCCACCCAGGCACAAAGATCAGAATGTGAGTTTATTTTTCTATTATGGTACCATGTGCACAAAACTCCCTATTCATTTTTGAAGCTAGAGAAAATAACCCCTTAAAATTGTAGAAAAGAGTAAAACATTAATACACAACACAAATAGTGTTTCTGAAATGCACACACATAACACAGTTGCTTGAAACACCAGGAATTTCCTATGGTTTAGCCCCTGAAGACTGAAATGCCTTATGACCTTAAAATGAAGAGATTGTTTTTCCAATTTATCATTGAAATGAAGAAATTTTTTTTCTTTTCTCTCTCTTTTTTTTATTATTATTTTAAAAAATACAGACTCAGTTGTAGACTTTTATGTAAATAACTCCTCAGAGCTTAAACCTCCTGACAACCATCTTGGCAAAGCCACCCACCTGCAGCAACACTGAGTCCTCATCTTTCTGTCCTGACTGATTCGCCTGCTCTCTCTCTCTCTCTCTCTCGCTCGCTCTCTCCAGTGTCCCCAGCAACAGGTGTCTCATTAGCACCTGAGCGATGCCAGCTTCTAAGGAAGGCTGCGAACTGAGTAAACACATGCTCCATTTTTATCTCTTTATGAGTCATTACTTAAAGGTTTTATCACCAGATTGCCACACTTAATTATGTGCAGCCATAATTAAATATGAGCATTCTTAGACCTGCTTCTTTTTCAATTTTAGTTTAAACTGCAGTGACATGTTTTGCTGTTTGCTAATGTAAAGCAATCTTTAAAGGAACTGTAGGAGGTGTTTTTTGAAGGGGTCAGAGTGGGGCAGGGTTCTTTTTTTAATATACTAGTTTTAATTTTTGTTTTTAATCTTAAAAAAATCTGTACATTGTATTTAAAGACCCAGAGAGCATCACCAGAATTAGGGGTAATTAAATTAGAGGGTGTTAAATTTATTTCTATAGGAGGTGGAAAGGAGGTTATTGCTTGCCTTATAAATTACAAGTTAACTAAGATATTAAGAAATCTCAGGCAAAAATCAGATGACTAATGGAATTCTGCATTTTCCTTGTGTTTTGAAGATATCTGTTAATTGGTTGAGGGTACTATAGAACAAAATTATCTATCTTACCAACAAGATTATAGACAGTAAGATTTCCTTTTTCCTGTGTTTTTCTGTTCTGATCTCCTTTGAACTGTCCTAGATGTATAACTCAGGACTGAGCTAGAGCCCCTCTCCAGACCCCTCCCTTGCTAACCCCTAGGGAGGAACCAAAAGGTTTGCTTTTATGGTCACATCTGTCTGTGGCCTCTCCAGGATATTGCTATAAGGTAGTGAACTTTCCGAAGTCCTCCAAATTTTTATGGGCTGATCACCAAAAACAATTTTACTACTGAAGGCCATGGGCCTTAGGCCTCTGAGTGGTCTAACACCCCTCACACTTCCCACTCAGGAACAATAAGGGAAAATAGTATAGTCACCCACTTCCCACTGCATTCCAGAAATGAGCATGTTGGACTGTGTAAACTATAGAATTTGTGCACATTTCCTTACCAGAGATTTAGGGCAATCACGCAAGGAACTTCTGAAAAAGGAGAACATGGCCTTTCCTTTTGATGTTCACATGAGAAGACACCTAGAATCTGAGGGTGCTCTGGGAGGGACATTTTGGGGGATCTTCCTACCCTCCAATTAGCGTGCTTGCCCCAGAAGCATCCTATTCTTCAAGATACATGGGCAGAAACTGAGTCTCCTCGTGGGAAGGCTCCTTCCCTTCACTCTGGTTTCCTCTAGGGTCAACTCTTGAGAAATTCCCTGGCCAACAACCAGATGGAATCAATGTTTCTGCTGCCTTATTTTACAGGAACTAGAGAGGGTCAGGTGGGGTGGTGATGGAGGGCAAACTGTGGTCCCATAGACAAGGATCCAAATTGACTCTTTGGTGCAAGTTTTTATTCTTAATCTCCTTACAAGTAAGAACTGTAGTTCTGCTGGTTCCTTTACTGGTTGATCAGCTATGACAATTTGGACATCTTGTGTTGCAAACATAAAAGAAAAAACAAAACAAAATAAAGCCAATCACAAATCCTCTCAATTTTAACTGGATTCAGCACAAAGGATTGGCTTTTCCTCAGGAAAAGTTCGGGAGCAGCTTTCGCTGCAGCATGGCTTGATGGACAGGCTAAAATCATATCACCAGGACCTGCAATTTTCCCTTCTTTTATTAACCCTCTTTGAATTGATCCACCCCAACCCATGTGAACTGAAGGAAGTCAAAGAAAAATTGTACTAGGTGGAGTTAAGCAGGTGAGAAAGACTTTGTCTAAGACTATCGGAATAGAAGAGAGAGATCGAACCCAATCCCACTGAAACAAAAGGCAGGAAGGCTATTAAGCACTATGGTGAGCTAGTAGAAAGGTATTCGGGGAATAAGGGGAGGTTGATCAATGGGATTAGGCTCCCTGTGTTTGCTGATTGGTACTTAGGGAAGTTAGGATCCTATCCTCTCAGAGAAATTGCAAAACAGGACTCTATCTTTCTTGATGATTGAAATAATTATATTTATATTTCAAAAAGAGGGTTCTCAAGTCCTTGAGAAAATCATGCTTGGGCTGCAAAATGGGTGGGAGATAGGCAAAAGATTTACATCCTAAAAGGGCAAAGAAAGAATGTATAACTAAAAATTTTCTAAAGTAAAATCTCCAAGAAAAGGGAGCTCAGGGTCTTATAGTCAGGAGGAAATCTGGCTAAAGTTTACTCAAGCTGAGAGAAATATCTTGGTCAAGGTGAATCCTCAAGTGAGAATCAGAGGTTTTGGAAGAACTTATGTGGGAGATATAAACAATCAATAGCCAAACACTAACCATAACTTCTACAGTGTAAACTCATTCTGAAGAAAATATGATTGCTCAAAGAGCAAGGGTTTGGCCAAGGAAATGTTATGTTAACAAACAAAACTAAATCAAATTCATTTGATTTGGGTACCATCTTTAGTTTAGGTAAGTCCAAATGTTCTGGAAAGGAATTTGGTCCTCTAGTCCCTATGGCTATTTTGCGTAGTGCTCCTGACTCATAGTTATTGATCATTAACATCATTTGGGTTTATTTTCTTTCCGTCAACTCTGGGCACAAAGATTTTGATCAAGGCTCCCATGTTGTAGCGCCAACAATTTAATCTCCTGGGGACTACTTCTCACTACATAGATTCCCCGTTAGTTGGAGGATCTCTCCCCCTAAGGTACTATCTTTCCTGTGTTTGGGAAGTCATCTTGATACAGAGTCACTTCCGTGTTCTAAAATGAGCAGAAGTCGCATTTCTGATCTCAGAAGGATATTGCAGTTTAATTCCCTAAAACAGGAGCTGATACAAAGAAACTTGATCTTTAAACACAAAAGATTGGCTTCCCTTCCAACAAGGAAAGGGGAAGGGGAGAAGTTGGTTTTTTTCTTTTTCTTTTTTTTTATTTCAGTAAGTTTCTTATAACAATGAGAACAGGATAGAAATTAGTACTTCTATAAATTATCCTGCTACATAATTTTTAATGCTTTCTCTCTCTTTTACCCAGGAAATGGCTCTGGCCTCAATTAAATTATTTTGATTTATATGTTCTCTCTGAAAGAAGTGGGTGGGATAGGATGTGGTCAAGAGGAATTTATCCCACCATTTATAGGAATGTGATTGCACAGTTTATTTTGCATTTAAGTAAGACCATTTCATCCTGCTGGATTTACACTGTGGAGGCCCATCTTCTGAATTTAATTTTTGTCATGTAGGCTAAGTGCCTTGGCAAAAGAATAAAGACAGAAGTTAATCTGGTGGAGTTCTAACACCATCTAACTCTTTCTGAATACACTTGTTTTCAGGCCTCGGAGAGAAGTGCAAGATAGGATTTAGAAAAACAGGCTACTTGGGAAAAAAGAGAATGTGACGACAAGTAGAGATTACAATGAAGCAACTGAAGGATGAAGAGAAATATCTGGGGAAAGAAATAATATTACTCAATAGAAATTATCCACACATTTTGAGGGAAAAGTAGAGAAATGACTCAGAACTGGGTTAGTGATGGAAAGATGAGATAATGCCCAAATGGCAGGTAAAAATAATGAGTTAGAAGAAAGTGCTATTGGTGCCTTTGGAAAAAAAGAATTCATAAGACTGTGAATAGGATAGACTACACTATGTCCTTTTGGTGTGTGTTTATAACCCCTCCACTACACTTGTGTCATGAATATATAATAATTCAACTGCTCACCATTTTTACTGAACCATGATTAATGTCCGATAAATGCACATGGAATAGAATATACATTTTTTCATGTACCTCTGATTTTTAATCTTTATGAATGGATTTTAATAGTTAAATCTCATCTTCTAAAATGAGATGATTATGCTTTAATTTGTAGTAGATATAGCAGATTTTGGAGTCTTGAAGAATATAGGAAATGTATTCTTTATAGCATGTAACTTCTTTAAAGAACATTTATTATTCACAGTATCCTTGAGATAAGTGCCTAGGATATCCAATTGCCTATTGTTGGCTGCAAACAAGTCCTCTTCCTGCCCACATCTGGGGGTCTTTTCAAGGAAATTCTTTGAAGAAACAGTAGAGGAATTCAAAAATCCCATGCTTATCCATTAAGAATTTATGTAAAAGGAGACATTCTGAGGAATTTACACTGCCTGTGCTAAATTCAAATATGGATAATATTCCTTTGAGGAATATTTCCAGATTTTATTATTTTTTTTATTTTTTATTTTTTTTTTTTTAAAGATTTTATTTATTTATTTGACACAGAGAGAGATTACAAGTAGGCAGAGAGGCAGGCAGAGAGGGAGAGGAGGAAGCAGGCTCCCCGCTGAGCAGAGAGCCCGATGCGGGCCTCGATCCCAGGACGCTGAGATCATGACCTGAGCCGAAAGCAGAGGCTTTAACCCACTGAGCCACCCAGGCGCCCAACCTGAGCCATTTCTTACATGGAGTATTAGAGCAAATAACTTAAAAAGTATAAAGTGAACATTTTCTGAAATTAAGACNTTATTTGATCTCAAACTTTTTTTTTCTGATTCTCAACACTTCTACTTTAAATGTTTAATGTAGCATCTTTATTGTGTATGCTTTGCAGCAATATTTTTTCCCAAAGATTATTCTATATTTTGTGGGCTGCTGTTGTGTATATGTTTCTACATAAAAAAAATTCCCAATGAGTGTTTAATTGCCAATATTTTAGTTTAAAGGCTGTTGGAAATAATATAACATCTATATTTTTCAAAGGGTTAGTGGAGAATGTCAACTATATGATATGAATATAGAAATCATAATTTTAAATAGTGCAAAAATATAGCACTATAACTTTCCCAACCTTGAAGAATTTAAAGGATATTGAGCATTATCGTGTCAGAACCATTCCATAAAAAATATTCTACTGTTTATCATATATTTCTCAGATGCTATTAGAGGAAACAAAGATAAATAATGTCAGAATATTTTTCTTGAAGAATTACAATTTAGCATAGAGATGGTATACGGTTTTTCCCCCCATACCAAACAATTGTGTAATACCTGCAGAGTGTCCTATAATTTAACTCAATTTCCACACTCTAACCTGAAGATAGTATCAGATCACTGACACAGAATAGCTCACAGAACTCCAGGAAACAAGTTTATCAGTTTGTTGAAGGAATGATAGAAGATACAGATAAACCACAGATAAAGATGTCCTTAGAGGGAGCTCTGGGACAGTCCTGAGCACAGAAACTTCTCTCCCCATGGACTTGGGGTGTGTCACTCTTTTGGTGCATGGATGGGTTCACCAACCTGGATGCTCCCAAAACTTCTAAGTACTGGGGTTTAATGGAGGCTTTTCCACAGAGGCATGATCAGTTAGTAACTCCATTTCCAGCCTTTCTCTCTTCTTCAGAGAATGGGGGATGGGGCTGAAATTTCCATCTCCTATCTAGAACCCATCCAGAAGCTTATCCAGAGTCAATTCCTTAGAACTAAAACGATAACAACAACAAAAAAACCAAAACAAACAAAATACATTCCTCTTGCCCAGGAAATTCCAAAATGATTTAGGAGCCCTGTGGTCAGGAACCAGGGTTAAAGATCAAATATTAAAACAGAAGGTGGTCCTAGTGGTCTTATTTAGAAAATTACACGTTTCAGGAGTCTTGTGGCAGGAGTTGGGGGCAGAGACCAATGATATATTTTCTATTATTTCACAGATAAGCAAACAAAAAAAGGAAGTGCAATGCAGGCTAAGAAGTATAATAAATAATTGTTATTGGACTGATTCTTCTGCAGATAAATGGAAATTCTCAGAAACGTTAAAAAGCAAAACCAAAACCTCAAAGGCTCCAAAGAGGAGACTGATGAGAAGGAAGACTGAACATGGAAGAAGAGGATGGCCCTGGTAGGTTTCAGGTTTCATGGTTTCTACCATGAGGGCAGACCTAACTGATCTTCTATACAGTGAAGAGTGCCTTTTGAACTGGACCTTGAAGGAAGAGTAGACCTATGATAGGCAACACCTCCCTGGCAAAGTGAAAAGCAAAACAAGGACCAGAAGCATCAGTGGGGAAAAATAAATAAAACCCAGTAGCCTGGATTCAAGGATAAGCTTACAGATAAGAAGGAGGAGAAATGTACTACTATGTATATGATAAGAAATTGGAAGACAGTAGGAAGTCCTCATAAAACATGAGTCTCTGAAAGATAACTGGCTGATAAAGGAGTAGATTTTGAGGGAGATACTGAATTGATGGTTCTATATATCTTCCAGATACTCTTTTCTATATTTCTTTTATTAAGCGTACAATCAGTATTTACTAAATTATATTTCCCTCTCTATTACCAAACACACCTAAATTGTTATGCAATTTGTTAACACAATTTGTTAACACAATTTGTTGTGTTGATTTTTACCATGTAAATATCTCTAGCTCTCATCTGTCTTTCTGTTGGTATTGTCTCTATTGCTACAACCCTAGCTCAAACCAGTTCACATAGCTCATGGGGATTAACTTAATATAGCTCACGGAGATTACTTCCCTAGCTCATGGGGATTAATTTAACATAGTTCACGGGATTACTTTAGTAACCTCTTTACATCCATTCTTGTTCTACTCCAATCTATTCTTCACCTAGGAGACGGAGTGGCCTATTACGTTGCATTTATGCTGAAATCACTCTTCTTTTTTATGAGGGTTTGCCTTTATTTGTAAGATATTGAAAACTGGAAATCGTGAACTTGGCCATCAAAATAAAAATAAAAATAAAAATGCAGACTGCTGTATACTTTCCCTATAGAATCCTTTGGAGTTGGTGTCAGAAGAGTAAACATCTGCTTACATCAACATGAGTACATCATAAAAACAGTAACGAGTGGAAGAAAAAAGTTGCTGAATATTATAGCAAAATAATGTCATTTATGTAAATTTAAAAACACACAAACTAAGACTATATATATATTGTTTTTATCTATTTACTGAAGCGTTTCAAAGCAAGATTAGAAAGGTAGAACATCTTTTCCAGAAAAGTACTCTCGTTCCCTTTAAAATCTTTTACATTTCCTAGCAAAGTAAAGTAGATGTGACAAAGTGTTACATTCATTAAATATGGGCAGTGGAGATACTAATGTTATATTATTTTCTGTTTTTCCCTCAAACATTTAAACAGTTTAAAAATAAAACAAAAAATGCCAGACAACCAAAACTTTGAGACATTATTTTTCTTATCAATGCTACAAAAATGAATCAGTTTTACAATAAAGGAAGGTAAGGAGTATTTCTTATGGGAATGTAAAGGTAGTACAAATACTTTGTAGGGCATTTTGTCAATATCATAAATCTTTTACTTCTAGATATTTCTAAGTATATATAGCTTCTCTTAGTAGTTCTCAAAAATTTGGTCCCAAGACCACTTTACACTGTTAAAAATAATTGAGTCTACCAAAAACCTTTTGTTTATGTAATTTTTTTATTATGTTTTGTTTTTCATCATACAGTACATCATTAGTTTTAGATGTAGTGTTCCATGATTCATTGTTTGCATATAACACTCAGTGCTCCATGCAATATGTGCCGTCCTCAATACCCATCACCAGGTTAACGCTTGCCCCCAACCCCCTCCCCTCTAAAACCCTCAGTTTCTTTCTCCATCTCTCATGGTTCACCTTCCCCTTCAATTCCCCACCTTCATTTTTCCCTTCCTTCTTATAACGTAAGTTTTATATAGTGTTATTTATCATAGTAGAAATCAAAATTAAGAAATTTTGAGGGCGCCTGGGTGGCTCAGTGGGTTAAAGCCGCTGCCTTCGGCTCAGGTCATGATCCCAGGGTCCTGGGATCGAGGCCCACATCGGGCTCTCTGCTCAGCAGGGAGCCTGCTTCCTCCTCTCTCCTCTCTCTCTGCCTGCCTCTCTGCCTACTTGTAATCTCTCTCTCTGTGTCAAATGAATAAATAAAATCTTTAAAAAAAAAAAAAAAAAAAAAGAAATTTTGAAAACACAAGAAAACACAAGCACATATTCTATTAGCCATCAGAATAATGTCAATAGCCTTTGGAAAACCCAGTTGTACACTCCTAAGAGCATGAAAGTGAAAAGTCAAATAATGTCTATATGATTATATAAAGGCCTTTATCTATGGACTCCCCGATAACATCTTAGCATCCCCATATAGTCAATGACTTTGAGAAAATCTTGCATATCACATGTGAATCAGGCTACAGATACTGGGATATTATTGGAACTTTTTTTTTTTTTTTGCAGAAGGGAAAATTTGGGGGAAAAAAACCTGAGTTGTTCAACAATGTCAGAATGGATAAAAAGTTTTGTTATCTTTCAAGTTAGAAATTACGCAACACTTAAAGTGCTTTCAGAGAATTTTGAAGTTTCAAAAGTATAGTACAAAGTTAAACAAGTAAATTGTAGAGGGGTAATTAATTACAGGCTGAATGTTTGTGTCCCTCCCTCAAAATTCATATGTTCCGATCCTAATCCCCAATGCGATATTAAGAATTGAGTCCTTTGGGAGATGATTAGCTCATGAGGGTGGAGCCCTCATGAATGAAATCAGTGCCCTTGAGAAAGGGACCCCAGATTGCTCTCTTGTCCCTTCCATTATGTGAGGACATAGAAAGAAGATGACTGAACCAGGAGATGGACCCCCGGGCTCTCATCAGATGCTAACTCTGTAAGAGCTTTGATTTGGACTTCACATTCTCTAGAACTGTGAGAAATAAATTTCTGTGTGGCAAAATGCTACATTCATTAAAATATTGACAGTGGAGATACAATGTTATATTATGTCATATCTAAAACATAAAATAAATTTTATAAGCTGTTCATTCTTTGGTATTCTGTTATAGTGGAAAAGGAGGTATCTATAATATGCTGCTTCTTACATACAATTTTGTAAAAAAGATTTTATTTATTTATTTGAGAGAGAGAGAAAGAGCAAGCACAAGCAGGGGAGAGGCAGCGGGTGAGGGAGAAGCAGACTCCCTGCTGAGCAGGGAGCCCTATGTAGGGCTTGATCCCCGGACCCAGAGATCATGACCAGATGCTTAAATGACTGAGGCAACCAGGAGCCCCTTTTACATACAATTTTAAAATCAGGCCAAGCAATACTGTATATAGTGGGTATTTATCAATGTGTGTGTACACACATGTATAATATAAACATATATGAAAGGCTATGTGTAAATTTAGTTTTGTGTTTACCAGGTCAGAGAGAAGAAAAAATTAGGAAAGACAAAATCAACAAAAGCAAGTTTAAATTTAAGTGTGAAGGGGGAAAAAAAAGTGTGAACGGGTGCCTGGGTGCCTCAGTGGGTTAAGCCTGCCTTCAGCTCAGGTCATGATCTCAGGGTCCTGAGATCAAGCCCCCACATCGGGCTCCCTGTTCAGCAGAGCCTGCTTCCTCCTCTCTCTCTGCCTGCCTCTCTGCCTACTTGTAATCTCTCTCTCTCTGTGTCAAATAAATAAAATCTTTAAAAAAAATTTAAGTGTGAAAATAAAATTTGATTTTAAGAATTTCAAGGGAGAAATAAAGCCCTGTGAATTTGCCAATAGGAGCTTTATATTTTAGACAGAAGTTTAAGAAAACAATCTTATGTTTTTTTAGAATTTTATTGTGTTAGACAAATACTTGCTGAATCGAGTTCTAACATCAGAAGACAATTTTTCAATAGATACATCATTATTGTGAAAAATTAATCCGAAGCGTTTCCCAAAACTCATTTAAAATTTTAGTTCTGAGGTAATAAACTTTTAACTCCTAATTTTTCTTTTTTAAAAAATCCATTGGTGATTTGTGATGCGTTTAGTGGGGGTGAAGGCAACAGATCGGGTTCACCATGTTCTGGATTTGATATTAAGAACATTTATCTTAAGGGTAACCTTTTGTCTGTTTACCCAATGAACCGCTAATCTGAAAAAAAATCTGATTAGTTTTATCCAGAGTTATTTTCAACTTAGTGTAGACAACCTTTCCTGCTAACTGGGGAGGCAGAACTATCTTGCTCTTTTTACATGTATCTCCTTTCAAACATTTCTCATAGGTTCAGGGGCAAATTTAGTCACTTTAATGCAGTTGATTTTTTTTTGACATCTTAATTTAATTTAATTTTTTCAGTGTTTCAAGATTCATCATTTATGCAGCTGATCTTAAAATTAGTGGTGAGAGTGGCCAGAGCCTCTGTTGTCAGATCGTCTTATATAATATTTATTTTACTGTTCGTCAGTGCTTCTTGCCTGTCATATGTTTGGGCAAAGATGAGTAATGGTAAAACCATTGCAATCCTGCAAGAAAACATACAGATAACAGGACAAATAAGCATCCATAGAATTGCTTTAAAATATGAGAAACAAGGGCGCCTGGGTGGCTCAGTGGGTTAAAGCCGCTGCCTTCAGCTC
Organism: Ailurus styani; assembly: GCA_002007465.1. Taxonomy (NCBI): domain Eukaryota; kingdom Metazoa; phylum Chordata; class Mammalia; order Carnivora; family Ailuridae; genus Ailurus; species Ailurus styani. The sequence goes on from LNAC01000055.1 coordinate 564,375, forward strand.
AGGTCATGATCTCAGGGTCCTGGGATCGAGGCCCGCATCGGGCTCTCTGCTCAGCGGGGAGCCTGCTTCCCCCTCTCTCTCTGCCTGCCTCTCTGCCTCCTTGTGATCTCTCTCCCTCTGTGAAATAAATAAATAAAATCTTAAAAAAAAATATGAGAAACAAGACTGGAGACAAATCAGGCAGATATGAAAAACTTTCTAAAGACTAGTAATTTTTTCTCAGGGGAAAAAGCAGTCAAAATCTCACTTCTGCATGAAAACCAATCTTTCTTTTTGTCAGGAACATGGAGAGGAGTTGTAGGCATCTTTTAGACATTCGTTTTAGGAACTCAGTTCCATCTTTGACAGACTAATTGCTTGTTCGCTGAAAAGAAATCCCAACAACAGATAATGATCTCTGTTAGTTATACAATCCCTCTTCTGGTAATGTCATCTATGTTGGTGTTGGAAGGAGCTCCTGAAAAATGTTGTGCACTTAAAAGGCACTTTCTCTCTGATGGAAACATCGATTTGTCCCCCAAATTCCCATTTAAAAAAATAGTAAAATAAATACATATTAAAAGATGTTTAAGGCGTAGCTACGTTTTTCCTATCTATGCAGCTAGTTTCAGATCTCTGGTTGCTTTATGTATATTCTCCACTTAACTATGCATCATGAGACATCAGGCCACCAGTGCAATCACAGAGATGGCTTTCTTGGATTGTTTGCATCCTGTTTGGGAATATTTGCTTTCTGAAGGTTATAAAACAAACAAACAAAACGAGTCAGCTTGTAGGGCCTGGTCAGACATCATGAGTTAAACAAGCCACTTATGTGGTTCCTGGTACTTCCTTATGTTTAGTGTGAAGGAAATCTTCCTTTCTCTCTGTATAAGGATGGTCATCGTTTCAGTGATTAGTTGAAGTAAATATGTTCTGTTTTGTGGTCAGATTTAATAAGGTCACATTTTAAATGTCAGTCATCACACTGAAAACCTCTAGAAAGAGGGCAACTGGGAAGGTGAAGAGTTCAGAATCCATGTACTCTTTGGATCTATTGAAGGATCTTGGCAAAGTTATGGTGGGGGGGATGGTAGACTAAGAGGAGGGAGGTTTGTTGGCTTCATATAACTGAGAAGTGATAACGTACATGAAGAGATACCATCTGTTCTGTTCCCGTTAGCAGAGCCAGCACCAACAGATGAATATTATGGAGAAGGAATCTTTACATCGATGCAACAAAGAACTTCCTTGCAGTCTAAAGGTGTAATCATTGATTAAAATATAAACTCGGTGCTCCTCATTTTATGAAGCTAGAACAAGATGCTTCCATGCATTGGAAGATCGAACTTTTTACATTTGTTTTTGAGTTTTGACATTTGATTTCTCTTACTTGTGTCAGATCTGGAGTCAGGCACTGTGAAGTAGTCTTTGAACTAATCTCCACAGATCCTTTAAAGAAGGGAAGTTTTGTGAATTGATGAGTAAAGAAATACCTAGCTTCTCTCAGAGATCCAGTGGAAACAATGACATCCACTAATCTAAATTGAATTATTTACCTAAATGAGATAGAGTGGCTATTCCTGGCTGTCAAGTAAGTATTGAGACGTGATACTAAGTAACAACAACTTCAGTCAGTTTCAGGACCTTGTTTGCTACGTACTACGCAAGTATATGGAAAAATGGGACAAGGATACTTAAAGAGGCTTCTGTGGAAGATGATGCTTTGTTATGACTTAGATGATTGTTTTAGGAATAAAACCTCCATTATACTTGTTGGGTTTTCCTTTCATAATGAATATTACCAGCCACTTTTTCTTTCATTAGTTCAAACTGTTTATAATTTACTGAACAAGTGTATATACATGGTAATGTTGGCACAGTGAATAACATAATTGAAAAAAATCTTTTTTTTCATAAAGAATCTACTATAATGTGTGTTGGGAGTAACAGGTAATAAATAAGTAAAAACATAAAGTATAAGGTACCTTCTGATTGTAAGAGGTGCTATGAAGAAAAGACAATAAACTAATAAAACAAGTCATGTAATAAGCTGTGTTTGCTGGTGCGGACTGAGAGGAGATTCTAAGTCTGGAAGGTTGTATTAGCTAGGGTTTTCTAGGTAAAACCAATAAGGGGTGTGTGTGTGTGTGTGTGTGTGTGTGTGTGTGTGTGTGTGTGTGTATCACAATGAAAAACCACTCTACTTGTCACCTCTTTAGCCTTTGGAATGGCTAAAATTAAAAGCTAACAACATCAAATTTTTGTAGAGGATGTGGAGCAACTGGAATTCTCACAAATTGTTGGTGAGGCTTGATCACTTTAGAGAAAGAGTGTGGCGGTTGCTTGTAGAATTAAATGCATGCTCACCAGATGACCTAGCATTTCTAGTCCTAGATGTTTACCCAAAAGAAATAAAAACATGAACCTATACTTAGATTTTTAGCTAAATTTCCATATAGCTTTAGACAAAATAGCACAAAACTGGAAACAACCTGGGGTGCCTGAGTGGCTCAGTGGGTTCAAGCCTCTGCCTTCGGTTCAGGTCATGATCTCAGGGTCCTGGGATGGAGGCCCGCATCCAGCTCTCTGCTCGGCGGGGAGCCTGCTTCCTCCTCTCTCTCTGCCTGCCTCTCTGCCTACTTGTGATCTCTCTCTCTGTGTCAAATAAATAAATAAAATCTTTAAAAAAAACAAAAAACTGGAAACAACCTAATACTCATTAATGATAGAATGAATATACAAATTGCTATTTATTTACACAATGGAGTTCTACTGAACAGTGAGGAGGAATCAGCTTTCAATACATGTAAAACATGAATGACTGTCATAAACATTATATCAAGTGCAAGAAATCTGTACATTGATATAAAAGAGTATATACTGTATCTTATATATACATTTAAAATGTATATATGCTTTTAAATATATATATAAGAATCTATATTGAGAATTACCACAACAGCAGTTGTCTACTGAGGGAGATGGAGGTGGACTAGAAGGGGTCATGAAGGGTCTAATGACCATAGTTGATATCTTGATTAGGATGACTGTAAACATTTATGGGAAGCCTTCAAATTGTACACTGAAATCTGCTCATTTCTAATGAAGGTAAATTTGACCTCCATTTTAAAGGTCCATGTGAATGAAAGCTAGAAGAGTTGGAAGTCTAGTTCAGCAGTTTAAAGAAGAGATGATGGTAGTTTGGAGGAGGATGTTAGGATGGGAGCCGGGAAGCAGACTGATCAGCGATGCAGTCTGCAGGTGAAGCAGGCAGGAATTGCTGATGGGTTTGGTCACCAGGGGTAAGAAATAAAGAGCATTCAATGATGCTTCTGTGATTTTGGTAAAGGCAACTAGGTGAAGGCATGAGTCTTTCTGGAGACTGTGGAAACTAGAAAAGCCACAATGTTGCAGAATGGGTATGCATGGCAAGTCATGCATGGTATGTGGAGTTCATACCACATTCAGTTTGTGATAGTTTTTGGATGTGCAAGCACAGAAAGCAGGCAAGTGCTTGCACAGATCAGTCTGGTCTTCTATAACGGGGTCAGTGCTAGATGTATGCATTTGGAGTCAAGCACTGAGATTTTATTTAAGGTCATGGAACTTTGAGATAGAGAGTTTTCAGGTATGTTTCCTATGGTCATATAGATACAGGTTTATTGCCTCTGTACAGCTAGACTGGAATTCTCTAAAGGGAGAGATAGCGTTTTCACTCTCCTTTCTAATTTTTTTCTGCAGAGTATCTTACAAAGAAAAAGTCCTCACTAAATGTTAAAGTACTGACAAGTAAATGAGTACATTGAAAAATAAGGGGTTTTTTTCCCCTTGAATTAGGAAAAAAGACATCAAAAGCAAAATGATTAACTGGTAAAGCACCAAACAAAAAATGAATCTGAGTTTGCAAAATATTTGCCAATGTTTTCAGATGATCTATGAGAATAATATGTCTACTAGTTTTATTATAATATATAAAAAAGCTATTGTAATTGTGGTGGTTTGGGTTTTGGCTATGCCATTTGAAAAGTATGACTTTGAGCAAATTGCTTAATGACATCGTTTTCTCCTCTTTAAAATTGGGTGATAATCATATGCATAATGTAGGATAATTGTGCAGATCAAAGGAAATGCATAGTATTAAGCCCTTGATAAGTGGTCATGAGAAATGAAACTGAAATGGAAATGTTGGTCATTATCAATATATTTCTTTTGTTATTTATTATCACAATGGAATATCCAAAGTCACATTTCTACGAGACTTTACTTTCACAGCAATCTTGTTAAAACATTAGCCTGAAAATGATTACCAGGGCTCCTTGAATTTTAATTTGTACTATCAGATGGAAAAGTCCAGAAAGCATGCATCTTAAATGGAAGAATTTAGCATAACTTATGAGAACCTGATGAGGATCTGCTTCCAAAAAGCAATCCTTCTGTAAAACTCTACGAACAGTTTATATAGAGGGTTATCTACCTGTCAGACTGGCCTTGGCTTATGTGTGCCAAGCACAAACAGATTGCATTCTCCTTGCAGTGGGTCATAAAGGGGTTTCACTTGAGCTGATTCTTAGCTGAAAGCACAAAGGTAGTGGGCCCTACGTACGTCAGGAGAATGCCATCAGCCCCCGTGATCTGTTTCCGCAAAAGTGGAAGATGGATGGAGTCGGAAAACGGCCATGCCTGACTGCTCCGGGGAGCCGTCAGCGAAGGCAGTCTCAGCCAGAACTCTGGGCATGCTTCCGTGATCCAGTCTTGAGTCACTTCCCCCAGTCCAGGTGGTAGACAGCTCCGGGTTTGTACAGCTGGGTCAGATCACACAGGCATGGGAGTAGTGCAAGGATGGAGAGTGTCATGGGATGTATCATGAACAAAGTTGCCAAAGCAGCTGCTGCTGGCTGGTGCAACAATCACATTTCACAACTGTGGGGCTCCAGGAAACAGTTCTTGGTGATGGTTTCCCCTAGAGCTTGTACAGTCCTTACCAAAGCTCTTTCAGTTATACACAGTGGGGCCAAGGAGAAATGCACTGAGTCTATGTTAGTAGATCTGAATTTGAATTCTTCTTGTATACTTATTATCCTTATGAGCTTGTGCGACACACTTGCTCTCCTTGTCCTGTTTGGCTTTTCATTGTAAAATTGGGGAGTGTTATTACTTATTTGTTAGAAATGTTTTTTTAATTTTATTTTTATTATTTGCCCAAGGGGTACAGGTCTGTGAATCATCAGGCTTACATCTTTCACAGCCCTCACCAAAGCACAAACCCTCCCCAATGTCCATAATCCATCCACCCTATCCCTACCCTCCCACCCCCCAGTAACCCTCAGTTTGTTTTATGAGATTAGAAGTCTCTTATGGTTTGTCTCCTTCCCCATCCCATCTTGTTTCATTATTTTTCCCTCCCTANGGTGCCTGGGTGGCTCAGTGGGTTAAAGCCTCTGCCTTTGGCTCAGGTGACGATCTCAGGGTCCTGGGATTGAGCCCCACATTGGGCTCTCTGCTCAGCAGGGAGCCTGCTTCCTCCTCTCTCTCTGCCTGCCTTTCTGTCTACTTGTGATCTCTCTCTCCGTGTCAAATAAATAAATGAAATCTTTAAAAAAGTGTTTTGAATTTATGTGATCCAAATTATGGAATATCTGTCAAGCTATCCGGCACACATTACGTCTTCAGAATCAGTTAACCCCACTCTGCTCACACTTGCTATGGTCTAAGCCAATGCTGCCTGGTAGAAATCTGACATAAACCATACATATAATTTTTAACTTTCTCACAGCCACATTAAAAAAAGTAAAAAGAAACAGAAAAAAATCTTAAAAATGTGTTTTAACACAGAAATCTACAATATTATCACTTAATAAGTAATCAGTATAAAATTAATGAAATATTTTCCATTTTTGTTTATATTTAAATTAATTATAGTGAAACAAAATTAAAAGTTCAGTTTCTCAGCCTAATCACCACATTTTAAGTGTTCAGTGGTCACATGTGGCTGTAGTATCCGACAGCGAGGGTCTAGAGGAGTATCAGTTGTGAGGAAGCAATGGATAGGGGAGGACAGAATAAAGTTAGATTGGCTACAACTCAGTAGTCACTAAAAAATGAGATGGCTTTATCAAAAATGTTGTTGAATCTGGTACCTGGAGTATTGTGTTATCATTTTGTAGAAATAGGGAAGCAGGAGTAATTTAGGGGGATGGATGTGTTGGAGATAAGAAACGTCAATTATGTACATGCTGGCTTTGAAACGTTATCAAAAGACCTCCATAGAGAATACCCAGGAAGTGGATGGACATGTCTGCAGGAAGCTTGGACGTTCTTCTCAGCACAGATGTGGATGTCAAAGATATGGATGAGCTCTCCAAGAGGGAGAGGTTAGAGAGAGGAATATGTAATGGGAATTGAGGGCATCTGGTTTGCCAGCATTTAGATCATGAAAGGAAAAGGAGCTTAAAGGGATACAAGAAGAAGACAGGAAAGCAGGAGACCCAAGAGAAGTCAATGTCACAGAGACCAAGAGTGAAATGACTTTCTGAGAAACGGAAATGATGTGAAATGGTGTGTCTGCTCCTGGAGAGAGATGGGGGAGTAAAAGGAGAAACAGCTCCCCACTGGCAGCCACTGCATCTGTCCTAGCTGCACCTGCTATTCCTGTCTGCTACCCCTCCCCGGCCCCGCCAAGTCACACCACTGCATCATCTCATTCAGTCTGTGTTTGGCTCCAATAGTCCCATTCATCAACAGAAGGAACGGCCCCGTCATTTTCCCTCCAGCTCGTCTTGCACATAATTTTGACGATTTGGTGGTTTCATTTGACTTGTTCATCTATTAAATTTGTACATATTCCGCTCCTACTTCCTGGTCCTCAGCTAGAAATGAACTGGGGGCTAGAAATGAACAAGGTCCCTCCTTCTCTAAGAGGTTAACATTGTTTTACAGGAGGCTGCCTTGGGCAAAACTGCCTGTTCTTACTAACTCCAAATCAGTGTTTGGAAAGGAAGCAACTTTGCTTTCCTTACCCCAGAAGGGGCTCTTCTGTTTGAGAGGTGGACTGGAGATGTGGAGGCATTCCGTGCTTCTCTGAGGCGTCCCAGTCCCACTGTGCCTGGTGTCACCTCCAACACATTCAGGCTTATGGGCTCTGTATGCTAATTGATACTGGCCTTTAAATTTAGTAAGGATGTTTCCTTTCGGTACAGTGTTTTAAAATAAATATATTTTAATTTAAAAATGTGAACTGATTTTTTAAAAATCAGGTACGTAATATTTTTGGCAATTTATAATACTGGCCAAAAGCATAAATGTCTACAATTTAGAAAGCCCTGGATTAGAGAATGTGAGAATATGTATCATCAGTATCAATGAGGCTGCCTGGCATAGACTCTTAAATTTGCCAGACATACACTGAGAGAGGAGACACCAAAACGATGCAGGCCTATTTTTTTCTGTTTTTATAGTCTGGAAAACAACATCCACATCAATAACTGTGAAGTGCCTGGGATTTGACCCTACCTGCAAGCAAATTCATTAGGCTTCCACAGTTTGTGATTGTGTGGAAGACAGGTAATTCCTCAACAACAAGTCAGAGCATGACTATTTCTTTTCTTAAGATTTCTTTCTTTCTTTTAGAGAGAGAAAGAGGAAGCAGGGGGAGGAGCAGAGGGAGAGAGAGAGAGAGAGAGAGAGAGAGAGAATCTCAAGCAGATTCCCCACTGACCGTGGGGCCAACCCAGAGCACCATCTCACAACACTGAGATCACAGCCTGAGCCAGAGCCAAGAGTCCATCGCTTAACCAGCTGCACCACGCAGGCACCCCAGAGCACGAGTAGTTTTGTATTGGTCTCTCAAGCCCCATTCCCACCGGGTGAGGTGAAGAGGAATGTACAGCAGGTTGAATTTCAGGAAAGGAGCCTTTTGTTTACGGACCCTTCATCTTTTGTCCTGGACAGAAAGCAGGCTTCCCTGCGTTCCTCGGTGATACATTGTCTTCATTATACTGGATTGAAGCAGGCTTATTACGTGTTCATGGGGAGGCACCATCTCTGTCCTCACCAAACAGATGTTCGTGGATAGCGGGAGCAGAACAAAGGGCAGTGGGTGCCTTGCTTTACAAGACACACAACCTTGTGACGGCTGCATGGAGAATTGTCCCTCAACCACCAGTCTTGATACGTGATGAGAAAACCCAAGAAGTAATTTTGTTTATTGTTACATGTGGCATGTCATAAATTGTTAACACATTAGTTCACAAGCGGAAAGCCCTTTAACAGCTTTTTCTTTTTGGGCAGGGACTACTTATATTTATAGAAACCAGCTATTAATGAGACTTGAACTATTGCATTGAAATGAGTATAACTTGGACGGCCAGAGATCTCTGAAGCACATGCACCCACGGCCATGCACCAACTAATGCAACTCATTTGAGAGGAGACTTGCCTGTTTCCTCACATTCCCTTGGAAAAAGCACGATCGTAAATGTGACGGGTTTCTGAGTAAAATACTACATATGTGAATATGGCATTTTAGGAATCTATTATATGTTATAATAACACTTATTATGTGCTGGCAGAGGTGTGAGTTTTGCAATTATGCTAAAATTTTACGATGTAAGGAAATTTTCAGCCAAGCACAGTATCAAAAGATTCTGCTAATTACCTCTGGTAGGTTTTTCTTTTTTTTTCTTTAAATACATGTTACATATGCCACACGTGTCTGGAAAGGCTGTTTCTCTGATAAGTGACAAAAGCTCAGAATTTTTATTGATAAATTTCACATCGTTGACTATATTACAAGCTAAAATCTTCTTTCATAATATAAAATTCATTAAAGTCTGCATTTTCAGACAAAGTTGAATCTATCTTTAAAAACAGAAATCATTGAGGAGACAAATTTGAATGACTAATCTGGAAGAAACTCAATGACTATCATACCTTCTATATGAGTTTACTTTCTCCAACGTTCAATACAGTCTTTAGAGGCTAGTTTTGGGGAAAACTATTTGTTTATCAAAACCTAGTATGATTGATGTATGTAACCAAGACTGCGGCTGATTGTGAATGGGTATAAATTCTTTTTCAAGATAATTCTCTTGTACAACTACAAGAATGCACCAAACCACTAGAGTGGGCATTCATATTGGATTATGACATTAGAACGGATTATAAATAGATATAAATTCTTTTTCAAGATAGTCCTCTTCCACCACTGCAATGGACAACAATTCAACATTGGAGAAATGGATTATCCTCTAGTATGAGAGGACGAATCTTAACAAACTTCAGTTCATCAGAGATGATATACTTTTGGAATTTAAATTTTGTATTTTTTAAACTTAAAAAAATGATCTTACCTCTAATTTTATGTATTTAATTGGGGTCATGTATACATCCTGCTAAGTTCTTTTTAAAATATTTTATTTGTTTGAGAGAGAGAGAGGGCACAAACAGGGGGAGCAGCAGACAGAGGTAGAGGGAGAAGCAGGCTTCCCACTGAGCAGGGAGCCCAATCCAGGGCTCAATCCCAGGACCCTGAGATCATGACCCGAGTTAAAGGCAGACACCCAACTGACTAAGCCACCCAGGCACCCCATGCTGCAAAGTTTTGATGCAGTCTTTAAACATTTTCTCCTGAAACTGATAATACACTAGTAAAAAGTATCTATTTTGGGGCACCTGGGTAGGTCGGTTAAATGTCTGCCTACAGCTCAGGTCATGACCCTGGGGTCTGGGATCCAGCCCCATATCAGGCTCCCTGCTCAGCAGAGAGTCTGCTTCTCCCTTTGCTCCTCCATTTGCTTGTGCGCTCTCTCTCTTTCAAATAAATAAATAAAATCTTAAAAATAAATAAGAATCTTAAAAAAAGAAGCATGTATTTTGTTTCCAGATTTTGTGGTCATTATCAACAAACTTCCTTATACATATATACTTATGTACTGGTACTTTTATTTCTATGAATATATTTCTAGGGCAAAGTATATTTACATTTAAAAAATTTTTTAATATGTGTTGCTAGTTTGCTTTCCAAAAAAGTGACATTTCCTACAGCAATGAACACTGGTAACATCTTCTCTTTACTCCTACCAACTATAGGTTTTTTGATTTTTGTAAGGCTGAGTATTAAAGCAAGGGAACCAAATATCCAGGAAAGAATTCATTACTTCTCATTACTAAGAAAGGCTTCTTATTCTTATAATTACTGTCCTTATCCTGGACACCAATAATTACAATGACAGCAATCTACTTGTTAATTGAATCAAAGAATACTAAATGGAGCCTCGTGGAACTGCCTATATTTGGTCATTTTTCATTTAAAGAATGGCAATTTCATATCGTTCAACCTCACATTTTTATGATACTTTCTAGGATTTACATTGCTATTGCAGAATTTTTATAGTGATAATAATTAGATTCATGGGCCATGTGCTCTGAGTCAGATACACTGCTCAGTACATTTTTTTATTTGTTCTTTATGACAATTCATTGAACCTATTCAAGGGGACACCTGTGTACTTATCAGTTTGGTATCAGATGCTATTTAGATTGAGGTTTAGTATCCTTTCCTCCCTACGGTAATTCCATTTTCAAGTTCAGTCTTGCTCCCATCATTCTTCATTCTCCCTTCTCCTTTATTCTTTGTCTAGCCAGATTATTCCCTTGCCATAAAAAGGATCCTGCAGGAATGCTTTTGTCAAAAGATACACTTGGTCCCTTTCTTCTCCCACATATCAGAATTCCAGAAGTCAAGATATGATGATGATCCATGTGCATTTGTACAGAAGAAGTTTAGCTATTGATTCTGATACCATCAAACTTCAAACCTGAAATCCACTCCCCGGGACTTTATCTATTGTTTAAATTTCTTTTGGGAACTATTACAAGGGTGAATGAATATCACTAGCTACTTTTTATTGAGACTACTCTCAAAGGTAATGAGTGATATCAGTTAAGCAGCAACATATAATCAAGGCAGATTTTAGGAATTCATATTTAAACACAAATTAAGAAAAGCAAATAAATGTCAAGCGAATGGCATGTGAATAAAGAAACCTGTCATGGGTTAGTAGAAATAACTGAAAAGCAATGATAACATTATAATCAGGATGTCAACAGAGATAAATGCCATTTATACAGGTGATAGGAAGCAAGATGACAGGTGGCAAAAATATTCAAGTGCCTAAATGTCATTTGGTAATGAGTACTTTTGGACATCTTTACCTAGGATCAGAGCTAAAATTCTGTTCAAAGCATTTTACAAAATTTTAAAATAACATAGATAAATTTTCTCTTGTGCTCCAACTTTTCTGTATATTCATTTCTTCTCAAGTGGCTTGCACTTCCTAATGGACTAGGGAAACTGCAGTCTGTTCTTTATTTGCTTCTCATAGTGAAAGTTACATAGCAATGATTAAAAATGTTGCTTACTTGGAGCACACAGTGGACCTTGGAGGAAGAAGGACGTGGGTATCATAGTGCAAAATGTGCGTACTAATAACCTGACGTTGCTATGGATTACCATTGTGCTAAGAGCCGTCTACAGTAGTGGTTAGAAAATTCAGTCCCTTGGTTCAGACTGCCTGGGTTCATATCCCCTTCACTGGTGGTATGATATTGAGAAGTAATTCAATTTGGCTTTATTTCCCTCACTCACAAAAGAGAGTCAACAATAGCATCTTGTTCATAGGCTCATGGTGAGGTTTAAAGCAGTTAATATTTATAAAAGACTTAGAATGATGTTCAGTACTCAGTAAGCACTCAATAAATTCATTGTTGTAACTATTTGTGGTTAACATTATTTAAATCAAAATATGGAAACTCAGAATTGACTAATACACCAATATCCTCAGTCTGGATGAAATTTTGAGTAGTGATAAAAAGAACAGAGCTTTGGTCAGACAGACTCAGGCTTAAATTCTAGCTCCCCCTGCCATTTAACTATGGGATCTTATGCTGGTCAGTTGTTTCAGTCAGAGTCCCAGCAGGAAGGAGAAGGTCCACATGCTGTAAGGATTGAGGAAGGTTTGATAAAACAAAACAGAACAAAACAAAACTTGTCAATGGTATAGTCAATGTTAGGTAAACTGAGGAGAGAGAGTGAACACCAGGGGTTGGAAAACCTAGGACCACTTAAAGGGGGAAAGAGAAGAAATGGTCATTGGATCTTGGGGACAAGAGGTAGGGGGTCTGAAAGGACCACTAGCAAAAGCACTGGCAACAATCTATTCTATCAGAAATTCCTCCCAACTCCAATTGCTACCTCCCATGTCCTGTCAGTGTCTTCCCCTGGGAAATCCAGTCAGAAGCTGGAGGACTAGAAGGCTTTTTGATGAAATATATAGATCCTCCTTCCAGAAAAGAACAGGGCAGAGAAAGGTGGAGGGTTGACCTACAAGGACAGACCACTCACCTGTTTAACCTCTTAGCTGCACTTACTTTCTGTGCTCCACTGGCTGCCCCAACCTTGAATATTGTCTCTGAGGAAGACTTCAAGGCTGGCTCTAACATTCAACCCTGTTGCTCACTCCAGTGTCTAATACTCTATGAATCCCCTAAAGAGGAATGGATGATGAGGGCTTGCAGTGTTTTGAGAAAATCATCTTGAATTTAAACAAAGCTTTAGTGTTTTAAGCAAGTAATGGCACATATGGTTAGAATAGTTTTCCCAAAATACATTCCAATGAATATAAAATGCTGTGCAAAATATAAACACATAAGGAAACAACAAATAAAGCAAGCAAGCAAATGAATTGATCAAGAGATTTGGGGTCAAGTTAGTTTGGAAACCTCTGAGTTTGGTAAAGTGGTTCCTTTACTGAAGAACTTCTCAGATCCCTTTAATATACTAATCTCGTAAATCTCCAAGATGGCTAAATAGAACTAGATCTCCAAGTGTAATTTATCTTGAAATGGAAATTGTTTTTTCCCACACAAACATGCAATTTTATAAAAAACACACTTTGGGCATTTAGAGTAAAACACAGCATCGTCATCTTGCATTTTGTAAATTTGAATGTCTACAAAATAAAACATGCTATATACAGTACAGTCACATTCCTGCACTATAACAACTTATTTGGCAAGCAGTTATTTTTACCAAATTTCTGTTGCCCACAATTCAATACTGCCACATTTTGTTACAGTCATCTTTCCAACACAATTGTATGCCGCAGACACATAGAGTTAAGGAATGGCATTTTAGTTCTAACTTCCAGGACCGGGAGAGAACTATTATGACACGGGTGAATAGAAAAGAAGAAACAATTACAAAACAAATCTGAAGAGTCTAGGGTATTTGAGGAAAAGTAGAAACCAAAGGTGATTCTTTTTCACAGAAAAAAAGGAAGCGAAGTTATATCTCCAACAGCAGCATGACCATCTGAGAGTTAGTAGGGTGGAGAGGTCATTTTCCATTAGTTGATAACATTCATTTATGTAGTCAGCCCGTCAGTCAATTCATTATGAAAAGTTGGGAGCAGCACCTATGGCAGGCCAGGATTGTTCCAAACACTTGTAACCAGCAAGAAGTAATGGGACATCACTTCTGCTCTCAGATACCTTGCACTAAATGGAGTGAATTGGGGTGACAGGAGGATACACACTATAAGCAACAGAGTCAAGTGGGGCAAACAGCACCAAGGAAAGTTGAGCTGAATGAGGGATTCAATAATACCGGACAGGGAAGTCTCCTTTGGGGATGGTCCTTAGAGAAGGCCTCTTGAGGGAGGTCATGTTCAAGCAAAGGTCAAAGGTCTCACTTAAATGAGAGAATGTGTGAACATGAGGGAAAGGAAGTGTGTTGGAAACTGAGGTGTTTGGGGGTACACAAGACCTGAGGTGGAGACCTTCCTAGAGTGCCCAAGAAACACAAGGGGACCAGAAGGATGTTTGTTTTCAATGAAATTTTGCCAGTATAAAACCTATTTAAATAAGAATACTTTTGACATAAACTGATTTTCTGTGCCATTCCCATTCATGGGTATTATTCTTTTTGGTCCTTATATACTTTGCCTATGTTGTTTCAAACATCTTCCCCAATACCTATTTGTAGCTTAACACTTTCAAAAGGATTCAAACCGCAAACTACAGTTTACATTATATTGATTATTTTTAGTCTATTAGTCTAGTACTCAAACAGAGTCTTTGACCTCTTCCAGAGATTCTTTAATTTCATTAGCAATTAGAGCCAGAATCATTCCTTTCCCTCCAAATGATGGATGTAGTAGGTTTTAAAGCTGACTCCAATCCATCACCCCTTCTTAGACATGGGACTGGACCATGTAATTTTGTCGTGGTTTTCCACTTTGGGCAGGGCAGTATGCCTGCCCCTTCAGCTCTGCGCTTAGCCAAGTGACTTTCTTTGGCAAAAGGGATATTAGCTGATGTGACACCAGCAGAGGCTTGAATAATTGTTGTGCGATTGGGTTTGCCTGCTCACTCTTGTTTCAATCATGAGACTGTGTCTGCGTCAACCTTCTGGAGGATAAGTAACACGTGGAGTGGTTTGAATTACCCATGCCTTCCCAACCAAGACCAACCTGGATCAGTCCACTGCCAGTCCACCCTCTTCAGTTAAGTGAGCCCAGCCAAGATCAATAGAACCTCCTGGATGGCCACTCAGACACATGGAAATAAAAGCATTTTGTTCAAGGCCACAGAGATTTTGTGGTTGGTCATTAAAAAATGATACTTTGGTGATAGGTATGTGAAACTATGAACTAGTTTCATTAGATTGTGTGTTCATGTTCAATAGATGTGTGTTCATGCCATTTATTTATGTTTGTTTGTTTGTTTGTTTGTTTGTTTTAGTGAGAGAAAGTGCATGCCTGAGCCAGGGGAGGGACAGAGGGAGAGGGAGCAAGAGAATCCTAATCAGGCTCTGTGCTGAGCCTCAATATAGGGCTCGATCTCATGATCCTGAGCTGACATCAAGAGTTAGACCCTTAGGGGCGCCTGGGTGGCTCAGTCATTAAGCTTCTGTCTTCGGTTCATGTCATGATCCCAGGGTCCTGGGATTGAGCCCCGCATAGGGCTCCCTGCTCGGCGGGAAGCCTGCTTCTCCCCCTCCCACTCCCTCTGCTGGTGTTCTCTCTCTTGCTGTATCTCTCTCTGTCAAATAAATAAACAAAATCTTAAAAAAAAAAAAAAAAAGAGAGACTTTTAACTGACAGTGCCACCCAGGCATCTCCCTCTCCTTTTTTTTTTTTTTTTGGCTCATGCCATTTAATACTAAAACATGTTGGAATACAGCATCCCAAACAACACTGGGATTTTGTAAGTCTTAAATAAGAAACATTTTTGTTGTTGTTATAGCTGCTGGGTCACCTCTACATTTCGCGAGTATCTCTGGACTAATCAAATATAGCATAATAATTTATTTATCTACAGCAGTCGCTTGTGACTGCCTCTGTCTTCTGAGGAACAGTCTCACGCTCAGAGATGAGGATAAAAGGACTCCTAATGTCATGAGTCTGGGTAAAAAGCCATCATACCTTTGGCAGCTACTTAGTTATTGAGTATGTTTTGAGCATTTTGGTGTCTGGAGCAAAATGTGAAAGATATTGCCCACACGTTGTTAATTACCAACTAGGGAAGTAAGTCTTAGGTATAAAACATGAAGAGGGAAAAAAAATCCAATCATTTTCAAACTATAAATATCTCAGAAACTGAGGAGGAAGGGGTGTTTCTGTAGTTAAGGAATGCTTTCAATTAGTTTTGTAATTGGATTCATTTTTGTTCAAGTGCCATTTTTTAAATATTGGTAAAATTACTCCTACATACAGAATTTCTGTTTTATATAGAAAATCTTACATCGTACTTTCTCCTGGCAGGTTAAAAAGAAGAACAACCACTCTACTTTGTAGAAGGAAGTAAGGATGGAAATTTGAAGAAACCAGAAACAAAAGTTATCCTTTTATTTGGCCGAATGGTAATTCCTTACATGAGTCGGCAATTTTCTTCCTCACGGAAAGAGTCATCGGTCTACTTGCTAAGGAGACCTGTTAAGCAGGGATGTCTGCCCAGCCCAGAAGAGAGACTTTTTTTTTTTTTAACAATCTCCAGGGCTTTGCCTTGAAAGTGTCTGATCCTCTGCTAACTCTAGACCTTTGAAGTTGAGAATTTTCTGTGTTTTAAAGGGAATCTAGTTTCATTCTTCAAGGAGATCTCAGTTCAGAGAAGCTGTCATCTGTTCTGTCCCACCCACCTTAGAGTCGAATGAAACCATACTTGATAAAAGAAGATTCCTTTTTCCTCCCATAGGTGCACAGACATGCCCGTGAGAACCAAATCATGGATGTCAGGCAGGGAAAGTGACTCCAAGTCAGAACCTGGGAATGAATGCAGCCCTTCTATCCTGTGATCCTCAAGATCAGAGATGGGGGGAAAAAGACAAAATGAAAGCAGCTCTGAGCCTAGCCCTCTGCGGTCAGGAGGAGCTTCTCTAAAACTCTGGTTATGTAAAGAGCAATTTCTCTTCCAACACCCAGCTCAGATGCTGGGTTGCCTTTGCTTGTGTGAATAGCCTCCTTGGCTGGGTTCCCTAAACAAAGGTAGCCAGGTATTTCGTAGACAAGTCAGGCCTCTCCCTAAACAGTGTTACGTGCCCTTGTTGTTCATCTTCTATTCAGGCAGTATGGCCAGTGGTTAAGAATGAAGTTTCTGGAACCGTACTTCCTGGATTTGAATTCTGACTTTGCCGCTAATGGGCAAACTTGTGGGAGTCATTTTATGTCTCTGTACCCCATTTTCTTATCCGTCAAATGAGGAGGGTAAAAGCACCCTTTTCAAAGAGTTGCCCTGAGGATTAAAATGGATGTACTTAAAATGACCAAGTACTTGGTCAGTGCTGCACGTATGATGACTTTTACTATAATTCATTTTGACAAGTGGTTTTATTGTTGCTATATTTGTACTCCATTTCTTGCCACTAAATGAGAAGGTCGTGCTTGGTTTTGGAATTTGTTGCTTCAACTCTAAAATGAGATTGTTGTATCATAGAAAAGTAAGACCCCAGCTCTGTCATTCTAAGATACATGGATATGAATGTGCATGTTTTTATACCTTATACTAACAGTTCCTAAGTGCTTACCTAATATTATAATCATGTGTAATTATCTTTTTCATTACCTAATATAAGATACGTTAAGTATGTCAGTCATTCATTAATATTTACTGTATTCTATGTCAGACATTGTATTAGATGATGGGGATTCAGAAATTAAAACGACAAATATCCTTATACTTGTGGCAGTTCATTCTAGTACTTTCCCCTCGGTCTGCAGCTGGGTTAACTATTTGACAGAATACTTAGTAAGTAAATATGGAACTAGGAACTATGATCCCAATTCTGGGAGTATGTTTAAGTTATTTGAGGAATAATTTACTATGAAGCATAATGAAGTTTTATAGAGATCCCAAAATGCAAAATTTAGAGTCTTAAGTGTCTTATTAAATTGCTAAAAATTCATTTTTCCCCCTGCTAGTGGCCACAATATCCATAACTTTTAAACCAGAAGAGCCAAATTTATGCTTGCCAAGAACATGCCGAATACATGTATTAAATCAAGAAACAGAGAACTCCAGGTGCAAACACCTAAAATGCAGAGGAGTTTGTAGAAAGCCATGTTCAACTTCAGTACACATTTATTGTTATATTAAAAAAAATAATCTGTGTGGTTTTTAAAGATAGATTTATCAACCTGATTTGAAAATTGCTTATAGTATTTCTGTGTATAATGTAAAGGCATAAGCCAGGTTTGGATTTATTTTAATTCTTAACTGACTGTTGCCACTTTGTTTTCTTTTTAAGGGAAGGAAAGTATGGGGAAGTTCCTCTTGAAAAAATTGAGTTTGAAATGATTCCTCTGATCTTTAAGAGGGATGGGGTTAAGCCATATGGTATTGCTGATATTTGATTGTTTTGAACTTAAAGAACAATTTTATGTAGTTAAATGTAACATTATGTGCTAATATTTTGAAAGGAAGTAGTTCTAGTTAATGTTTTAAAAGGAGTGTCTACTGAAGTTCTCTAACACTGGAAATGTTTTATAGCTGTGCTGCTCAATATGATAGCCACTTGCCAGCAGCGAAATGTGTCTAGGGGAATGGAGGGGCTGAGTTTTTAATTCTATTTCATTTCAATCAACTGAAATTTAAATAGTTCCATGTAACTAGTGGCTGCCTTATGGAAAACAAAATTTAGAGGTATAAATCAGAGAATTACCCACATCAGTATAGAGTAGAAAGTTTTGTCAGGACAATGAATGGAACCATATATTTCGTACAATAACCTTGTAAAAAAAAAACCACCTACTAATATCCTTATATTTTAGATGACAAATCTGAAACAGAGAGGCAATTTGTCATTTGCTCTGGTTCACCCATATTTGGGGAGGGGTTTGGAAAAATCTGACTTTAGGTCATTAGGTAAATTACTGGAGACAAAGCAAGGAACAGTCATGAGTAGCAGAGGGGTGGTACGTTTTCATCAGATCTTTGGGAGATCACTGCAGTGATGTTTGGTCAAGTGACTTTAAAGGAGTAATAGGCAGAGTAATAACCCCTCTCCCCCAAGATGTCTATGTTCTAATGCCCAGAACCTATGAATGTTACCTTACATGGTAAAAGGGACTTTGCAGAAGCGATTAAGTTAAGTAGTTTGAGATGGGGAGATTATCCATGTGGGCCCAATATGATCATGAGTCCTTGTAAGTAGAAGAAAGAGACAGAAGAGAATGAACCAAAGAGATGGAAGCATGAGAAAGACTTGTCCCTGTGTTACTGGCTTTGAAGATGAGGCCACGAGACAGGGAATGTGGTTAGCCTCTGGAAGCTGGGAAGGATAACAACAACAAATGGATTCTCTTCCAGAGCCTCCCAAACCTTGATTTTTCACCCAGTGAGACACTTTTCTAACTTTGAACCTCTGGACCTACAAGGTAATACATTTCTGTTGCTGTAAACCATTAATTTTGAGGTAATTTGTTATAGCAGCAATAGGTGACGAGACTACAAAATGGGAAAATGAGTTATAGGTTGTCTTAATAAAACAGATTAGATGGATGAGTGGTCTGAACGTAACAGTGGCAATGGAAATGGGGAGAAAAGAATAGATATGAGATATAAGGAAATGAGACTCAACAGAAATGAAATCAAAAGGCAGGATTTAGACAAAAAGATGGACCATGAGTCTTAAGGCATTTCTCCTAAGGAAGTGTTCTTTCCCAAAAATCTCTATTAATGGTCACCTAGCATGGCAGGATATATGGAGGGAAGAGTTGGTTTTTGGAGACCTCTCTGACATCGATTCATAAAGGTCTTTAAAATCTTAGGGAGCTGCCCACACTTGGCCCTGCTTACCCCCTCTTGGCTTTATTCTGCTTGCCCCATATAAAGCACCAGCTGCTGGCTGCATCAACATTGCTATATTATGAAAATTATGGGGGATGTAATTTTTTTATGTTACTTGGCAACACATTTCTGTCCAGGTGTTTGAGAAACTCAGAGCATAATTATGCCAGAGCAAGAGTAGATGAGAAGTTCAGTCAAGGAAACCAGATTGCTTTTTGTCAAGAGTCTGTCAAGACAGAGAGGCTAGTGTGGTGAAGAGATCGTGAGCTTTGTAGAAAATGCTGAATTTGCATACTGATTCCACCACTTAATTGTTCAGAGATATTGTACAAAGAGTTGTTAAAGTACCTGAACCTCATTTCTGTCATTTGTTCACAGGAAGAATCATATCTAGCTTGATGGAATAAATGAGTTTATAAATACAATGCATTGACCTGGAGTGAAAGTTTAGTAAAAGATGTATATACAAGAGAACCCTAGTAAAAGTAGGAATTTTGTTACTGATCATAATTTTCAAGAGCATTTCTTTTATATCTTAAAAAATGAGAATATGCTTTATTGATCAAAAATATAAGCTGACAGCACATTTGCAATGGAATAAAACTTCTCACAAGATAGCTGGGCATGACCTTGCAATCCAGAAGTAATAATCAAAGTTGGGTTAATATAGGCTATTGATGGCACACCTAACTTTCATATCCAGCATTTCTTCTGTTTTCCTACTAGGATCATGTACATGTGGTTTCATCATTTTATTGCCTTTTACAGACTAACTCATTTACAGTAGAACATAGTGAGAGTCATTGCAGGAGGGAAATTTTGGATGTAATGAAGGAAGAAAGGAAAAAGAGAAAGAGGGGAGCAAAGAGGACAGAAAAGAGAGAAAACATAATGAGGGGGAGAAAGGAAAGAATTTGGTAGATGTAATGAAAGGTTTATATAGGAAGAAAAGTTATAGAACACTGACAGAAGAAATGCATAATTATTTTTTCTGCCTCTTCACTATGTTTGGCATTAAGTAACACATACAATGTGCTAATTAATTCATCTGCTTGCTTATTCTTGCACTGGATATTTATTAAGAGTTCCTAGAAGTGAGGGATTTATAAGTGAATAACATGGACTTCATCCTTACCATTATGGAATTTATAGCAGAGAAGAGCATCATCAGACCAAAACTTAACTTATTCAATCCTCAAGACTACCTATTAATAAAATTGGCATTATTATTATTACTAATTTGCAGACATAGAAACTTGATTACGGTGAGCTAGTCGGTGACAGATCAGGATTCCACTGCTTTTTTGTTTGCTTTCAAGTTAAGTTCTCATTGTTTCCATAAGAGCCCATGCTGACTGGGGGTAATGGAGCCAATGCAGAGTGTGTGTGTGTGTGTGTGTGTGTGTGTGTGTGTGTGTAGGACTTTGAATGTCCATCCGTTTTTTGAATAATGTGAAGGAGCCATTAAGTCCTTCTCTGTGGCACTTGGAATGCTAGCTGTTACGTCTACTCCTTTTAAGAAAAGAAATATCACAAGGAGGTACGCTGGTATTAGGGGTTTGGCACCGCACATAGTAGGCCCTCAGTAAATATATGTTTAATTATATAGTTGATATATATAATTAAATATATGAATAATAATTAACCTATAATAATATAGTATATAATACAATACATAATAATATATAATATATATATTATACAACAAATATAATACACTGCTTGAACCCAAATATATACCCACCTTCCTACACAATCTGCACCTATAGGATACTATAATTTATTACACAGATACTCAGTGAGCACACACTCTGCACTAGCCACTATGCTGAGTGAAAGTAACCTAAAAATTAAAAGGCCAAGAACCTAAGCTCTAGTAGTTCTACAAAGGATGGGTGACAGGATGTGAAAGAGATGACGAGAGCCAAATTTGTAGCTAATTTTCATAGAGTATGGTATCAAGGAATCATAAGGAACACAAGGGAATTAGTGCCAGGTATTTTGTTATGTTAAGGAAGGTATTTTGTTATGTTAAGGAAGAATAAGAAGGGGCGCCTGGGTGGCTCAGGGGGTTAAAGCCTCTGCCTTCGGCTCAGGTCATGGTCTCAGGGTCCTGGGATCGAGCCCCGCATCGGGCTCTCTGCTCAGCGGGGAGCCTGCTTTCTCCTCTCTCTCTGCCTGATGCTCTGCCTACTTGTGATCTCTCTCTCTGTCAAATAAATAAATAAAATCTTAAAAAAAAAAAGGGAGAATAAGAAGAGGCAAAGTTAACAACGGGACTCAGGATGGCAGAATGTTCATTGTGTCTGGGAGTCAGCCCTACAAGGAAGAGACAGAGAGGGAAAGTGAATCCTGGTTTGAACAAGTGATGGAATGGCATGAATGATCCATATACCACTGGTCACTTCCAATTAAATATGGTGGGTTGAAAATATGTGCTTAGCTTCTATCCCCAAACCCCACTAACACATGAAAATAATGAAAAAGGAATCCCTTTTTAAAAATGAACAAATACACCAAGTCAACAAGGCAGAGAGAGGAGCATCAGTGACCATATTTGGGGAGCTGGAAAGCAGAGGTACCCTAGTTACTGACCCAGCAGAGGACAAGAACTCTTATCTGACCACTCGTCCGACAGAGGGCAAGCTATGACTTATATTACAACCTTCCCCACATCACTGATATTGAGAACATAGTCAGAGCAAAGCCAGAAGAATCGTTTCAGTGCTTGATCAGGAAAGCATTAGGATCTTGGGCTCTTGCGCAGTGCCTCCTCCACTGTTGCAGAAAGCAGGACTTTTATTTCCTGGAAAGGATAACATATCTGGCCTATGTCCTGGGGTACATCGAATACAGCTGTGAGTGGGACACGACACTAAGTAAAAGGGGTTTAAGTGAAAGGCTCATATAGACTTGGTGACTTAAATGCTCCCACCCTAAGATCGTAGAGCATAGTTAGCAAGATTTATAACACACAGTCCAGAAAATGGAAAAGTCATCACATATATGGCAAGCTTAAGAGAAAGAGCTAAGGGTCACAACCAACACAAAACACAAAATGAACAAACAAACAAACAAAAAGAACCCAATAGTCAAATGGTCTGTTCCCTCTAGAGCCAAGACAGCAATAAAAACGGCTACTGTGTGTACAGAGCTTCCAACAGCTGTATACTGGTCAACTCTCAAAGTTGAGTAAGCAGCCAAAGATCTGCAGACATTCTAGAAAAACATAGTTGTCCTCAAAGTTTGCTCTTTCTTTTTCATAAGAAATAGACCTTAAATTCACAGACGACCTCCCTGGCAGCTAGGGATAATGATCTAATTCATGAAATGTGCTGAAATGAGACACATGTTACATCTACCTCATTCCCTTCAAAGGAAATTGCAGCCCTGAAATTCCTCTCCCTTCTTCCTTCTGCAAGATAGAGCTCACAATTCCCTGGTGCATATGATTCAACTTTAAGTGTACAGAGAAGGACAAAATTCTAGGATAACAGAACAAAATAATGGAAGGAATGGGAGTCCCTGAGTGACTCCCTGGAACAAAGCTATGCCATTAGCCTAGATTTCTCACTCCAGAACTATTTCTTTGTATTCTGTATTCTTTCATCAATGTATTTGGGGATTTTTGTGTTTTTAGCATCTGGTCCCTTACCATAGCTAGCACAAACCTGAGATAAAAAAGAAAGATAATTAACCAAACAGAAAAAAACAAAAGCAAAAAAAAAAAAACACTTAGAAAAAATGGAGTCTATAAAGGTTGGAGAAAAAAATATATCTGCAATATTCGCAAACATATTGAAGTAAGCAATATTCAGAGAATAGGTAAAAGCTATTAGAAATCAAACACATGGGGGCGCCTGGGTGGCTCAGTTGTTACGCAGCTGTCGGGCTCAGGTCATGATCCCAGGGTCCTGGGATTGAGCCCTGCATCAGGCTCCCTGCTCAGCGGAGAGCCTGCTTCTCCCTCTCCCTCTGTCTGCCGGTCTGCCTACTTGTGCTCTCTATCTCTCTGTCAAATAAATAAATAAAATCTTAAAAAGAGAAGAAGAAGAAATCAAACACATGAAAATTGAAATAATGAATTGTAAGATTTTTAAACTTAGTCCTGCTTACCCACAAAGACTAGTTGATTTGGAAAAACAAAACAAAACAAAACAAAACAAAATAACTCAAGGAATCTCTCAGAGTATCTGATAAGGAGACACAAGAATGAAAATAATTAAAGAAATAAAAAAATGAGATCAGTTTAGGAAGTTCAATAAGCAAATTCAGTTGCATATTGAGTATTACAGGAGTTAGGGGCACTGACAGCCCATGCAGTCAAAATCCATGTGTAACTTCGGACTCCCGAAAACTTGACTAATAGCCTACTGTTGTCTGGAAGCCTTACCAATGAGACAATTAACACATATTTTGTTTGTTATATGTATTATATACTGTATTTTTTCAATAGAGTAAACTAAAGAAAAATGTCATTAAGAAAATCACGAGAAAGAGAAAATACATTTACGGTACTATATTGTATTTATAAAAAATATCCATGAATCAATGGATCTGCACAGTTCAAACACATGTTATTCAAAGGCCAAGTATAACAGGAATTCTGGAATGAGAGAATAAAGAAAAAAAGAGGGGACAAAATTATCACATAAATTAAAATTCAAAAACCAAAGCACCCTTGTTTTATAATTAAAAGAAGCCACTTGGTCTCTAGGAAAAGGCACATAACAAGTCACATCATCATAAAAATTCAGTCATGAAATGCTGCATGCTTCCAGGGAGAAAAGAAAGAACGGAAAAGAAACATGGCATATATATAGAATTAAGAATTACATTCTAACTGAATTTTTCATAGCAATTCCGCTGTCTAGAAGACAATGAGGGAATATGTTCATAGCTCAGGGGAATATTGATTTCCCATCAGGAATCCCAATCCCAGCTAAACAAGCAATGCAATCCGAAAGGATTAAAACCATTTTCATGATTCATGGATTCAAAATCCCCCTCCATGTATCTTTCCTTAAGAAGCCACACAAGGAATCTGCCCACCAGAACAAGAAGGTAAATTAGGAAAGAGAGAGATGAAACGCAGGGACGAGTAGAAATAAGGTAAGACAGATGGAGACAGGGAATATTGGGGTGGTGCAAAGGGCGAGCCCATGATAGTGGCTCGGTCACTTGTTCTCATGGAAGAAGTCAGAAAACACCAGACCAGTCTTCTTGCTGAAGGCCTAGTAAAATTCTTGATGTGTCTGTGTATACTGAGAGAGGAATCACACGACTGTAGGAGAGTTTAATTGCAAGTACATAAAAACTAAGCATATTATAAAAAAAACCTTTCGTAGCTCCAGAAAAAAGGAAAAACATTGTGTAGGGAAGGACAACAATCTTATTAACTGCCTTGTGTCACTTTGCATGACATGTATACAATAGTAATAATGAGAATATTGGTTCAGGCATGTTATAATGCATGTTTATTGACAGTCTAGTGGGATGAGAATAGGTGTGTGGTGTGGGTGGAGGGCCATGAGGTAGAGGGAAACGATCTGGATACATGAGGACTGAAGCTAATATCCAGAGACAGCACTATGACAATGTTACCAAGATCCCTGGAGGAAGAAACCAAAACATCAAAAAGGAATTATTTGTAGAAAGCAAGCAATGGATTTCCAGAGGCACGAGGGAGAAACATCGGTTTTTGTTATTATTACTGTTGTTTGTTTTGCTTTTGTCTCGTTTTTAAGACAAAGCCTGAGTGGATATAATATAAATGAAATATTCAGAAGACTTAATTCTGGCAGAACCGTGGGGAAAGTAGGCGGGAGAGGAGACTCATGAGAAGTGGTGTGGACGTTTAGGCTTTGACTCAGTATAGGGCACAGGGAACGAGGGGGATGCTTGAACTAAAGAAAGAGGAAGGCATGACACTGATCATGGTATTTAAAAATTTCAAGTAAGGTTCAGATATACAAAAATATTGTCTTTTGAAGTTGAACAAACAGGAAGTTGCTGGAACAACAAGAAACTACAAGAACTTGACTGTTAGTGTCCTTTATGATTGTTTCCAAGCACTTCACAATAAGTATCCTCACTTAAGTTTTATGGCAGCTCTGTGAATCTGGCAAGGCAGAAACGCTTGCACCCATTTTACAGATGAGCAAATTGTGGATGAGACTGCTGGAGTCGTCACTAAGTTAGGAAGTACAGAGCAGAGCAGTATGAGTACTCCCATTATTGAAGATTCCCTACTTATGACACATGCTTTACATGTAAAACAGTTTTTCTAAGCTTTTTCTTGCTTTTGCACTGTGGTACAAATATTTGATCTTCGTGCCCAGTCCTTGGCATAAATCTCTGATATTGTGTGGAATTGCCTAGATGATGGGAATATCTTTTTTTCTGATAAGACAAACTTTAATGGGCGCCTGGATAGCTTCAGGATGGGGCCTGGACACCAGAATGTAACCAGCAATGAGAATCCTTGAATCTGAATGTCCTTTCCTGTAAACTACAACTATGGTCACATCTTGTTGATTGCTAAAGAATCAAACAAGATGGTGAATGAAAAAAATTAGCAGTGTGTGGCTAATTATAAACAACCAATTAAAGGTAACTATTATTAATGATAATTACAGAATTGAAAAACATAAAAATAGTATCAATAAATAACAAATTAATTGAATGATTAAAGATAATAGGAATAGTCCTCATAGACTAGCGATAGCTGCAGCGACACAATAGAGATAATATAGAAATAAAAAAGGAAGCATAACCCCTCTCCCATTTGGCATCTGCAACAACAAAAACATTCCGTGAGTTTTCTAAGCAGTTAAACACAGACACTTCCATACCCATATAGTTCTTCTTTCTGAGATGGTAGGACTTAAACCACATTAACACTAACATACTTAAGTGTGTATCCTAATTATGTATGTATGCATGTAATTATGCAAGTGCTATAATTATGTATATACCATAATTATGCGTTCCTTGAACCTCCAGAAGGCAGAAATCGAGTTGTCTCCATTTTTGGATTCCCAAGCTTTTTGAAAAATTTCTAGCATCTAGTAGACGCTAATATTTATTTACTTAATTAATTTATTAATGAATTAATTACTTAACACCTGCAAGGTTTTCTTAAAATCTGCTTTTCGTTTGACATGTATTAAATATATGCACATCTCAGAGGACACGTCAATATTCAACTGCGCTGAGTGTAAAGCAAATTTAATGTTGCTGTCAGACGGACCATTTCCATTTTTCTGGGGCTGTTTGGACAGTGATCTGCTAATAATTTTCGATAAAACCAAGGAACTATAACAATTATCTTAGCTCCAGTACTTTGTAGCAGTGACATGAAAGTGACTATACTAATAGAGTGTCCTGTGACTAAGGGATGCTTACCGCCAATTACCTTCCCTGCTTCTGTGTTTCCAGTGTCTGGAAACACATCTTCCCTTATGGCAGAAGTTCAGTCGCACCGCAAATATAACAGCATCGGATTTTGCCACTCCTCCTACAGTTGCTATGATGTCCAAGTTGTTTGACAAAATTTTCACCTCTTTAAAATTCTGGCTATTTATTTTTATTGGAAGTTGATTCATTCCTTGACTGTACTTGTGCCCAGAATACAGCATATTTTTATAGTAGCCCATTAATGAATAATTGGAACATATGCTTGTATTTTAATTCTTGAATATTGATTTACTTTTTATAGAAGCAGGTGCAATTTGTGCCTTACATTGGAGCAATGTAATAGAGTCAAGAAGATGCTGTAGAAAACAATTAGGCTTTTTAGTGATTAAAATATACCCAAACAATTAGGCTTTTTAGTGATTAAAATATGTACATGTCCTTATTATCATTAAGCAAATTTGGATTTTCACTTAGAGCTATAGAGAGGATATTCCTAGAATTTAAATGTGCCATGATCTAGTTTCCCCCTTATGAGCCAGAGATATAGATTTAATTCAAAGAGTTTATATTAAAGTTGAGAGTTAATTGGTATAAGTTAAGTTTAGCTTTTTAAATACTATGATGAAAAGTTTTATATATATGTGTGTGTATGTGTGTGAGGGGGGGAGAAGCTACTCTTAAATTAATGAACGAAAATAATTATGAGATACCAGCAACTTTCAATACCTGAAATAATTGTAATGGGTATACTTTATTTTATACTATGTCAGTTTTGCATACATTATCTTATTTAAATCTCCATAAAAAATTCTCAAGAAATGTGTGTCTTTAAATTTGGTAAATGAGGTAACTGAACCTGAGAGAAATTATGATTTATCCCACCAGCAAGAGGAATAGAATTTGAATATCAGTTTCCATTCTTAAACCAGTCTGATCTTTAAGCCACATTTTGCTTATCCACAGTTGGTAGATAATAAAAGTATAGAAATCCACTTTATATATCTTCCCCTTACTTCTAGCCTCACCTGTTCCTGCTTTTTAACAAAGTAAAAGAAGAAGGAAGAGCAGATAAAGAGGGGAGGAGGAAGTAGTGCAGACCCCCTGTTGACAGATGTGACAAGGTCAGGTGAAATTTTATTTGTTTTTCTTTTTCCTGTGTCCCCTCCCCTGGTGATGTCTCCACTCTGAAGAGATGAAACATGAATGGAGTAGGAGAAGGAGAAAAACAAGAAGAAGGGAGACACGAAGGAAGAGAATGAAGATAGAATTAAGAATTAAATACAATGTAGAGTAATTAATAACTCAAAATTAAGGTCTATTTTCTTCCTGATTGATCTTTTGAGGTATCTTTTAGGATTCCAATAGAAGCTATATTATGAACACAAAGTGAGGTTCTCCTAGGAACACATCCTTCATAGAAAAAGTAAAGAATTTTTGGCTCAATTTGGAATATCTGACACATAACAAACAGAGCATTTGGTTGACCTGAAGATAGTAGTTCTGTCCAATGATACACTGTGCTTAACTTTTTTTTTAATATATATATTCTAAGTTTTTTAACTACAGAAACTATTACCTAGCAGCTTCAAAGAGTGCTTAGTGTGATCCCTGGACCTAACATTAGTGTGGAGTGAGTCTGGTCCACCCTCTATAGGTCTCCCATCTAGGAAATCCAGAGGCAAGTGGCTCTAGATTGCCTTTCCAACCACAAGGCTCACGTTTTAATTCTCACACCACAGTATGTGGCCAGAGCTTGGGTCTACTGCTATTGCTTTTTTGAATAATTCATCTCTGCACCCACTGAGAAAAAACTAGGATGTTCTGCTTTCATGATATTATTTGTAACAATTTTCAAGATGCTTATGCTTTCACATTTGAAGAGAACGTTGTCTAGAAAGATCATAAAGTGTGAGTGGAATTTAGCAGCTGAATCAGGCACCCGTGTAGCACCAGGGATCTGAGGCCATCATTTGACTTAAAATCAGATGAATCTGAATATAAATTGGAACAGGTCAATCCAAAAGCTGATTTGGCAGGATGAAAACAATGTGATCCTGTCTCAAGTATTTAAAACTGTGAGGAATGAGAGGTGAATTGGACGTGGCATAATAATTTTATTTAGGGAAAGTTGTAGAATGTTGAAGAAAGTCTGATTTCATTAAGGGTTCCCTATGTCATTCTCCAGTCTATGATTTTCCTCATTAAAATCATCAGTGTAATTATGTGTCTGCTCTTCTAAATTGTGGTCACTTGACCTCTATAGAGAAGGAGCTTTAGAAACAGCAGCTGTGAAAAGGGGGGTTGGCGTGGAGGGGCAAACATGATGTTATTCATTTGGTGAATTGCCGGTGAACTTTATTCTAGATCTGAATGCTTGTATGTATGCTTATTAACATCATCCTTAGATTAAAACTCATTTTTAAAATGTTATTATTGAAAATTGAGTGACGATAATTTTTTTAAAAAATCATAAACCCAACCAGAAATTTATGGACCTCGGCTTGTGCCAGTTCTCCTTGCTTTGTCATTCCATGTTTGCCTCTCGACAGCAAGCCTGGCAAACACTCATGGCAGGGGTAGAGACTGAGCTAGCCAGTGATATGCAAAGGGAAAGCCACTTATTTGGTGATGGCGTGAAAGGTTTCTCTCTAGGAACTGTCCAGTGTATGTGTTCAGAGAAGAAAAGAAGCCCAATTTAGAGCATGCTGTCCACTCTTTGAAGGCTTCCAAAGACATTCGCAGTGGGAAGTTCATCCCAGTTGGTCATCTTTGGATAGACATTTCATTTATTCTTGCACATAAAACCAGGAATTTTGTCAGGGGCAGGGGGGAAGAAATGGATATTGACAAAATAATGAAAATAGAAGAGTATCAGCATACTTGTTTGTTTCTTTTATTTTTCTTGCCCATCTCAGTTTTATTATAATGTGTTGAGGGTGCATTAGTCACAGTTCTCCAAGAAACAGAACCAATATGAAATATATGCTATATCCTAAATCCTGGTATAATTCCTTAAAATTATATATAAAAATATCTTATATATATATAATGTGATTTATTAATTATAAGGAATTGGCTCATGCAGTTCTGGAGGTAAAGAAGTCTCATGATCTGTAATCCGCAAGATGCAAACCCAGTAAAGCCAGTGGTATAAACTTCTGTTGACATAAAAAAGTAACTATCATAGAAGCTTTAGAAGGAGTTCTATCACGCTTTATTTTTAAGTTGATCTTAGATTTCTTCCAAGAAACATTAGCATCTCAGTAAACATTAGAGGGGACCAACAGAAGAATGAGAAAACCCCTGCCTTCAGTTTATACTACAAATCAGTTCTTCTCCAATTTGTTTTCTTCAGTAACAGAATGAAGGCTGATATTCTCGATAGGGGTCTGTGTTATAACTCTTGGTCAGAAGGATTGAGGGTCCAGAGGAAGTAGGCAAGCTTCTTTTCCTCCATTCCGTTCAAGAACGCATATGGGAACACATGGAGTGAGATTTTTGTGAACACTCATCATTGTTTTTTTGACTAAATGAACATCAACAAATAATTTTTATATTACTAGGGATTATCAATTTAGTCACACCTGGCAGCCTAATATAACGGAAGTCTGTCTTGAAATTGGAGTTGGGAATCACTGAATACACTTAATTTTCATAAATTCATTATCCAACTTCACCTTCATTATAGAGACTGTTCAAATGAATAGCAGTTAAGCACAATGGGGTTGGTGTTGGGTTTCAGAACAGTGAAGACAAGGATTAAATCCCTCCCAAATACAAGGCCCCCTAGTGCTACACCTGGTTATCAACTCAGCTGTCAGCAGATCTGATGGTTATTCTGTATTCAATCATATGGTCCTCAAAGAAATACCTACTAGCCAGTTTCATGCATTTGACAAGTCCTTTAAACTTTCTTAGCTTCAGTTTTTCATTCTGAAAGTGAGGATACTTATATTTTCTTAGAAGGATTTATTAGTAATAAAAGAGATGACCTATGTCAAATATTCTGTCCTTAGAGTAGCTAACTCTATTATTCACGTAGTGCTTTTTCCCTTAAGTATTTGTTTATGGGTGTGATATATATGCCATAATCAATGAAAAGTGACTTTAAGGAATTAGACTAGGATTCTAGAAGAAAGAACCCATTATGTGCCAACACTTGTGCAAGCTTGCTGTACGCGTTGCTGACTCTAGTCCTCACTGACACTCTCCTCCATAGATTTCCTTTTTTCCTATTTTATAATGAAGACCCCGAGGCCAGGGAATTGAAATAACAGGCCAATTAAGAATGTTGGCATGGGTGGGATTTGAACCCAGATTTGTGCAAGCTCAAACTGTGCCTTTATCCCCACGCTAAGAAAATGAAGCAATTTTACCCTGACCATTCATTGAAAGGGATCTTCTGGGGTACACCGATGGGTGGCCCTAAGAAAAGGATTATTACCATCATTATTATTATTATTTGTGGAACCACATTGTTGAGAAGTAACAAAATTCTCTTATGAAAGAAGTCACAGAAGAGGGTTTGAATCACATTCTTAGTGAATATGGATTAAAAAAAAAATGCCTGTCTTTGAAAAGAAAATGCTAAAAAGAAAAAAGTAAGCTCCCAATGTAACAGAAATAGGAATAAAGCTGCAAATCAGGCTACTGGTCAATAGGAGAGCCAGGAGGCCCCCAACACACCAGCGTTGACTTAAAATAGTTCACATAAATCAAAGGACCGTGTTAACTCAGGATTCGGAGCATATCATACAGGAGAAGGGCAACTTTTAAGCCCTTCTCCATTCCCCAGTCCATAAAGGACCTCGATTAAGTGTGAGTAAAAGGAATATGACGCTAATGACATATAAACAAAGTAACAATTTTTCTACTGTTTGGGGACGGAGAGGTGGGCCTGACAAGCCCAAATCCCACCCCAACGCGGCTCCCTCCTTACCGAAGTCTCCAGAAATGAAAAGATGGCTTTGTTGATGCACCGACACCCCCCCCAACCTCCGCACTGGCTGGCGCGAGAAGGAAATGAGGGATGGTGTGTACACCCAGTGTAAACACTCCCGTTCCTGCGAGTTCCGAGGGCCAGGAGTTAATGTATTTCTCACTTCAAAATAGACTGAGTCACTGTATTTCAAATGATCCACGTTGCAGTACCTATAAAAACCTCATCTCGTTAGCTCTTCATCTCTCCTCTCATTACCTTTCCTGTAGTATATTTTCACTCCATACATGATTTAGGGAACGTTTCTGATCAATGTCGTTTTCTGTCTCAGGAGTTTTGTCAAGTGGATTGGGAATCACATTTATTCCACAAAAGTAATGGAAGGGGAGTGGATGAGGCCATAGATTTTTCTCTTCCTCACTCCATGTCCCAGCTCTTATATAGTAATGAGATATTGCTGAGTTAGTTTTGATCAAATCACCTAACATCGTCCATGTTAAGTTTGAGAATTCAGGAAGGCTTTTAAAGTTTTAGTGTGCTAAGAACGGTTTTTGTGGTTTGGTTAGGTTTGTATTTTTTATTTCACATTTTTTTATATTTCCTGTTTGGTGCATATTAATTATAATTGTTCATTCTTATTATACATGAAAATTAGAGAAGGGCCAAAAGCAATGCCGAGTGTGCCCATGTACAGAGAGCAATACTTTACCCCTTTGTCTGCTGTGGAAAATTGCTTATTTTCATAAGACACCCAATTATTTTCTCTATAATCATCCAGACACATGAAACTCGATGGAATAAAGTTTATTCAGACAACTTTGCTATTGTGCTAATAATTTGAGTAAAATTAACACAAAACAGGGACCTGGCTTTTACCTTACCAATGATGAGATTTAAGTCTTCTGCATGAGAGCTATCATATTCAGGATCCAGGTCTAACATACCTTTGTGACAGGAAAATTAAAGACTTGGGAAACTGCCATAATTCTCTCCTTAGTTCTTTAAAGACCACTATAACTCAGAAAGCATCCACTTTATATTCAAGTGCAATGCTAATGGCTTATAGTTTCAGAGATTAAGAATGGTTAGGAAAAATATTACTCCCAGTTCTCCATTTGTGTGTCAGGGGAGACAGGAAAATAAATTTATTCTAAAATAAGCAAACTTACTTTCATCTTTTCTCCATATGCCTTAGTCTTGTAACATTTGTTTTAGACTAAAGAACTCTGTGTTGCCAAATTGCTTACATCTTAAAATGTTAAAATATTCTCTTTGGGCTCACAAAAGACTGCAAAGTGTAAAATGTTTATTTATTGCTATTATCCTATAGCATAAGAATTAGCATGAAACAACTTGGTTGGGGGTCGGGGAGAGACAGGGCTGGTGTGTGAACCTCTTCTCTTCGAATCTATACTCACTGCCCGATGATATCATCCAGCTTCATGGCTTTAAGTGGCATCTATATAATGACAATTCTCAAATTAATATTTCTAGCCTAGACCTTTTCCGTGAACGCCAGACTCATATATTCAACTGCCTACTCAACATCACCATGTAGATAACTAACAGGTATGTGGAATGTAACATGTTGAAACTGATTTCACACCTTCAACTTGTTTTTCCCACAGTCTTCCCATCTTGGTCAACAGGAACTCTAGCTCTCCAACTATTTGGATAAAAGATCCTGGCTTCTTTGACTCTTTCTCTTCTTTGGTTCTCCACATGTAATTTTAGCAGCAGATCCTGCTGGTTGTACTTAAAGGGTAAATTCAAAGCCCTTCATGGTCTCACCACCTCTTGTGTTACCACTTTGGTCCAAGTGTCCATCACCCATTGCACGCATCACCGCACACCCATCTTACCTGTGTGCTCTGTTTTCACCCTTGGTCTGCTCTCAGCAACAACGCCAATGTGCCTCTCTTAAAACCTGGCTCATTGGGTCACTCTCTTGCTTGGAACTTCCCAGTTGCTTCCTGTATCGTCCATAGAAAACAGGGAAATCCTTCTCACTACCTACCAGGCCATGTATGGTCTGGTCTGTTCCAGCTCCCTCCTTTTCCACCACACCAACCTCTTTGTTGGTCCTTGTTCATGCTGGATACAACTCAGTGAAATATATTCTAGCATATCACTGGGCACAGAGTAAAGAGCTAGCAAGGTGATTTTGAGTGAATTAATGAAAGAAAAAAACAAAGGTAAGTCAAGAAAGCTTAACTTAGAATATCTGAGTTGTTCCTGGATCCTAATGTGTTCTCACTTGATATTTTTTAAATTTAGATATTTCTGACATTGTAGTGTGCAGATTGAATTGCATGATAGTTCTAATCAATATTTTCTAGGGACTCCTATGTACCAGGGATTATGGTATTGGCCCCAAGTATACGAAATAGCATCCTGTGTGCTCCTTGACCCAGAAACTAGCAATCTTATATCTGCCGTCTCTTTGTACCTTCTTCACACATGATGCGTAATTCCCGTGCCTGCTATGAATCTGATTATGGGCCTGGCAGCAACTTAGATTAAACAGACGTGGATTTCAGTTGAAAAATGCTTGTTTTGTTTGTTCCTCGATCTGATTTGGTTACCAACATTTAGAACAGGAGGATGGAGGCGTGGGAGGTTGTGCAAAAATACGTATTTCCATTTTCTCTGAAAAATCAACTGACTTGGTGATCTTGGGCCTATTCTTTAGCATTCTGCTGTGGATGAGCGGAACTTCCCACCTTCAGAGGTGGTTACCAGCTCCAGATTCTCAAAGGGGTTCACATGCAAGGGGAAGAAAAAAACAACATAAAATAACATTTTTGTCTTTTGAATATCTTTTGTATTTTGTAAAACTCCTGCACATTGTGTTTCATGGTATCCTAAAAACAATCTTTTGGAATAAATTGTGTTATCTGCAATTTTACAGCTAAAGGAGTGGAGACTGAAGGAGTTTAATGACTTGTCTCAATTACTCAGCTCATAAGGAACTATCCTCCTCCTCCTCATCATCATCTTGGTAATTTATATTTATTGAGTACTTACTATGAGCCAAACACTGTCTTAAGTGTCTTTTATATGTAGATGCATTTAATCTTCCAATAACTCTGAGAAAGACACTCTTTATTCTTCTTATTTTCCAATAAAGAAATGAATGACTGCTAAGAGCGGTAATTTGCCTTGGGTTTCAAAGCTGGCAGTGATGGGGCGAGAATTTAAATTCAGATGGTTAAGTCCAGAGTGAAACTTTTTTGTTGTTGTTAAAGATTTTATTTATTCATTTGGGATAGAGAGAGACGGAGAGAGAACAAGCAGGGGAAGAGGCGGAGCGAGAGGGAGAAGCAGACTTCCTGTCGAGCTAGGAGCCCAATGTGGGGTTCGGTCCCAGGACCTGGAGATAATGACATGAGCTGAAGGCAGATGCTTAACCATCTGAGCCACCCAGGCACCCCACAGAGCCCAGTTTCAATCACAGATCTATAGTGCTATATTCAGCGCTGCCTAGGTCTACCTAACTCCAAAGATACTCTTCTTTCCATCATTACAGACTGTGGAGAGCACAGAGTGACACAGTGAACCAAAAGGAGATCCTCATGAACACTAGTGGGGAAAAGAGGCTCTGGAGACGGTGGAAAGGATTCTAGCGTCTTTCTTCTTGGAAACTATAAATCTACATAGGGCCATTCTGCCCATGGTTCCACCATGCCTTGACCATACAGTCTGCCTTAGGGGTATTCTGGAGTAAATAAACTAAAACATCACTTCATGGGAACTCATTCAATTAGGGTGTGTGTGTGTGTGTGTGTGTGTGTGTGTGGTGTGTGGTGTGTTTTCCCTCTGAATCTCTAGTGCCTACACCTGTGCCTGTTACCCTGTAGATATCTTCTTACAGAATGTTTTCTGTCCCAGCTTGAAAATTGACGGACTTTTCCATAATCTCTCAAAATTTCTTGATTTGACCAAATCAAATGCTGTTAAAAGTAAACACAAAAGAAATTTAGTGTGCCCTAAATGCTCAAGGGAAAGATGAAAGTAGTACTATTTGACTGCAGAGTCTTGCTGTACAAGAATGAACAGTATACTCCCAGTTAAGACCGTCTCACTTAAAATGAATGTGTCTGATTACAGATATCTTTCAGACCACAGTTTAGCTGGCATGAACCCTCATTCCTAGTAGCTTGCCTTGCTCTTAGGGAGCTCTTAGGGAGTTATCAAGGTCTAACAGGGTGTCCATGTTTCATTTTTAACAAGCCAGATGAGCAACATGGTACACCAACCATTTGATAGGAAATAACTACTCAAGCCTTCTACTTCCCACATCCATTCAGCAGATTATCTCTTCCAAGGCAATCAAAAGGGTAGAGTTCATTTTTAATTGGTATAATTCATCTTAAAACTCAATTGGGGGGACAACTGTCTATTTTTGGCTCAATTCCTATATGTTGTTTAGGGAATTCAGATTTTTAACACATTATGATCAAACATTCTTCAAATTAAGTCATCCTAGTTGGCACTAATTTTTTTCTTTGGTTTGTTGCATGCTTTTAATCAAATCAAGGCCAAAAGGTGAGCTGAAACCTAGTCCTTACGATTTTTGCTCTTCCTTTGTTGCTCCACCTCTGCTGAGCTCAAATGGGAAGGAAGTAATCTAACAAATATTCTGTGAAAGATCCTCCAAAGCTGATTATTTTCTCTATTTCCATCTTATCCTCCAAATTGAGGACAATGTAAACGAAACTTTAAGAAGTCTTCCCTACAACACTCAATAGAAGTGTATTGAGTAAGTAATGCATGTGAATGAAGAGGCCCTAGTTCTTCCAGGCATCTCTTGAATCTGCATTTCCCCTTGTCTTGAATCTCTGTTTCTGGGGTTGAGCCGTATGATTATAGTGCCATTTCCAATTGAAGGTGTATTAGTTCCCTGGGGAAATAGTAACAAAGTTGTACAAACGGGATATCTTAAAACAAGAGAAATCTGTTCTCTTACAGACTTTTAGCCTGAAAAGTCTGAAATACTCTGAAATCAACTTGTCCAGAGAGTAAGTTTTCTCTGAAGAGTCTAGGGAAGAATCCTGCCTTGCCTCTTCACAGCTTCTGGTGGCTCCCAAAAATCCCTGGTATTTCTTGACTTTATAGACTCCAGTCTCAGCCTTTGGCTTTTCATGGCCTTTTTGCCTGTGTGTTTCTATCTCAATGTCTCTTTCATCTTTTCATAAAGACACCAGCCATTGGATTTAGGGCCTAACATATGACTTCATTTTAACTAATTATATCAGCAAGTACTGTATTTCCAAATAAGGTCATATTTTGAGGTTCTGGGTAGACATAGATTTTGGGGGAAGATTATTCAACCCCTTACAGATGGGTATCAGGAAAGGAAATACTAAATTTAAGCCTGAAATGGAGAGTAGTTAGATATGTAAAGTTTTATGTTTATTTGGCTTAGAGTTTCCTGTGTTTACTGTTTGCTGTAGCTATGATGTCATAGGCTTAAATTTTCTCTGGTATCCTCATTTTTGCCTCCCTCTTCGTTTTTAGATTTTCCTAGAGATTCCTTAAATAGAATCTCTGACTTGCAGCCCTTTTAGTTATAATTTCCTTTATTTTCCAGGACCCTGGTTGATGTAGTATAAGATTTTAGGGAAGCAGAAACATTCTATAGTACTATGATTAGTTTTCAGTCTTTCAGTGAGCCTGACTTGGATAATTCCCTTCTTCCATGTTGAAGGCTAGGGGGGGCTGAAGTTAGGTCTTTCCCTTCACCCTTCTGGAATGCTACAGGGGGCTGTATTCCAATATCTTTTTTCTTTCCAATTTGTTAGGCTTTGATAAAATCCCAGGTTGGTTAAATGCTGATAAAATAGTTTCTTTTGAGAGCAGGCTTTGTTGAGGAGAACAGAGAGCTCTGGGTGTATTTCAAAATGATTATGTTTCCTCTCCTTGTGCTAGAAGCAGAAGGGTTTTCTTCACAGTGAGAGTTTGGTAGGGTTCCTAGATGTGAAACTCTCAAGTGTTCCCCACCTTGGTACTGGTCCCCTTGGAGTTTTTAATTCTCATAGTAGTCTATTCAGAGTTTCCAGTAATTCTTTGATTATGATTTAAACTATTCCTAAGAATATTGGCTACAGGTGTGGGCTTCTTCATCTCATAACTTGTAATTTTTCTACATTTTATTGTCTGTCTCTTCAGTTTTCAGGGTAACAGTTTGCCCTATAACCTCACTTCTCTCATGGATTAAAGAAAAAGTTGTTGGTTTTCAGTTTGTTCAGCTTTTTCCTTGTTGTGAGGACAAGGTTAATAACATCTGAGCTCTTCACTTTGGACCAGAAACCCCAAAGGTCCGAAATGAAGATTATGACAATAATAGCAACCGACTTCCACTGTGTGCCAGACTTTCTAATCCTTGATGACAAATCAATGACATTTATCATCTATTATTCCAACTGTAGAACTTGAATCTCTAGTGACTTGTTGAAGTGATAACACTAGGATTTGAAACCAAATCACCACATCCAAATGGTAACTACCATGTTACAATAGGAATAAAAAAGCCTTGCCTCTTGTGTCTACTTAAGAAATCAGGATAAGTCTCACTACTTCACAAGGATAAGAGCTCCATATTTAATAAAGTAGAGGGAAGGCTCAAGTATTCAGTGAATAGATTAGATGTGAATCAAGCATTTCAGTTTATGTCTCCATGTGATGGTCTTCCCTGAGCCATCAAACTAAATATCCTGACTCTTGGTAGCACCATGTTTCCCAAGGCACAACCCAGCTAGAGAAAAAATATGGAGGATTCTTCATAGCTAAGAACTGGTGATCTTGTGGTCCTCTAGAGTGACATCATCAGCACAAATTAAGTCAGCATACTTGAATGAGCAGTGGTTCCGTATGGGAGAGTCCTGCATGTTGATTCTGAAAACCTGGATTCTTGTCCTACGCTTCCATTTACCACCTGGGCACAGAACGCAGGTCATACAATTCATCTGGGTCTTGGATTTCACACTGGGGAAATAGCAGGGAATGTCTCAAGTTCTTTTTTAGTTTAAGATTCCAAGTATTGATCTGAAACAAACAAAAATGTATAGCTTGAGAAAGGTAGAAAGGACAGAGCACGGCTTGAGGTAATCTGTATAGAACAGTGTATATTTTGGACCCTTATACTCAGGAAAACCAAGTAAAGCCAAGACATTAATTATTAAGATTTACTGGGTTTTTTTTAAGATTTTATTTATTTATTTGAAAAAGAGAGAGCACAAGCAGGGGAAGCAGCAGAGGGAAAGGGAAAAGCAGGCTCTCTTCTGAACAAGAAGCCTGATGTAAGGCTCGATCCCAGGACCCTGGGGTCATGACCTGAGCTGAAGGCAGATGCTNGGAAAGGGAAAAGCAGGCTCTCTTCTGAACAAGAAGCCTGATGTAAGGCTCGATCCCAGGACCCTGGGGTCATGACCTGAGCTGAAGGCAGATGCTTAACCCACTGAGCCACCCAGGTACCCCAAAGTTTACTGTTTATTATCTTTAAACCCAGCTCATCAGTATAGGTGTCTGGTTCTTTTGTATCCTAAAGCATTTTACCCCATTACCAATAGCTGATATTCATTATTTGCTTCTTAAGACAAAAACTCAAAACCCACGCTATTTCCTAAAAAAATGATCAGTGTACCCCAAGGTAATTATTTGGGGTCCTAGAGAAGACTGGTATTAATACAGAGCATGTGTTTTTGACCATCCTTCCCCTCAAATGCCTCAGTATGTAGAAATCCAAAAATTCTGGGAAAGGCAGGCCCATCTGCATGGTGCTCTGGGAACTTCTTGAGACAGAATGGCTCCAGACCACCATTCCTTTCCTTTTTGAGCCGTATGATTAATAGGATCTATCTCAAGATTGACATAATTTTAAGTGAATTGGGTGAGCAATAATAGACACTGATCTTCATGGCACTTTCTCATAAGAGAACTTAATAGTAATGATTGAATTGTTGACCCAAGCTCTACATCCGGGACTGATAATCATGAGGAATTACTGATTCTCTTAACCCAGCCATTTGGTATTATGGATATACTTNTGATTGAATTGTTGACCCAAGCTCTACATCCAGGCCTGATAATCATGAGGAATTACTGATTCTCTTAACCCAGCCATTTGGTATTATGGATATACTTTGTCATTACTGTCAGTGAATATAAATTTTAAATAGAGTATCAGAGTAAAAGAAGCAGAAACATGGAAAGAAGTTTGCATGATATAACTAAGAGACCGAATCTCCTCCTTGTTACCACCCCACTCCCTGGGAGACACAGTGACTCCAGCAGAGGCATAAGCATAATAGTTATGTACCCCAAACCAGCCTGCTTCATTAATGAGGCTCATGGTGATGACAAAGAACTTTCCACTTCTTCCTCTGTTTTGTCCCTCACCAACTAGAGCTTGGTTCTCACTTGGTTCCTCAATAGTGAATTCTTCCTCACTGGCCAAAGTTCTTTGGTTATGACACACAGGTTCTTCCACAGTGGTGGTAGGGGGGTAGGGGAAGCTAAGAGTCTTGTTCTGAAGAAATCAACTCCTGATGGGATTTTTAGAGGAACTGAATTTCCAGGTAGTGCTCCTGATTTCTGCTCAAACAGAAATCATGATCAAGAATGAATTGTATGGGGCGCCTGGGTGGCTCAGTGGGTTAAAGCCTCTGCCTTCGGCTCAAGTCATGATCTCNATAGTGCTCCTGATTTCTGCTCAAACAGAAATCATGATCAAGAATGAATTGTATGGGGCGTCTGGGTGGCTCAGTGGGTTAAAGCCTCTGCCTTCGGCTCAAGTCATGATCTCAGGGTCCTGGGATCGAGGCCCGCATCGGGCTCTCTGCTCAGCGGGGAGCCTGCTTCCTCCTCTCTCTCTCTGCCTGCCTCTCAGCCTACTTGTGATCTGATCTCTCTGT
Source organism: Ailurus styani (assembly GCA_002007465.1). Lineage (NCBI taxonomy): Eukaryota > Metazoa > Chordata > Mammalia > Carnivora > Ailuridae > Ailurus > Ailurus styani. Next base: position 604,971 of record LNAC01000055.1, read on the forward strand.
GTCAAATAAATAAATAAAATCTTTAAAAAAAATGAATGAATTGTATGAATATGCATTTTGGGGAGTGAAACTGACTTGGGGGAAAAAGCGATACTCTTGTCATGTCCTGATAGGGGTAAACAGTTATGTTGGTTGGTAATGAAAAGATATATGGTTTTATTCATACTCCAGACCAATAAAGTGGGACATGCTAATTATGCAGCAGACCAGTATGCCTTTAAACCTCATTACCATGAAGTATAATAATCTGACATTAATTTAGTGACTAATTATATTAAATGTAGAGAACAAAAGGATAGATTCTGGAGCTAAAACCTGGGTTCAAATGTTGGTTCTACCACCTATTACCTTTATGACTTTGGCCATATATTAAATGTCCTATCTTTCTTTCCTCAGCCCCCAAAAATGTGAACTCTATTTCATAGAGTTGTTGCAAAACCTAATCAAGCTAATGAAAAGTACGTAGAATCATCCCTGATAAGGGGCTAAGTCCCTAATAACTCCTAGTATTAGTATGTAGGCGCATCTTTCATAAGCAAAAATACATTTTTAAGGCATAATTACATCTTAGAATTGCATAATTCTCTACATAAATGTGCCTCTAAATCTGTCATCAACAGAGAAGCACAGGCCAGTTGAGAATGCATTCCTGCTTCATGAGAGACCCCTATGCCACTGGATAAATCCGTTCTTTCACTAGGAAAGCAACTGGTGGTTGTGGCCTCAGTCAGCCAGGATCTCAAGTGCACAGCATCTTGGGTTCTCAGGAGACAAAAGTGGGCCGTTCTTCCCTGTTGCCCCTGTGCCCGGCATCTGTTAATTGAGAGAGAGGCAGATGTATGAGATACATAGCTCAGTGTTGAGCGTCGATGAGAGATTCCCCCAGAGAAGTTTAAAAAACCTATTTTGTTTGGAGTCAGGCCTTCTAAACCTGACTTCGTTTTTCCAGCTGCATCTAAATGGGTGTGAGTGTGTGTTTATCTTCAGACCTTTCCCCCTTTTCTCGGAGTAACAGGCCGGAGCTCACATGTTTCACCCTGTCTTGCAAAGAGGTGTTTGGAGGAGGATTGTTTTTCTTTTGCTCTTTACTGGGTCCATTTTTCTTTAATGATGAGTTCTTTTCCCAGGGCCTCTTCTAAGGTAGCAAACTGAGTTAAATTTCAGAAGCTATGGTGATATGATTATAAAGGAGGAACAAGGTGTCTGGGTTGAATTTTAGTCAGTCCTTTCCCAGTGAATCATAGCATCAAAACAAACAGCTTCACCAAGAACCTTAACACTTGCATGTTTTCTAATATGGAATTAGGAAAACCATCAGAACTATAGAGGAAATACACAGTCATTTGAATGTAAGAGTCAACAGTTATTTTCCTGTGATTGAGTTTCTGAGCTCTTTCTTCAGCAATGAGGAAGTATAAAACATATGAAAAGAGAGTAAATATTGTGATAAGATAAATAGTAATTCCTTAATGAAAAACACTTCATAACCACTCTTTTTCTTTAAAAGGCAAAACAAAAAAGATAATATTTTAGGACTATATTTTTTAAATCTCTTTGTTAAAAGGCCAATTTTGTGTAAATGCCTGTTAATATGAGCTTTTATCATGCAAAATCCCAAGGTTTCTTTGGTCCATTATCTACAAGTTAGAAATCAGAATCACATGTCATTGAAACCAAACATCTGTTTTTAGGAAACTGCACTATAAAACTCCAGGATTTCTATTGCCTTGTATTTTAAACAATCTTAAAATCTCTTATATAACAGTTATTTATTCATTCCCCAAATATTCCTTGACTGCCTATTAAGTATTCCTAGTCCATGTCCCAGTTGGAGTTGGAGAAACACATGTTTTTGACCCTCAAAGAGTCCCTCCTAAAAGGCTACAGGGAAAGAACCATTTCTGACACTTTTTACTTAAATATTTAGTCATCTCTGTCATATGAAGTTATTGAAGGTAGGGTTAATATATAAATTTTTATATTCTCCCTGGCACCCAATACAGTACTGGCAAAGAACAAACTCGACTCATGTTGATTAGCACAGGGTTAAAGATACTACTCTGTCTGACAATTCTTTCAAAGAAATGTGCAGTAGTGCAGGAATAATGCAGAGATTATGATCAAAAGCCAGTTTGTTATATGTCTTCCAATTTTTCTGAAACTCTATTCAGGAATTCGGGGGTGGCAGTTTTCCCCTATTCTAGAAGAAGGGAGATCTCATGATTTGTCTCATTTTTCTTAGGTCCTGTCAACACTTTAAGTCATAGAGTCTCAAAGCAGTAGTTAGATCATCCAGCCAAGGATAAAAATGAAAGCTTGAACTTGACATAGGGTTAAATTTTTCCTTCCCCACCTCAGAGCCAATTCAGTTAGAATCAGAGACCACAGGTGGGGTCTTCACCTTCTTTTTCCTGCTCATGTTCTGCCTTCCTTGCTAGTTGCCCTTTGTCCCTGCCATGATCTCTCTAAGTCTGTGTCTGTGTTGAGGGTGTAGGGAAACAGGGAATGGTGCCCAGCTTACCTGGCCTTGTTCCATCCTCTCTGGGCCATAGAGATTAGTAATGCTGTCTGCCCCTTCTCTCATAACACCTGGATGGGATGTTTGGTAGTTCCTTGCAAGGCCTTTCCCTACTTTGTCTTGAACTTCTGTGGTATGGTACACATCCAACTGTTTCCTCTCCTTCACCTTCCTGAGGGGCTTACGGATAAGATATATAAGGAATAAAGACATACTCTTGCACTCAAATGGGCCTTCCATCTGACTTCAAGTGAGCAAGAAGCACTTTGACATTTCTGTCTTGACAGTGTATGGGAGGAAAAACTTTTCTTTTACCTTCTTAGTTTCTATGACTAGGGTCTCTGAATTGAATTGACAAAGATTAGAAGGAGAAAAAACACAAATTTTATTTGATGTTAATATTTGTATGTGGCATAGGGGGCTTTATAAGAAGAGGCAAAAACCCCAAAGAAGTGGTTGTGCATTATTTTAATAAAGAGTGCTACGTTATGGAGATATGATAAAACAAAAGATAACGGGATTGGGCTAAGGGTGGCTGATTATGGGAAGCATGTGGGGGAAAATAATGGAAGATATAGGTTATTTTGGTAATGTTTGTTTGTAAAGACTTATTTCTGCAACCATTTCCCATCTCTAGTAATAGGAATGTTCTTCTCGTTCTGATACGTGGAAAGTACGTCTCATGGTAAATTTATGCCCTGCTTTTAGGTAGAAAGGAGGAAGGCAGAGAACCTTCCTATATCTGCTGTTTCTCAATTGACTTCAGCTCACAATAATGAATATTCAAAGTGGCATACTTTGGAGCATTCTGTTCTGTTGCCCTTCCACAGACTCCCGGGGGCAGGAGCCCGAGGATTGCAGCACTCTCCCAAGTTCCCAGTTGGCCTCCCAATTCATGAATCGGGGCACCATTGAGTTTCCAAACAGGAGTCAGAACCAAGTCCACAGTGTGGTGTAGTTTTCTCATAAGATCCATGCTATGACTTCTGTGTCTCCTCAATATGTTTTGGAGCTTTCTGAGATTCCTTTTGAAACTTCCCTCTTCTCCCCACTGCCCCTGCGCGTGCATGTATACACACACACATGAAGTATACACATGTGCAAGCCCTGGGCTTGAGATTCAAAAGTAGCACATCTCCCCTTTGTTGCAAAAGAAATAGTCACAACATGTCAATAGTTCTCCCCAGAGAAACCTGTCTCCTAACTGTCAGATCTTTTCTCTACCCTTTATCACTCTGAGGGGTTCAGGCATGGTGTGGCTGTTTCATCCTGTACCTCACAGCGAGCTGAGACAGAAGGTCCAGGTCTAAGGTCCCAGCTGTAGTACTGACATGGAGTTCGCCAGCTCCCCACTTTGCTTCCTCTAAGAGTTACTGTGTGTGCAGTGAATAGTTTGGCCTTGTGTGTCTGTAAGAGAGAATTATCCAAATGACATTTACTGCTTGCAACTTGCTCTAGTGGGACAGTGGAGAGTAATATCAATTAGGTTTTCAGGTCCCCTGAAGCTGTATTATAACAACTGTTTTGGGCTTGATGATAATGGCCTATGGAGAAGCAACATAAACAGTCCTCCCCATTCAGAGGCTGAGAATCTTTTATCTGGAACACGGGTAGGCAAATTATAGTCTGTGAGCCAAATCTGACCCATCACTAGTATTTTTTAATAAAGTTTTATTGGAACACACACATCCTCATTTGTTTATGTATTGTCTATGGACCCTTTTGTACTACAATGGCAGGATTGAGTCACTGCAGCAAAAATATGGCTTAAAATATATACCATCTAGCCCCATGGTGAGCTCTGATTTAAAAAGACTCCCAAGTTGATTACTATGTTAAATACACAGGAAGTCCATCCATGAGAATAGTCCTTCCTCCAGATGCTAAAATAAGAAAAACAACCTGTTCCATTTTAATTATACTGCTTTTCTGAGAAACAAGGAATCTTACTGCTGCTTCCATTTGGCAACCCGTTTCACTTGCCTTTTTTTGGGTTGGATTTTTTTCTGGATTGCTTTGAGTTATAAGTCTTTTTTTCTACTTGAAACTGTGGGTATACCTTTCATTTACTGGTTCATTTAACAAATATTGTTTCAAGGCCTGTCTAAGGCAGGTCCTGGGTACATGTTAGGGATATAACATGAAGCAGATCAAGAGACCTCCTTACTCAAGACTCTTGGGGTCTCATGGACAGCTAGATCATGAACTAGGTGGTTACAGGATATTAAGGAGCTATTGAAAGAGGCCCCTAATGCAGTTTTATGGAGTTGCACATGGAGTGTCTGGGAAGGCCTAACAGAAGAAACATGGAAAAGATGAGAGCTGATGGAAAAGCTATTTTCAGGTAGAGAGAACAAAAAGTTCAAAGCCTGGAGGAAAGCATGCCACAGTGAATTTGAGAACTACAACCAGCAGTGCTTCCCAAAATTTTTCACTTACTGGAACCCATAGAAACGGATAACATTTGTATGCCATTGGATTAGTTAGGTTTCTTCAGAAAAACAGAATGTATATGTTGGGATTATTATGATAGATTGGCTCATGAAAATATGAAGGCTGGCAAGTCCAAAATTTGCAGAGTGGGCCAGCAGGCTGGAAGCCCAGGAGAGTTGATATGTTGCAATACCAGTCTGAAGGCTGGCAGGAGGGAGTCCCAGGAGAACCGATGCTCCTGCTGAAGTCTGAAGACTGTCTTCCATAGAATCAGGAAGAGCTGATATGGTGATAAAAATCTAAAGGAAGTTTGCTGGAGAATTCTCTCTTGTTAAAAGAAGCCAGTCTTTTTGGTCTTACAGAGCCTCCAACTGATTAGATGAGGCCCACCCACACTGTGGAAAGCAATTTGCTTTACTTAACATCCACTAATTTAAATGTTAACCTCATCCAAAAGTGCCTCACAGAAACACCCAGAATAATAGTTTACCAAATATCTGAGCACCCTATAGCACATCCAAGTTTACACATAAATCAACCAGCATAACCACTTTGGAGCAAATAATAGAGAATTCTTGTGGCTCAAGCCACCAGCCTGGTTATTTTTTTCCCTCAGATTATGACAGCATCCTATTTCAACACATATGTAATCCATTCGACACATTTGTAATCCATTCAACAAAGTCACTGTTGAATGATTTGCATTATATTAGGAGAAAAATGCAGACTCATTGAAAGGTTTTACTCTTCGAACTTTACTCTCCATTTGACTTTCCCTAGAGAAGAGAGTATAAGAATTGCATATGGGAATTTTTGTTAATGAGGTCTAGAAGCGTCTCCCCTAACTTCCACTCACATTCTAGCATCAGAACTCAGTCTCAAGGCCACACGTAGTTGCAGAAAGAGTGACAGCTCTGGCATACATGTGTGCCCAGGAAGAAGAGATGCACTTGGATATTACAGAATTGTAGGAATCTCTGTGAAGATAGAACACTCAGAGAGGGAGGAGGAGAGCCAGTCTCGTCATGGGAGTCAAGAAGAGGTGAGTTTCAAGTTTCCTAAATTTTCATTCTATTATGTTCAGATAGCATTAAGTTCTTCAGTAAGCCCTCTGCATTTAATATTTTGGTTATTACTGGTGACTCCAATAAAAAGAATTTGACTATAGTGGCTGAGAGAGTGGGTCAGGGGATTAAGGAATGAATGGGAAAAGAAATGGAGAAAGCAGGCATAGATTTAAAAAAAAAGTCATATTGAATGTGGGGAAATCAATGGGGGAGTATAGCTTTAATGAGTTAGTAGAAAAAAATGTGGGTTTTTTTTTTGTTGCTGTTGTTTGTTTTTTTAAGGGTGGGATAAGCCTATTTATAAGAGGGAGAGAAAAGATAGGGTGGAGATGGAAAGGTCAGAAGGCAGGAGAAAAGAATATGATTAGTAGAATGAGTTTTTAAGGTGATGTTATTTAACCTCTAGTTAGAAGAATCTCCTTTTAAAGGAAAAAGTCAACTTTTCTTTTTTCTCAAAGATATTCTGAAGGTCATATAAGTGAATACGTAAGACAATGAGGGAATGACCAAATGTTTCTCTCTGGCATTTGAATTGTGCTGGAGAGGGAACAAAAGGGAAAATGAGGAGATTCAAATTTCACAAACTGTATGTTCTTGGAAATAATGGGGTTCTGTGAGAATTGAGGAGAGCTGTGGAAATCTGGAAGAGTATCACTGGGGAAGAATGAGAAAGAAAGAGTCAAGAAAGCATTGAGATGCCGTGGAAGTTAGACATCCCCCTTTTGGAATAATGACCTGATGAGTCTGTAATTCCTTCCAGAGTCTCAGACTAGAATGGATCAAGGTGAGGGGTCCAGAGATGGAAATTAGGAAGCAGAGGGCTTCAGGTGAATTGGTGAAGGGTTCTGAAGAGGTTTGTCCCCAAGCAAAGTGGTGGAAAGAGTGAATGAAGATATTTAGGCCAAAGAAAAAGGGTGACTTCCTTCCTGCTCCCTTATAGAACAGAGTTGCTCCAAGGATAGATGGGGACTAGCTGCACAAGAATGACTTGAACGCTTATTGAAAATGTAGATGTCCATCTGAGAGAACAAGGCAAGCCTCCTTACCTTGCCAGGAAGCCCTGAGGAGATTCTTAGACAAGAACACAGAAAAATGCCTGTTGGAAACCATGGTCAGGGTCTGAAGGTGTTTGAAGGGAAAAGGGGTAAGATAGATGGTCCCAGGCCCTTTCTGTCCAGGCAGAACTTTGACTGTTCTTCCCCTCCGGTTTATCCATAGATCTTACTGTCAGGAATAGCTTTATGTGCTTTGACCACATGCAAAGGCTCACATCTGCTGGGGATGTGTTTCTAACAGAGAGAGAACAGTGAATTACAGAGTTCAATCTAAACACGATACGAAGGAGAAAGTTTTCTCTTTGCTTTCTAAAGTTATCCCAGAAAAAAGTCCCGATTTCGACGTGCAAACGGATGCCGAGAAAACAAAAACAAAATGGAATGAGTGATTGAAATTCCTGTGAATCAGAATTCTGAGGGCAGGCAGGGTTTAACCATTGTACAGGGACTCATTTCAGGGCTTTCTCTATTTGGGGAGAAAAAAAAAACCTGCTTTGGGTGTTCATCCCTGTCCCTTTTCCAAAGAAGGGTGAAATGTAAGACACACGTAATCAATGTGAATATAATTAAGCTTCTTCTCTGGAACTGGGAAAAGTCTTATTGCTGAATATTGATCATCGATCCACCTATCCCCTCATGCATTTATTCATGCAGCCAGTCAGTCTCTTGAGTGCTTTCTAGATGCAAAATTATATGCATTAAGCACAGTCACTGCCCTGGAGGAAGTCATAGTTCAGTCTAGGAAGGAGATAGGGAAACCCCTAAATGAGCATGTGGTCCAGACCAGCAGCCACTGTGGGGCATGCAGAGAGGGGGCGGGGGGCACAGTGCTCTGAAGATGCCATGGAAGGGGAAGGTTTTAACTTGGCCTTGTATTCAAACTTGGACTTGAAATACAGGTAGACATTCACTAGATTTCCGTTTGTTCAGGAAATAAAATAAATATTCAAGCAACAGCATAGTTGAGGCAATATATTTCTGCCATTTGTGCAAGGAAGATTTTTGAGAAAGTTTGAGATTTTATTATTATATCTTCCCTTTACCAGAATTTACCGGAGAAGAGCAAGATTGAGATAAAGCAAGACAAAGAGTTGGCTCTCCTTTACTGAATAACCTGCAGGAAAAATAAGATTGGGTGTTCATATTAGCCTTTCAGCCACACAACCACAATAATCTGGAACCTCGGTAATGAATTGACGAACCACCTATCATTTTGAAAGAGGGCTCCAGACATGAGAGCAGGCTGAACAAGTGAAGTACAAATGGGAAGGACTCCATGACAGGATAGGAAGGAACAGAAACAATACAGAGTGACGGACTGAAGAACTTTGTGGATATAGGTCTCCATCATTGACAGGGCAGGAAGTCACATGGAGGACTCAATGGGAAACTAGGACATTGAAAAAAAAAATGACCACAGCTATGGAAACAGTAGAACAACCAGAAAAGCACTGTAATGTGCTCAGTGAGGGAAACAGGAGAGGTGATATCAGAGTCCATGTGCTTTCCCCAAAGAGGTGATCAGAGCAGCAAAGCCCGGCTGGCCAGGATGCTGGGGCCTGAATATTCCGAATTGACTACACATGTAGGCTCACCTTTGACCTCTGCTCTGTGAATCTGGTGTCCCAAGGAGGGAGGCCTTCTTAATGATTGCTCTCAAATTCACGGGAACTGAACAGAAAGACATTTTTCTTGGCATCCTCTCATATTTTCGCACTTTCTGGCAGACTTTTCCACCAGAAGAGCAGAAAGTGAAAAGACCAGCGGAAGTCTCGCACGCATTTGAATCCACAGATGCCTACTTCTACATGACCTCAGAGAAAACAGAATCCAGCCCGGGAGCTGCAGGTAGGGGATACATTTCCGTTCACTTCTTTTCCCTGGGAAAGAGGAAGTTTTATATCTAGTCTCAAATTGTGCGTGTGTGTGTGTGTGTGTGTGTGTGTGTTAATTGTGCATGTTCTCTAAAACAGTTTATTAAATATTTTCTGACTGGAAAATAAATATTTGCTGATCATATATATTGCATGAGGGCATTTCAGAGCAGAAATGGATATAGCTACTACATGAACATATACACAAATAAAGTGTGACAGGTTTTTTTGGTTTTTTTTTTTCCCTCTCCAGTTTTAAAAACCATGTTAGGCATCCAAACACAGGGCAGCTCTGTCTTTACCTCTTCCCATGAGAACCTTGAGGGCTAAATAAAAATCTTGCTCCAAGAATTAAGGTACCCTGGGCCAAATAGCCTTGTGATAGATTGGCTTGCTGTTATGAACGTTGAAGCCCATTAGGATAACAATTTGAAAAAATGCAAGGGCTAAATCTTGGGCAGAACTGAGGTGTTCCGGCCTGAGCAGCAACAGTAGAACCGATGCCCGGGAGCATTCACGCTGGTGCTCTGTGATGGATGCCACCAAGTACCTCGAAAAATTCCTGGCCTCTTTGGTCAGGATCAGCGGTGCTTTTTACTTCCCAGTGTGTTTTAGACCACTTCCTATACAAAGACCACAAATGGGATAATTATGGAAATAGATACTCTTTTAGAGCTGGAAGGGATTCTAGAAGTAATATGAGCCTTGGTCTTCTCTTTGCTGATGGGTAACTGACGTCCTGACAGGAGCACTGCTCCACCCAGTGTCACAGAGCAGGCTTGTCACCAAGCCACGCACAAAGCAAATGGGTGCTGATACCCAGTCCAGGTCTGTTTCTATCTGGTATCTCTTCTTTGACCAGCAATGGCTTCCAGTCACCGAAGGAGGCAAAGTCCAGATTCTAGGACATGGCTTTTCGAGATCTACTGAACACTGCCTGCTTCTCTAGCTTTATGTTCCCTTGTTCTACCTTCCCCCTACTGTTCCCTTCTTTTACCAAGTACTTTTAACTCCAGCCACTTCCAACTTCCCACAGTTCCCTTAATATGCCATGAAATTTTGTGCTTTGAGTGACTTGCTGCTCCTACCACTACACAGGCTGATTCTTCTCTGTTCAGCCTGCCACACTCAGACGACATCTGACCTTCTCCACGAAGCCTCCCCTACTTCCTGCTTCGTAGTAGGGTACCTCCTCACAGCATTCTCGACTCACCCCTCAAAGAATTTTCAAGAGCAGCAGTTGGAATGGTTTTTAAAAATTGCTTGACTCTCTCTTGAAAGACGAGGATCTTGACTTAACTCATTTTTGCAATCTCTCCCCAGTCCTTCCCTCCTTCAGCATTCAGCACGAGACCTCCTACAGGAAATTCTCCATAAATGCTAAAGGAACGAATGGAGGAGTAAGTCAGCTGGACTCTAAATTGCAAAAAAGGAGTCTCACTGAGGAAGACACTCCTCTAACCTATAACCCATCACAGTCACAGAGGTCGTTCTTAGGATCTGAGGAACTGAATATACGAAGTTCAGGCTAAGGTGATCACATCTTTGTGGTGAGTAACACAGACTTTAGAACCAGATTTCCTTAGTTCACAGTCTAGTTCTGCTACTTACTAGCTAGTGTGTGACACTGACTTGTCTTTTTTGTCAATGGAATATAATAATGGTATCTAACTCATAGGAATTTTATAAAGATTAAATGAGTAGAAATATATCTGTATATATATTCACTTAGAACAGACATTTGTCAGGTGTTACATAAAAAGTGAGAAAATAAACTTTTCTTCTTTTCCTCTTCCACCTTTTATTTCTTAATAAAATAACAGTTACCACCAATTTTAAGAAGTGGCAATGTTAGTGGGAGGAGGGAGAAGCCAAGGAAATGCAAGACAGAAAAATCAGGAAAAAAAAATACAACAAATGCCATATATTGATGATTAAAAAGTGTGTTAGTGATTAAGAGTACAGAATCTAAAGGATAACAACTATTTATTGTCTAAAATGTTGTGGTTACTGGGCTAAACCTTCTACATACATTATCCAATACTTGGTAGGACTCTGAAAAATAGACATTACTATCCTCACTTCACAAGTCACATCACAGGTTCATAGAAGTTTGTCCAAAGTTGCATGACTGGTAAAATTCAGAGCCGAGATTTATTATGTGGTCAAGAGTTAACATGTAGTCTATGGAGCCAGACTCCTGAACTCAAAGCTATATCCACCCACTACCTATAGCTGTGTGACCATGAGCAATTTGCTTAACTTTTTTATCTCTATTTCTTCATCTGTAAAATGGGTATAACAATACCCTACGTGCCATGAGTTGTTAGGGGATTACATTAATTAATATGTGTAAAGTAGTAAAAATATTGTCCTGGATATATGATTACTCCTATTCCATTAGAACAAGGCACCGCTTTTGATATTTTTACTCAGAGTTTCTGAGGGGTTACCTTTTTGTATTTCTCCTATCTAGAGCGGTGAACAATTATCTGAAACTTTTAAATAAAAAAAGAGAAACAAAAAAGAAAGGAAACTCCCTCCCTGGACTTACAGCAATACTCAGAAACATCCGTCTTCAGAAGTCTGGCTCAGTGGGGTTAGCGAAATTTCTGATTTCATTGATGATTTCCGGCTCTAACATTAAATGGAAATGCATGTTTGGGGATACACAATTCCTTGATGCTCAAGGAAAAAAATCTTTCTGATGTAAATGGGACTCTACTTTTCTTTGATGGATAAGAGGAGGCATTTGAGATGAGCAAGTAAAGACTATCTGTTCTTAAGACCATGCCCATTTAATTTGCTAGCTAGAGCACACAAGTGCGGGAGGAAGGACAACTGCTGCTTCCAGAGAAGAGAACCTTGTTCTGGTCCACTAGATGACCAACATTCAACAATGACCAGCATTTAAGTCAAGCGCTCATATGCACATAGAACAGCAACTGTTGATAATGACTTTCAAGAGGGGTCAGCTCATCTGGCTCCATAGATCAACAGGGTCAGAAGGAACCACAGAACACTGTGCCAATATGCATGTAATCGTCTCCATAGTGTGCACACAATTCAACCAAAATAGGGGAAGGGCTTCCAGAGCAAATAGTTTCTATCCCTACCACCCACTTCCCTGGAGTTGATCCATTATATATGCGGAGCTCTAAAACACTCCATAAAGGGTGACATAATTGATTTTAATTAGTGCTTATTAAAAGCTTCTGCTTGGAACAACTTAAACAACAAAATAAATAACTATACTATTGAATTATAACCCAAAGAATTAAATATTCATGAATTCATATTGATATAAATTAATAACTGAAGAAATAAATGAAAGAGAAACAACCACTCTTCCTCACAGGTGAATTTCAAGGAGTAACTATGGAAAGTTTGAAGAAATTAGAAAATCACTATTAAAACGCCATCGTAATAATTTCCACAGACAAGAATTACCAATGGGCACTGAAATGAGTAAGCAAAAGTTTAAGCAGAGAAAGGAATATTTGCATAGTCTCCAAGTATCTCCTCCAAAGTATTTAGTAATTACAAAGGAAAATTTGTAAGTTTACAATGGAGGATCCTAGCAGATACCATCTTAACCAAGTAATCAAGATTAGCATCATTGCAACTACAATCGACATTGTTAGTGCTTTGTTATAATGCACTGAGAAGGGCACATCACCCCCCCTGGTATCCTTTTCAATAATGTATCACCTCGGGGCACCTGGGTGGCTCCGTCTAAGTGTCTGACTCTTGCTTTCTGTTCAGACTGATCTCATGGGTCATGATCTCATGGGTAGTGTGATCAAACTTCAACTCTTGCTCAGCAGGGAGCCTGCTTGAGATTTTCTTCCTCTGCCCCTTCTCCAACTTGTGTTAGCATGCTTTCTTTCTCTCAAAAATAAATTAATTAATCTTTAAAAAAATAATATATAACCTCAACCAAATGATGAGAAAATGTCAGACAAGCCCAAATTGAGGGACATTGTGCAAAATAACTGTCCACTGTTCTTCAGTAGTGTCAAGGCCATAAAAGACAAGAAAAGACTGAGGACTTGTCACAGATTACAGGGGATGTGACAAGTCACTACAATATTGGATCTTGGATTACATCCCAAAACAAAGAGAATATATAAGTGGAAAAACTGCTGGAATCCAAGTAAGTTCTGTACTTTAGCTGATGGTATTGTCCTAAGTTAATTTCTGAGTTTTAATAAAAAGTCTATGCTTTGTAAAATATTAGCATAAGAAAAACTGAGTGTAGAGCACATGAAATTCCCTGTACTATTTTTGAAACTCTCCTATAAGTCTAAAGTCATCTAAAACATTAACTATTAAAATAAAGGATTTCTGAGAAGGACTACTTTCTATATTATGTTATGTAATGTTCTTTTTTTTACCAATTTTTGAACCTAATATTGGAGAACTCCTAGTCTTAATTCTGTGGAACTGCCATTGGAAGGATAATGTCTTGCTTTTCAAACTTTTTGTCATTTCTTGTCATTGAAACAAAGGAGACATGTTGATACCAGAAACCAAGTAGGTCATGTTCTCTGCTGTTCTATATTAGCAAAGATTCTTTTTTATATGGGGCAAAGTGTGTTTTATGAAAAAAGTCACTGACATAAAATATAGGAGCCATAGATAGAAAGGAATTGGGTAAAAAACCAGCTTAATATTAAAAATAGGATTCAGGTTAAAAATAAGGCAATAACAGAGAAAAGAAGTTATGGGTGACTAGGGATTATATCTATTAAAGAGGTCCCTGAGAGACTGTGTGAGAGTTTGATGTAGAATTTCCCAGAGAACGTTCAAAGGAGCATTAATCTTCTCAGATGTCTGGAAAACAGGGTTCCATTAAAAATAAGTTTGGGAAACCCCCATGTATTCTGTATCTCCTCTTTAGGGTCAGAAGCCATATTGGTAATTTCAAGCTATGGGAAGTTTTGGTGTTAGGGAAACAAAGAGAAGCACAAAACTAACTTTGCTTAAAGTACTAAACCCTAAACATTTGAAAGAAGAAATTTTTCGTATGCTGTGTATTAACACTGTAAGGGGTTAGTGCCACAAAGTTCAGAAACTGCCATTCTATCACATAAGCTTTCTCCCTCAGCTCCACATAGTAAAGGAAACAAAACTGAAAATGAGAGACTTTATAGTGATGAATATGGTCCTTCCTTTCTTCTTATTCCTTCGAATTAAAATTTTGAAAACACAGATTTTCATATGCTGTGAAGGAGGTTGGGGATGAACAATGGAGGGAAATGTTAGGCAGCAAATTGAGATTTTTATGGTCTGAGAGCATTAATATACTATTGAGAAATCTGGCTTTTTTTTTTTGTTAGTAGGAACTGCAATCCCCTTAGCATTCTGGAACCTCCAGTTGGAACAAAAATACTACAGGGGCGCCTGAGTGGCTCAGTCCTTTAAGCATCCACCTCTTGATTTCTGCTCAGGTAATGATCTCAGGGTCATGAGATCAAGCCCTGAGAAGGGCTCCACGCTAGGTGTGGAGTCTGCATAAGATTTTCTCCCTCCTTCTTCCTCTGTCCCTCCCCAACCTCTTCCTTCTCTAATTAACTAATTAATTCATTAATTTTTTAAAAAGTACTATAATTTAGTACATAGGGACCATGTGTAGGTAAGAATGTTTAATTAAGATACCTTGCCTGAAATGAACACTTCTCCCAATGTTCTGGATTAAATTGTGCCCACTTTCAGTGTTCTGAACACTTGTCATTATTGCTATTTTATTTCACTTTACTCTTCCTTATTTGAAATGACACTGACAATATGCACACTTAATATATTTGATATACAGAGAGTGACCTAAATTATGAACTACTATTCCACACACATGTACAGGCACATTAAGGTTAAAAGCAGAGTATTTGAGCTAAAATAAAATTAGTATACATCTAAGCTGACTACAGGGAAATTTTATTTCTTTATTTTTAATCATTTTCACATGGTGGAAATATTACTATTTATGATCCTAGTGAAAATCTCCTAGTTTTCTTGCATTTTAGAAGTTATTTTAAGCTTCTTAAATTTCACCTGTTTGGAAGGAGAAAAAATAAATACAAGTTATTAATAATGTGAATTACATTGGCATGGTAACAGCTTTTCCAGGTACTCTGCTCTTACACAACTATTAACCCCTAGTCTCTATTTAGTATTCAAGAGAAATCATGTTTCAGAAGGGGAAAAAAAAAAACTGCCTGTCATCAAAAAGGACAAGACCCTCTATGTAAATTCAAATGATTTTCCCAAGATGAAAATAGCTTTCCAGTCCTAAAACGATCACAATTTGCATTTTTCATATTTCCTTCTTGGTTGTTTTTTATTCTTATGGGATATGAATCATTGAGATCAAAATTCACTATCCTGGCTGAAGGATTAAGTTGAGACTTGTGACAAAGACAGTTGTACATCAAAGTTTGTGCTCCTGTTTTCATAGTTTTTGTTGGAAAGGGGCCACATTATCAGGAATGTTTCCCATCCTGCCTTGCATTGACATGAAACCAAGTGTTTAGCTCTTATCTGTGGAATATGAGAGAGGGTGACGTGTTTCATTTCTATGCCAATATATTTATGAGCTAGATATACTTCCTCCATGTTGCATGTTCTTCCCCTAGGGGGATGCAAAAAACATAGAAGTTCTAGGGGACTGAGAGGGAGGCGGAGAATGGAAAGAACTGACATCATCATAGCATCGATCTAGAGAACAGCCCCACTGACCAAGACTACCTGCATAAGTGATTATATGAGAGAGAATAAACCTCTATGGAGTCAAGCCACATTTTGATGAAACTTTTTTAATAGCAGGCATTGTTACCCCACCTATCATATGACATCTCACTATTCAATTCATCTACAAATTCATTAAATGCATTAAGCAATAACATCAGCATTCCATACATTTACCTATTAAAACCAAACTAATAAACAAGTTTTACCACATATGATGGTTGGGCCAAACCAATGGATGACTATGATCCTTCTCAGGCATTTTTAGTTTGTATGCTTCTAATGTTCAGGTAGTTTTATATTCAATAATTTTAGTTCTGGGTACCAAATTAACTAAATTAATTAGAGTTCTGGTCTGAAAGTAAGCCTGACACATTTTACTTACCATATACTTAATATCATTAAGGGGACAAAAGGATTACGGGATAAAATTTCTTAGAAAGAGAGCAATTTTCCAGTAATGGTTTTCGGCCCCCAAAGCAAGAGTTTACATTCATTTTATGAAATTCAGCCCATTTTCCAGTCTTTTTTGCATCCTGATTACTTTGTAAGTAACATCTGTCCTAGTGATCAGCTTACCTTATCTGAGTCATTCCTAATTCACTAAACAAAATGTTGAATAGGCTGGAGAAGGGCTGAGAATATAATTACATTGTGTGATAGAAAACATCTCCACAAACCTGATCCTGATCCGTGTCAACCCATCACTCCCGTACTTCACTCTGTCTATTGGGCAGCCCCATCTGTCTCCATCTGGAATGTTACCTGAAGCCTGCCATCCTCCCAGCCCTTCCATGAATATTTCAGAGAGGCCCTGAATCTCTTCTCAGATCCCACAAATGACATCTAATTCATCATAGAAAATAATTTCTCTGGCATTCAGCCTCTTTCATTTTATGTCGTATCACTTGTGCCATGCTTTTTTGGAATTATTCTTAGACTTTCTGGGTCAATAGCGTGGTATGGGCCATGTAAGAAGGACACAAAACAAAAATGCTGACTGTTAGCCATATTTGCTGTTTTTGGAGCTTGCTTCTTACACATATGTGAACATAATGCTGTATTGTTTTGCTAGGGCTGCCATAACAAAATACCACACACTGTGTGCCTTAACCAAAAGTTATTTTCTCATCGTTCTGGAGGCTAACCTTGTAGCATCAACGTGTCAGCAGCTTTGGTTTCTTCTGGGGCCTCCTTCCTTGGTGTGCAAGTGGCCACCTTCTTTCCGGCTGTGTCCTCACATAATCTTTCTTCCACTCACACACATCCTTGATGTGTCTGTGTGTGTCCTAATCTCATTTTCTTATACGGACACCACTCAGATTGGATATTAGGGCCTTATTTTGACTTAATCACAGCTTTAAAGGCTCTATCTCCGAATACATCACATTCTGAGGTACTGGGGGTTAGGAATGAACATATGAATTCCGGGAGACACAGTTCAGCTCACAACACATATCTTCAGACTTAGGGTCTCTAGTAACACAACTATAAATCAGTGTTTCCCATAAGTAGTTTTCAAATCATCTGTATCAGGATCATGTTTTAATATGCAAATTTCTGAAACTTCATTCTAGATGCTGGGAGTAAAAATCACGTAGGATATGGCTGGAGAAACTTCATTTTAAATAAACATCAGTGGTGATTCTTCTGTACGTTATGTAGAAAAACGACTGGTATGAAACATGAGATTTTTCTTCACTGTCTGAGCAAAGGGTGGAGGAAGGGTGGAAATTCATTTGTCTCGGGCTACTGCGTTACTTAACTTGTATCTAAATAGGGGCGGATGACCACACAGTCACTTAAACTCCACCTCCTCTCCCATTCTGATTGGCAGCGTCTTGGGGAGGAGGCCATCTCCTGGGTGCTGTTGCTATGGTAACCCGGAGGGGCCTGCCAGCTGGGCTCGGAGGCTAGCTAAGCTCCAAGTGGAGCCTACACAAGGTGGGATCCAGAGAGGCTGCCTGGTCTGCTAACAAAACAGATCAAGTCCTAACAGAACTCCACTCCAGAGGTGATGAATTTTTTGACAAACAATATCACCATGCAAAGGAAAGAAGAGCGATAGGAGGGAAATCAGAATACGACCCCCTCCCCCTGCCCCCCACTTCTACCAACCCTTCAATAGCAAGCAGTGCCTAACCAATCTGTGACGTCCAGGACTTGAGGAACTTAAGGTAGGTTGGAAGGAAAATAGTATCTGATCATTTGGAAGACTGATTGGCTGTGTGAGAAACGCCTTTATGCTGGTCCCTGTTCCCTTCTCAAGGCTCTAGGGGTAGGTAAGAAGAGGAGTGTGAGGGAAGGAAAAAATCTTTTCATCCCCTACCTACAGGGTGTCATCAATATTAAAAAAAAAATCTGGGTTTAAATCCTGACTTGGCAATTTCCAATCTGATGACTTTGGGGTGGCAGCTCGTGGATTCAGAGGTGCAGTGCCTTATCCTCTCATTTGCAGTAATGGTGGCAAAGGGGGTAGGGAGTAAATGATAGCTGCCTTAAATGTTCTTTTCTTTTTCTCTTTTTAAACATTTTTTATAAGGACTTAATTTTTTTAGAGCAGTTTTAATTTCACACCAAAACTGAGAGGAAAGGACAGAGATCTCCCATATCCTCCCTGTCCCCACACATACACAGCCTCCCCCTGATCGGCGTCCTCCAGCAGAATGGTACCCGCGTTATAACTGACGGCCCCACACTGACACTTCATCATCACTGACAGTCTCTAGTTTACATGAGGGTTCACTCTTGATGTTGTACATTCTATGGGTTTGCACAAATGCCGTGTGTCCATCGCCACGGGATCACAGAGAGTACTTTCACTGCCCTAAAAATTCTCTAAGATCCACCTATCCTTCCTCCCCCACAACCCCTGATCTTTTTACTGTCTCTATAATTTTCCCCTGTCCAGAATCATACACTTAGTAGCCTTTTCAGACTGATGTTTTCTTAATTATGTAAAATGTAAGTTCCTGACATGTGACAAATTCTGGTTATTCAGGTTATTACCATTGTTAACTATTACTAGTCCTATCGAGGCAGGCACTAGCTACTGGAGGTTAGCTCTTAGGCTGCAGTTAATATCTGGGAATGTTCAGGAAGCTAGAATGATGGGGGGATCCGAGTGTGAAACCTGAACTAGGAGTTCTGATTCATTCTGCCATAGTCCTCATGGAGTTAGTCCCATGATAAGCAGAGATTTATTTTGTGCGAGAGGACGTGAGGTGCATAAGCAGTTGAATACTAACAAGGTTTACTAAGCCTTTTTTTTTTTTAATAACAGACCACTGTTCAATTCCTATAAAGGCTTCAGGTGAAACATTGTGTTCCTACTGTGGAATGAGATCCATGCCATCATTTCATACTGTCAGTGGAATGAGCTCAGGAGGTCGGGTGACACTTACCAGGGCTGTCTGACTGTCCCAAATCTGAATTTTTAGGGTTAGGTCTATGGTTTAGCACAATTTAAGCCCAAAGAGAGTACCTAACCTGTCTATACGTTTTCAAACCTGGTCTTAATTTCCTTGACAATCATGTATTCATTCTATAATATGACAGACTTAGTACCAGAATTTAAAGGCATGAAACAGACAAAAAGAAGGTTCAATATACTTCACTAAGGTCTAAGATATTCTTTTATTTAAAAATTTTATTTATTTATTTATTTGAGAGAGAGAGAGTGAACAGAGGGAAGGGCAGAGAGAGAGGAAGAGAGAATCTCAAGCAGACTTCACCCTGAGAGAGAATCACAAGCATGGAAGCTTGTGAAGCATGGAGCCTGATGTGAAGCTCACTGCAGGACTGGATCCCAGGACCCTGAGCTGAAATCCAAAGTTGAAAGCTTAAACGACTGAGCCACGCAGGGGCCTCCAAGGTCTAAGACATTCTGATGCCAAATTCTTGCTGCAGTTTTAGAGATGATCTCTTCACCAGGATTTTCTAAAAACAAGACTGAAACAGAAATTAATACTTAAGTAGTTTGGGAATATAATCCCAGATGGCAGGAATAGTGAATGGTGTGAATAAAACACAGAAGGAACAAAGGGCAAAGGAAGGCATTATCCATTGTCTGGCCACTCCCTTGGGCTACTGGGACCTGAAGCACTTGTTTCTTCTGAGAAGCCTTAGGAAATGCAGCTCAAAACTTTCCCCCAGGAACAAAAAGGGGAAACACTTGTCTGTTTACTTTCATTACATTGGTTAAAAATGGTCCCATGAACATTGACTTCTACCCTAAGTGTGCATGCACGTGCATGTGCACACATGTGCACACACACACATAAACGCACACACACTTTACCTGCCAAGGTATAAAAGAAGCCCCAAGGGCAGCAGGTAAGAGCTACTTCACTGGCCTCAGGCAAAGTTTGAACCTCCCTGTAGAGAAGTTGTTGGCAGTCTGTGAGAAACTGGTTCTTACAGCCACAGTTGGAGTAAAAGGTGGAGCCACAGGATTTTGAGATGGCCCAGGAGAAGGATGTGATGCGACCTGTGGATTCCTTGTAAGGTTGTGCACCTACACGTACACCGAATTTGTACCGGGTTTTCCATTAGCTATGGTATATGTGGACATGACAGAGTAGAGGTGCTTTTTTAGAAAAAATTCCTTGACCTCAATAAGCAAGTGCGGGAACCCTGGAGTATTTGAAACAAATCAGGGAATATTAAGGACAGTACAGACTGTAAGTGAGTTCCAGTGTCACAAGTACTGACAGGCTAATGCAGTCCAGGGAGACTCTCGGGGAGGGTATGCTTGGCTGGACCTGGAAGGGGGAGTGGCCCTCATCACTCCACTCCAGGATTTGTTTGGTAGCAGCAGTAGCTGTTGACCGGCATGTGCTTCCATGGGAATTTATAGTTTACACATGGCTTTTACATACATGAACCCATTTTAAAGAACATTGAAAAATGGGGCAGTCGGACAGGGAGAGTCCTCAAGCAGAGGTTATGCATGCTGAGTGGGGAGCCTGATGCAAGTCTCAATCCCAGAACCCTGAGATCATGACCTGAGCTGGAATCAAGAGTCCGATTCTTAACCAAATGAGCCACCCAGGCACCAGAGCACCATAACGTAAGTAATTTACTCTTTCCATATTTAGCAAACAGAAGAACCAACACTATAACCAGGTCTTCTGACTTCTAGGCCCACTGTCTTTCTAGGATGGCATCCTATAGCATAGAATCAGGAAAAGTCAAGGGCACTCCTTGACCATGGGATTCAGCGACACTCATACATGAAATATATGTAGACTGAATGGGATTGAGTAAAGTATACTTTCAGGTTTCCATTCTGTGTTTTTAGAACTAGTCACAGTCCTAGGAATATAATAAACCATCAATATTTGTAATTTTTGTTACTGTCATTCCATAGGAAAAAGGCAAGTTCTAAATGCCCAGGGAAAATAACTTAGAGAGGATGTATTAAGATAAAAAATAAGAAGAATTGGGTAGGTACAGCCTCTTAATTGGCAGGGGTGAGAATATTTTCTTCTTTTGCTCAGGCTGAGGGAGATGGATGGAGAGAATCCATTTCTGGTTCCCTAACATGTTTAAGTGTCAGTGTTTGATTTTAATTCACAGTGGCACTTTTCTACTTCTCAGGGTTGCTACTATTTAATAGCCACTTATTATTTTTAATAAACTCAAGGCATTGTAAGTCTGACTGTGAGAGGCACAAAGCCACTATCCTTAAGTAGTGGTTGACAATCCAGCTAAAGAGATAAGCTTTAAACATCCTCATTTCCAATCCGTGGCAGTAAGACAGTGCTGGGAGAGACTTCCAGACAACATATGTTAACAGCAGGAGTGAAATAGAATGATCAGCAGCTGATTTGTGTTTTTCCTCTGGGATGCCACCTGTGGTAGCAACTGCTGCCGTTCCCCTCAGCAAACCTCCAGCAGAGCCTGTAGCCCTGCCTCGTCCAAGTTACGTTGCGTCCTGAACATTGGAAGAAATGCTATCTGGTCCATGGCCAAGTTGGCCTTCTCTCCCCCAGGCATTGCCCCTGGAGCTCTGCACAGGGTCCCACACTGGTTCTTAAGTCCAGAAGCAGAAGAGAGATGAAGGAAGAATATTTTGCAAAACCCTGTATAGGTCAGAGCTTGTGTGAAAATCCCAATTCACAGAGGCTTGTATATTTATGGCAAAAAAAGAAAAATCTCTGAGTAAATGCATGCACACTATTTCAAAGGGCTGTTTTGAAAATTCACCTCTTATTTTGTAGTTGTAAATACTAAGAATGACTCAGATTTTTAGGGGGGAAAAGGTGGTATATAAAGTAAAGAAGAGACTTTTATTACTGGCTAGAGAATATAGAATGGCAAAGGGTAAATTATGTATGGCTTCCAAATTCATCTCAAGTGAATGCCATAAATCTATCTTAATATTTAATTTCCATTCCTGCTTTTTTTAAAAAAAAATTACTAACAGTCAACTAACTGAAAACACACGTTTTGTTGAAAGAATTGCTTATCCTAATATTCCTTTAAACTTGTAATTTTGACTCATATCTATTTCATTTTTGACTCATATGTCTTCATACTAAGTAAAAAATCTCAACTATGATGAAAGGAGAAATTAAACAAAGTGATACTGAGCAGATATTCTCCTAAAACTCCCCAGATTCTTAATTGTCAGGAAACACCTGATCCTATATTAACAGTGTAGGTAGCCTGGTCTTCAAGATTCATTTTGACCATGAACGTTAGTTAGTGCCAGCCTATAGATGGCAGCAAACTTACACATCATTCCTGGAGTCCAACTTTTCCATTTCTTCTTCCAGTTACTCTTCCCTGCTAGTTTTTTTTTTATACAAACAAAAATTACATATAATTATTAAAGAATATGCTGAGAAGACAGTCATAGTTTTAGTAGGACATAATTTAAGAAACCACTGGAAAATTAAGGAAAAACTAAAAGTAAAAGCAAAAAGCAAAATGCTTATAATTAAGATTGGCAGAAGACAAGAATGTGGATATTTGCATGGTTAGAACTTGGTTTTTTTTGTGTGTGTTTGATGTCACCGAGTGGAAATTGGCTACTTTTTTTATTAGACCATTTGGCACAATGTGGTCTTTAGCATTATCTAAGCTGAACGATGGAGCCCTATTGTATAGTTTAATGATGTGTCCTACTGCCAATAAAGACTTTCTCTTGAAGCAAGTGAGCTAGAATTGGGATATTTATGAGCAGACATAACCAATATGCCTAAAAGAATAGATAGCAATGACCAATTAACCATGATGTTAAGTTTCAGTGTATAAGAATGGTCGCTGAATGTTCTATTGCCATGGTCTTATTATGTGTTGCCCTGTCGGAAGAATCATTAGTGCTAAAGGGAGATTTAATTCAATTTATTGATGGCAAGACCATTAAACCTTTGATATCAGTTGCAGTCTGTGCATCAGATTTCTTAGCTGAGAATGGATTTCTTATGGGGAATAATAGAAGATAATGAAGATAGAAACAATTACTGAAACTAGGGTCTAGTGATTATCAGCACATCAATATTTGCATTTTAGGCCTCAAGGAATTGCACAGAGGACATCTGCCTTATTAGCAAGATTTCATGAGCCATAAAGGATTTTGTTTGCATTATTCATTGTTTAACAAAATGTCATAGGAACTAGGCCCATTTGCCTTTTTCGGCCACCTGTCTCCTGGCAGAAACAGGTGTGCTGTGCAAGTAACGTTCTCAGTGTAAAGAAGCACTGACCAAAGAAAGGCCATGAGAGAAATATGCTTACAACAGAGAGGGGCTAAAACAATGACAACTTGGCCATTAGCAAGTGAGTATTGTATATGTGACACCTCTTTGTGTTAGCACCTGTTGAGGCTAAGATATTGAGCTCTAAATGTGATGATAGACTAGTCAGGTATCAACCACCTAAGTTGGTATTTCTGAATGATTATGTACTAGATGATGATCAACATAATATCCAAGTGCAGATCTGTCATACATTTATTTATGAGACTTTTTCTGTAAGTGAACTTTAAATTGACTCAACTCTCCCCAGTCACTTTCTCCGCTGCAATGCAAAATTATCAGGGAAATAAAAAAATAGATGTATTATATATTTTTCACCTACATATAAAAGCAAGTACGTAATTTAATATTTCAAAAGTGTTTCCGTGTTTAAAAAAGCTTTTACCAGTACTTGATAAATGTTGGCTTTTATTATTACTATGATAATTATTTTTGAACCAGTCAATAAGAATAGAATCATTGATGAAAAATGTTAAGTGGTTTGAAAATTGCAGCGACTTAACAGATCCTTTGGGGATATTTACTGATTGAAATAAGGGAATTTTGAACAAGAGATAGAATTTACTTAGGGACCCTCTCGCATGAATCAGGAAACGTGAAACCTTCTTCACATGTTATGTAATCAGAGAAACAACTTTATAAAATAAAATTAATCACATGTATTTTACAAATGAAGTATCTGAGAGTTAAATTTACTTTCATAAAACTACAGAGTTGGAAAGTAAAACATCAAATTTTCAATCCCCAGATCTGTCTTGATGGCATACTGTAGTGTCTTAGAGACTAAAGTAGGCCTTAGAGGCCAAAGTTAGAAAAGACTTCAGGGACCAGGAAAGTGACATGTTAGTAGATTAGACCAGGGAGATAAAATTGTTTGCTAATGCTGGACTCCAGTGTCAAATAAATAATCAGAGAGTGGTGGGTCATCAGGTGTATTGCAGAGGGCACATTCCCATAAAATTTACCCCTGCCATTTGATTTGGCTCCAGAAATGTTGGCACATAGTTGTTAGATTATCCCATTTCTCAAAAGAAGCCAGTAATCTTTTGTTTTGTTTTGTTTTCCCTATGAAATTGCCTGGCTTCTAATTTTGGGCAGTTTGAATGTTGTTAAAAAATTAAAAAGATGTATAAAGCAATTCTAATGGTCACAGAGGCATTGATTATGTACATAATATATATTATATTGTATACAATATATAACTATATATTGTGTAATATTATATATTATATTATATTATATTATATTATATTATATTATATTATATTATATATCACATGTTCTTTATCCATTCATCAGTCAATGGACACTTGGGCTGTTTCCATAATTTGGCTATTAGAGATGAGGCAGCTTGTATCTTTCTGAATCAGTATTTTGTATTCTTTGGGTAAATACTTAGTAGTGCAATTGCTGGATCATAAGGTACCTCTATTTCAACTTTTTGAGGAACCCCCATACTGTTTTCTGGTGTCTGCACTAGTTTGCATTAACAGTGCAAGAGGTTTCCCTTTTCTCCACATCCTCATCAATACCTGTTATTTCTCGTGTTGTTGATTTTAGTCATTCTGACAGATGTGAAGTGATATCTCATTGTCGTTTTGACTTGTATTTCCCTGACGATGAGTGATGTTGAGCATCTTTTCATATGTCTGCTGGCCATCTGTATGTCTTCTTTGGAAAAATATCTATTTATGTCTTCTGCCCATTTATAATTGGATTATTTGTTTTCTGGGTGTTGAGTTTTATAAGTTCTTTATATATTTTGGATACTAACCCTTTAACAGATATGTCTTCTGCAAATATCTTCTCCCATTCTGTAAGTTGCCTTTCAGTTTTGTTGATTGTTTTCTTTCCCGTGCAGAAGTTTTTTATCTTGATGAAGTCCCAATAGTTTATTTTTGCTTTTGTTTTCCCTTGCCTCAGAGACATATCTAGTAAGAAGTTGCTGCAGCCATTGTCAATGAGGTTACTGTCTGTATTCTCCTCTAGGATTTTAGTGGTTTCATACCTCGTACTCATAGACCCTCATTTGCCGAACCCAGCAGTGAACTCATGTACTTGCTGGCTTTGGAGAAAGGGTCATATGGTCGGTGTTTAGGTCATCATGCTCAAGAATATGCTTGTTTCTGCAATACTACAGATCCACCCAATAACTTCAACCAACCTTTAGAGACCACGGCTAGAGTAAATGATGAAGTGCCACTCACAAAAGATCTCTGACTTTATTCAAATTTGATTTCCTACAATACATGTCCTGTCTAATGATTACATCTAAAATGATCATTCACTACGACTTTGCAGGTTATTTTAGTACTTTCTTCAAGGCTTTCCATAGATGATTTTGTATAATCATGTATATAAGAAAAATATAAGTAAAAATATAAGTAACTCCCTAATTTTGCATTAATCAAAGACAAATATAGCTGAGTATGTGATGAAAGCAGTAATTTTCAAATGACATTGAATTGCCTGATTTAAATAGTTGTTTGAGAAATGGCTGTTCTGTGATTTTGTTGTTGCTGTATTTTTTTTTTATTAGTAAGCACAAACTTTCTTTAGATAATAACTTGGAGATATCTGTTGGTAGCATAATCAACATCTAGGCATTCAGGGATCATAGAATGAGAATAACTTTTGTGATCTATGATTTTGACATTAAACTCTGTATATAACACTTTAATCCACAGAAGTATTTCTGGTTGCCACATTTGTTTAGTTACGTTTTATCCTTTCAGGAGACTTTTGTGGTTCATTTGATGTTATGTATTCACAATTATTTTTTTTTCCATTTTCTGATGGGCAACATGAAAAACTACATTTCAAAGAAAATTTAATCTTGGTGTCTCTGTAGGGTTAGCTCTAGACAGTATGCAGAGAGAGCAAAGTGGTTAGATAGTACCACTTCTTGGCCTGACCCCAAACTTCCCATGAGATCTTTTTGCTCATTCTCTCTTTTCACTCTTTGGCTAGCCAAATGCAGACAATCCATCACAAGACTCCATGGTCCCAAGGGCCAACAATATCACTTCGGAAAACAACCTCCTCCCTCCCAATCTGTAGACTACGTTGGGTTGTGTCAGGAGTGTGTCACAAAATTATATTGTGATAAACTCTAGAATTTTCCTGGGTGGGCACCAGATGTAACTCACCCCGATGATGCTCTGAATCTAAAACTATGATAGGACAGATATCAGTACCCTCCCATTTTATAGATAAGGCACTTGAGGCTTAAAGAGATTAAGTGACTTTGCCCAAAGTCATGAAGCTAATACTTGATGAAGTTGGGAAGCAAATCCAAGTCAATTGGTTCCAAATTTTGGCCTCCTTCCCGAGATCATTCTATTAATTGTGGAAGTGAAAGTCTTGTATTCTAGACCCTCAAGGCTAGATGTAATCAATTAACCAATGCCAATAGAAGAGGACTGCCATCTTCTTACCATTCACTGGGCAAACATCTACTTTGCATTTTAACTTTCTAGACATACTGTGGACCTTTTATATTCCCTTGTTGTTTAGTCTAATGGGAAGAATTTTTAGAGGACAACATATTGACCATGAAAATTGAATAAAGAGACCATGGGAAACACAAGTGTGACAGCAGAGGTATCTCCTATATCATGTGGTTATCTGCCTGTTTTGGTTTCATGTGAGATGAATCTAACCCACACTAGTCTTCCTTATCCAAATTTAGATAGTTTCAAATTTTGTTGTGGGAAGAAAAACAACTGGTTAAACAACATTTTTTTTTCTTTTTACATAAAATAAGGATATGAGGCTTGGAAAAATCAGTGGCAAAAATTAGCATTATGGGGCGCCTGGGTGGCTCAGTGGGTTAAAGCCTCTGCCTTCGGCTCAGGTCATGATCTCAGGGTCCTGGGATCGAGCCCTGCATGGGGCTCTCTGCTCAGTGAGGAGCCTGCTTCCTCCTCTCTCTCTGCCTACCTCTCTACCTAGTTGTAATCTCTCTCTCTCTGTCAAATAAATACATAAAATCTTAAAAAAAAATTAGCATATATATATCTCAACATGTTTTTTTTCTTTTGCCTGGATATATATCAAAGAAGAATACTTTACTTCAATAAGAATTGAGCCCATTTCTTTGAATATTTATATTAAGACTTGTCCTTTAATAATTCTCTCTGAATGTATGTTAACACAGATACGCTGTATCTCTACCTGACACCTCGTATATGACACATACTTAAAAATTGTTGGTTGAGTGCATGAATGGATGAATGAATGAATAACATTATGATTCTCAACCTAGAAACCCTCATTATAAGGAGACAGTCAAGTGGGGTTTTTTGCTTTTAATATGTTTAGAAACCTGACAGAAACAGCATTTCCCCACAATATGTTGTTCTAAGTAAATCACCATGTTTCTTTCCTTTTGCCTGGAAATTGGGTCAGATCAATGTTCCATGTTGGATGCCTCATGCTGCACAGAAACTCTGGTTGATACTTATATGTCTGATTAAAAAGAAGAAATAGATTAGCTGTTACCTAATCAATGTAGTTGAATAGACAAGATTTTTCTAGAACTGACTGATGAAAGGAAACAGTAAACTGTATTATTAATGGTTGAATATGTTGTATACAATTGCATTAAAACAATAGGTAATTAAGGAAAATAAGGAGTAGTGCCTCATTTAACAGTATCTGATAATTGCTGAGAAACTACTGAGCGTATATTCCTTAGATAATACTCCATTCAAAAGGCATGAAGGAAAGTAAATTTACGTTTAATCCAGGAGAACACATATCTAGTTCGATTCAGTCAAGGATGTGATTCTAAATCTTTATTAGTGTTGCCAGGTATTATTCTCTTCCAGTTTCTAGGAACTTTCTACTACTGTTAAATTTGAAAGGCAATCCTATAAAACAATAAGTTTTTTTCCACTAACAGTGAAATAAGAAGTCACACTCCCAATCAGCCCTAATTCACCTTGAATTAATCATGTCAACTGTTGTATCTTAGAGGGGGTGGACACTCTCTCTCTCTCTCTCTCTCTTTCTGAATTATCCATCCCTTTGGGATCTGAAAAGCTTGGTATAAATCTGGAAATCTCACAAAAACGGAATCTCATGAAATTTTCAGAGCTCTATTCCTTGATCAGGTTGAAAATATGCTGGCACCGCCAGCATCAGCTTCAGCCAAGTCATGGATGTGCCCAGGGGCCCAGCAGTATGGAATGCAAAGCAACTCCACAAAGTAAGTTCAAAGTGATTTCAAAACTTCCCAGAAGTCATGCCATAATTTCTGGGCAGTGGCTCAGGTATGAAAGTTCTCATTTCAGATGAATCTGTCCAGTAATTCCTGGCACGGCAATTCTAAATGGAAGGGAAGCAAAGCTCCCTTTTTCCTCAAGGTCACCCGGGAGCATTATCCTCTCCAACATAAATATTACCTTTCGTTTCTCATTCACTAGGAAATGAGACACCAGAAATTAGATTTTACTTGTCTCTTTAATGAAGGAAATCAGCAATTATTTGAGGCCTCATTTTGTCATATTCTGTGTGAGACACTTTATAAATGTTATCCCATTTAATCCTCACAAAAACCTTTTAATGTAAATATTATTATTCTTATGTCACTGCAGAGGCTCAGAGAGTTTGAGGAATTCACCCGAGGTCACACATCAGTGAGTGGTAGAGGTAAGATTCGAACGTAACTCTGACATGAAACTCTCTTAGTATACCAAGAATTTGCTTTGGAGATTGCTTTATAGTAATGTAATATAAACTTGAAAGATGTTCATGTTTTTTAGTTTATTTCTGAAATGTGTATGTAATTCCTTCTCATGAGAGATTACAATACCTGAAAATCCATTTCTGGAAGTTTCACTAAACTCAAGGTGTTATGTGTTAATAATCAAAGTTGAATGATTATTTAAGCCTGATAATTTCTTTTTTTTTTTTAAGATTTTTATTTATTTATTTTATTTGACACAGAGAGAGAGATCACAAGTAGGCAGAGAGGCAGGCAGAGAGAGAGGAGGAAGCAGGCTCCCCACTGAGCAGGGAGCCGGATGCGGGCCTCTATCCCAGGACGCTGAGATCATGACCTGAGCCGAAAGCAGAGGCTTTAACCCACTGAGCCACCCAGGTGCCCTAAGCCTGGTAATTTCTAAATGATTTTATGAGTCTTATCAAACACAGAAAGGAAATAATTCACACAGTGATCATTGATTTCAAAAAAAATTTTTTTTTTTTTTTTGGTCTTTTCTTTAGTTTCTCAGTCCCTGTTCAGGGCTTCCTACAACCCATTTAATGGAAAATGAAGTAAAGCCAATAACATGGGGGCTGGCGTGGGGAGAATATTGGTCTCACAAAGATATAAGAATGAATGCAGGTGGCAGATAGAGTTTGGGAGGGAATGACCAAATATCTGTGAGAGTTAGTAACACTCACTTTTGCATCCTCCACCCAGAAAAACCTTACCACCTCTACTATGACCATTTACTCCTGGATAGTTAGACTAATTCCAATTGGATCAGCCTCATTATGGATGCCCTGAGAGTAGGGGTCTCACTTATGGAGCATGAAATTTGCCAGCTTTGAGATGAATTTTTAAGGCAATCCTCTGAAACTGTGAGTTGAAATTAAATTGCAAGAGTTTCTACAGGAGCCTTGCAGGACAGAGGGCTCAACTAAATATAAATAAATAAATAAATAAATAAATAATTTTTTTTAAAAAATCTGAAAACAGATGCTCAATTGGACAGATCCTTAGGGACTGTTTGGTCTAATTTCTATAATTTAAAACTGAGGTTAGGAAAATAAATTTTCCAAGTTTGCAAAGCTGGTAGATGTCTATAGCTATGATTTCAAAGCATGTACACTTTCATGATTAGCTCCTTTCTTTGGCTTTGAGCAAATAACTTCCCTAAAATTCTATTTTATTATCTAGGAACCGGGCTGATAGCTCCCACATCCCAGTGAGATAATGAGGAGTATATGATGGTGTGTGTGGAGTGCGGAGCTGAGCACCTGGTGCCTGGGGACAGGGGCTCTGTAAGCCATTCCTGAGGTTTGCAGCAAGGATGAAGCAGTTCAGCCATCGTGGAATTTGGGAGAGAAACTGTGCCTGAAATTCAGGCATGAGTGCTCAGCTGAATGCCCTTTCCAATAAACCATGTTTTAATTTCCTCAAACAAAGTTCATTATTTGTGGAAGATTGTTTGGAGAGTTTGGCAGTATGCAATTTGGACTTACTGTTTTTATTAAAAGCTTACATATAATATTTTCCTATGCATCTTTTGTGACTGCCTTTTTGGAGGAAAAAAAAAGAAAGTAAGTAAAAGAAAGCAACACACACATTTGGATTCAATTTCCATATCTTCAGATGACTAACCACGTTATCTTCTGTGAATCGTTTTGATCCTGTGAACTTTAACTTCCTCATCTATACGAGGGGACAAAATGCTTCCCCCCCCCCACATTTAAGTAAAGGATTGTTGTAAGGATTAACATTTTAAAACGAATGTGAACATACTATTTCATCTTAATGTGCTTCACTTTGTGCTTAAATGCAGAAGTTTTATCTGGCTCCCTGTCTGGCAGAGTGGTTAGCTCTAACAGTACATGCTTCTCATGGGACCCTGAGCAGCTCCCTTATGGGGGTCTAGGCCTCCATGTCCATATACACTTCATAGTATTATTTTTAAAATCAAAATCGATAAAGTATGTTAAGTGCCTGGCAGAATGCATTTAAGACCTTGTAGCATAATATTATAACTATTTTCAGTAGACCTGAGAAGAAAAAGTCACACAATCCTTATTTTTATCTGAGTCCTAACCCTCTTAGCTTCATCAGTGAAGAGTAAAATTACCCTGTTACTCATCCCCAGTTTCTTTCCAGGACCTAAAATTGTTTTCTGGGGCTCAGAGGCATCAATATATGGGATTCTGAATTTTGATGGAACCATGAAATACCCCTTCTGAATTTCTACAACTGTATGGCTATTAGAAAGCTGGCTAGAGTGCTCTGTTAGAAGCATTTTGCTTATTATAATAAAAATCAGGGGGCGCCTGGGTGGCTCAGTGGGTTAAAGCCTCTATACCTTTGGCTCAGGTCATGATCTCAGAATCCTGGGATGGAGGCCTGCATCGCGCTCTCTGCTCAGTGGGGAACCTGCTTCCTCCTCTCTCTCTGCCTGCCTCTCTGCCTACTTGTAATCTCTCTCTGTCAAATAAATAAATAAAATCTTTAATAAAAATCAGGGGGCATTTTGTGCATAGTGGAGGAAGGCAGGAGACATGTGCTGGCTGGGTTTGTTCCTATGGTAATAGCGACAATTGAGCAGACGCCCTGGAGGCCGTTAGCTATCACTGTCATGTTGGCTAATAGTGGCAGGGTGACATCGATCCACATGGACAACTTTATTCATGTCTCCAGCCAAAAACCTAATCACTTTGCTGATTCTTCCTTAGTCTAACAGGTAGTGAATGACAGTCATTTAAAACCTCAAACTTTGAAAGTCAATGTAGTAGAGCTCTGCTCAAGGGAGACTGCGGGGCAAATCAAACACTGGGCTCATTATGAATAAAGTTGTCAGTACCTGAGGTTTACTGTGTGTGTGTGCGTGTGTGCGTGTGTGTGTGTGTGTGTGTGTGTGTGTGTACTAGATGAGTGCTTCCTGTGGCAGGTGTAGAGCTGTCCTCCCAGTGACCCTTTCAAGGAAGGGCTTGCTCCTGAGCTGTAGAATGTGTGGTTACAATATCTTCCAGCTCGCAGAGGCTTCAGGATATGCCTCAGCGTCTGAGAGCTTCCTTGCTTAAGCTCACAGCCTTCTGGAACAGTGAAAGTCCATGGCAGAACCAGGCAGAATTATGAAGTATTTTCTAGAGTTGGCTACTAGGCTGGCTGAGGTTTCTCTAGGCTTTGGCAGACCTGTATTGGAGTTGAACATTTTCCTCTGTCCCATCCTTCTTCAAGCTTATTCCTTTCCTAAGTGTTCATCCATAATCAATATCTTATACCTGAGACTCCCTCTCATCATCTGAGGACTCAACCTCTAAAACATAGGTTATGAGGGTCTCCAAGTTAGCAAGAGACAAGTGGGGTTTTGACCCAATCACTCATAGCTCAGCTGGCAATGGGGAACCCATCGTCGCTGGTGAGTGAAACACAGCCTCTGCGTAAGACGGCCTTCCCATTGATAAAATGTTGACCTGTGGTAAGTGGTGAGGCTATCTAGAAGAAGAGAATGTGTTGTTGGATATGAAATACAGGCAATAAGAGGCATGAAGAAAAGAGTAGCTATAAGAAGAAGACATTAGATGGTTATGGCTAAGAATCATTACCGTTCTACATAAAGATAAATGAATCTCTGAGGGAATAACACAAATTTGAAAGCCAGGAGCAAAACAGCGGACTGCTTTGGATACAACAACAAAGTCCTCATTTCCTCTAACAGGAATGTAGAGAAATCAAGGAACAAGCCTTTTTAATCATCAAAGTGGCTGAACTTCAGAGTTTAATGCCCAATAAGACATATATGATATGTCAAGATCAGGATCCTGTTTGAAAAAAAAAAAAGCCAAAAAACCTGGTACCCTGAT
Organism: Ailurus styani; assembly: GCA_002007465.1. NCBI lineage: Eukaryota > Metazoa > Chordata > Mammalia > Carnivora > Ailuridae > Ailurus > Ailurus styani. The sequence goes on from LNAC01000055.1 coordinate 637,995, forward strand.
GTCTGCATGGATACACCCAAAGATTTTGACTTTCTAGGCTCCCTAGGAAGAAGATCCAGAGGACTACCATATTAGTAAAAACTTCAGGTGCTCAGTGGTCAGACGCATGCTAAGACAGTGCCTCAAAATTAAACAAAACAAAACAAACAAAAAGCCTACCCTTGTATTTTGCACATCCTACAATGAGGAAGGAAGCAAAACTCCTGGGAGTTTGGGGGTTAGTATACTCTACACCAAGGATAATGGTGTAGCACATCTACTATGCAACTCTGCATGGGCCCAGAATAGGATAGAGCTACTTCAGGTATAGGCTATGCTGCCACTTAGATCATACAATCTGGCAGACCACATGATGTTGGAAGGACTATTGGTGGAAAAATAGCTTCCATATATAGACAATATTTGGAAGATTGTGGTCAAGAGGGTCTGGAATTCAGACATATAGGTAGACAAATGGGAGTGGACATCAAGTGTCCAGATCTTTTTATCACATGTTGTTGCTTACCAGAGAGTATAAACTATGGGAATGACACCACAACAACCAAGTATAGTATGTAACTGGCCAACTGATGTCAACCAGCCTCTGTTGTCAGCCTCTATAGATCCGAAACAATGAGCACATGAACATATTTCTCCATGGTAGAAGAGATGGAAGCCCAACACCATGGAATTCCAATTTAAGAAGGCTCATTTAGTTGTTTCAGGCTCTGAATGTGCAAATCCCTAACAATGTTGAGCCACTGGTATGGCACCATTTTAAGGATCCCAACTGACCACTTGATGGCAAGTTGACTACATTCTGCCTCTTCTGTCCTGGAAGACACATGGGTTTCTTCTTCTTCTATTTTTAAATAGGAGTTCATTTTTAATGAATAGATACATATTTCTTTTAAAGATTTGTCTTTCCTGCCCTCATGGACTGAGGCAAGATCACTCCCTATTCACAAATTACTTGAAATCCATTGTGATAAGATCCCACATGACATGCCAGACAAGGGGATATACTTTATGGTAGAAAATGTATAAGGGTATCCTTAGAAGTATCCTTTGCTAAAGAAAGCATTAGAGTCATCCAAGAAAGAAGATTTTCCCTGATGCCATATTAAAAATAATTGAATAAGTGGTCCTTACACAAGAGCCATTACAGAAAAAAAAATTAACATTATCATCAAAGTGGCTTTACAGAGTAAGCAAAAGTGATCTTTATGTGATTAAGTCTTGGATCAAACATCAGCAAAAATAAATAGCATTATAATATATCTTGCTGAATATATTTCAGAAAGGTGACCAGGCCATTGTGGTGGGGCTATCTACATAGTTTTCTATTATTCTGAGTTGACAGAATAATAAAATAAAATGTACTATTTATATGTATGTATGCAATTATTTATTTACTTACTTGTTTATTATTGAGAGATAATTATCCATGAATATCCACCATTTTAGCACATCTTATGAGCAGAGACACTGAAAGTCTTTTTTCTGGCAATTTGCTCAAGGAAGTGTAGGTATATAGTAGAGAGTATTGAAAAGTAGAGATATTATCTCCCTTCAGAACAAAGAGAAGTCATGTTCATGAACATTATAAAAGATCAAATTCTCTAAGGGTGTCCAGGTGGCTCAGTCAGTTAGGTATCTGCCTTCGGCTCAGGTCAAGATCTCAGGGTCCTGGGATCAAGCCCAACGTCAGCCTTCCTGCTCAGTGGAGAGTCTGCATCTCCATCTTCCTCTGCCCCTCCCCCCTGCTCATGCTCTCCCTCTTTCAAATAGATAAATAAATAAAATCTTGGGGGGAAAAAAAAAAGATCAGTTTCCCTAAGGTCTGGGTTCCTCGCTGGTAATGTAACCCACTGCAAGGTCCGCCTGTCTCTCTTCTCCATCTCCTTTGGGAATCGGGGTTCAGGGAACAAAGGAAAGGAATTATGGATGCTCTGGCTACTGCTATTGTATATTGAGTAACCACATTGTTTTTCTCTGACCCGGCAGTCTCATGCCTTCTGCCAACTTCCATGTAACTGTAATGAGTTGACTTGTTACCTTGAAAATAAGGTAAAATTTCAGACTCCTCGCTGTTCTTGATATTTATTTATTTACATATAGAGTTCTAAGCAGATAGTATGTCTTTTTTTTAAAAGATTTATTTATTTATTTATTTATTTATTTATTTGACAGAGAGAGAGAGATCACAAGTAGTCAGAGGCAGGCAGAGAGAGAGAGAGAGGAGGAAGCTGAGCAGGGAGCCCGATGTGGGGCTCGATCCCAGGACCCTGAGATCATGACCTGAGCCGAAGGCAGAGGCTTTAACTCACTGAGCCACCCAGGCGCCCTAGATAGTATGTCTTTTAGACATTTTCTTTTTCAAAACTATTAATATTCTTTTCTTCCTCATAGGGGCTGGGTAGTAATCAAGATAAGATTGGCATTCTGTTATGAAGTTGGAGAAGGTACATACATCTTCTTTGTGTAAGAAAGGATTTTCCTTCTCTGCTGTGGTCTAAACAGAACCACTAGGAAATATGCCGATATATTCAATTCCCCAAAGCCTGTATCTTTATTTTTTTTCAGAAGTCCTCATTGAATCTATCTTTACTACATTGACTGTAACTATGAGCTGGTTATTAAGTTAGCCAAAAGAGAGCTTCACCTAAAAATTCTGCAATATGCCATATTTCCTTCAGAAACTGACATCAGAGTATACTTCACCCTTTTTACAAAACACATCCATCAGCAACAAGGTAGAGAACGGTTGTACTTATTTACTCACAAAATAAATTTTTGTAGCACATATCTTCTTTTTAACATCAAAATTGTATTCAAGACTACCCTAACAAAACACTCTGGTTGAGAGCATGTCAAAAAAGACCAGATTTATGCCTCTCGTGACAGCCATAACTTGGCCACAATGCATGTAATTAAGGTATCAATTTAACAACCTGTACAATAACGCAGTTCTATAAACATGCAGGAAGCAGTAAGTTACAGCAGGTATGGGTCCTCCCTCCTGGGTTGAATTTCCTCTTTGTTGAGTATTCATATTCACAGCCAGACAGCATGTCCTTAAGGGTTAGGGAGTGACAGCTGTCTGCTGGTCTCCCTCTCCTCTCCCTGGTCTCTTGTAAGCCTTCTCCCCCTACCCTCTGAGTCCCGCTCCCTTGCTGCGCAGTGCTGCAGTTCTCGATGGTTCACTTTGAAAGTGATCTCTGCAGCCCCTTGGGCTCTTTAGAGACAAGGTAATGCATAACTACCAAGCCACACCGAGGGTTTTATTGAAAAGATAAGTCATTTGGTGCATGCACACAACAAAGTCTAGTCAGCCTTTCTCTAGAGGGCATCTGATCTGGAGTGGGAGTTTTCCCTCCTGAGAAGTTCAGGCAACATACCATGAAGTAAGACTAAAAGGCAATATTGGATAAACTGCCCATGAACTGACAAGAGTTCAGACTCTGAAGAGAATCTTCACTGCCTTTTGGACAATAAGAACAGATTCGGTGCTGCCACGCTTTTCTTTAAAAGTATGTAAGAAGGAGAAGAGCTAATAGAAAATGTAATCTCTTATCCCAGAGATGGTTTGAACATTCTGGTTTAATTCTGGAGATGCTAGGCTATCCCTTGGATCCTGGTGTGTCTCCTTTTTCGCCTGTGTGTGCTGCTTGGCAAACATGGGGTCTAGTTCCTTGTCAGGCTTTTACTTAATCTCTCTCTCTATTGAACTTGCCTCTACGGCACACGGTTAATCTATCTTACCTTTCTTTCTAGCCCGAAGTATTTCTCCTAGGAAAGGGCATCCAGCTTGATCCCATTTATTTTGCTGCCTGGGGATCAGCATGGACGAAGCGTGGTGGAGTGGAGGCGGCAGGCAGGGCAGGGCAGGAAAACACTGTTCTATCTTTAGCTTTTTCTCGGTGAGGGATCAATGATCTTGGTGGCAGCTGAGGTAAGAGAATCAGCAGCTCAGTTCTTAAAAACTCTTTGAGCTGTTTTGGAAATTCTCAGCTGAAGGAATTCTTGAGGCTTTCAGAAATGTATTTCAAGAGAAAACGCCCAAAATCTTTTTCTAAAAGCAATATAGCATCAAAAAAAAAAAGGGGGGGGGATTCAAACCCCAGGTGAGGAGCTTGGACGAGGCACTCAACTGGGATTTCAGTTTTGGCATTTGTAAAAATGATGATCATAATAAAATCTACCTCACATTGCTCGAGTGAGGATTCAAAGAATTGTGTGTGTATAGAGAACATCGAGCAATTTCCCCCGTAATTACTGCAAATCCCATTAGTTAAAAATGATGGCACTCATTATTGTTATATGACCAGAATAGGACCAGAGAGCCCTGGAGAAAAAATAAGGAATCCATATAATGGCTCTGTGTGTGCGGGTGTGGGTTAGACCACCACGCGTCATAGAAGACAGTATTTACTTGTACTCTTAAAAGTAAAATCATGCAAGTGTTTCATATTTTTAAGTTTCATATATTTAAGAATGTGGGGCATTATGAGTTGATTGTGTGACCTCTCTGTTTTCCGGAACCACTCATACACCTGTGCCAATGATCTTCATTATGACACAATAACGTTCTGAGGGCAGGGTGGGTTGCATTTTATTTTTAAGATTTTATTTATTTATTTGACGGAGAAAGAGAGATCACAAGTAGGCAGAGAGGCAGGCAGAGGGAGAGAGGAGGAAGCAGGCTCCCTACTGAGCAGAGATCCCAATGTGGGGCTCGATCCCAGGACCCTGAGATCATGACCTGAGCTGAAGGCACAGGCTTTAACCCACTGAGCCACCCAGGCGCCCGGTGGGTTGCATTTTAAGCGGAGAAATCGCCTGTTTATGCTGTAAGTCTTCCCAGAAAAGAATGAAAATTGAAATCTTCTGGTCCTAGATCCAACCCTAAACTCTACGTTGCAGCCTTAAAAAGCAAAACAAAACCGTCCTCATTTGAACGTCTACAGCTGGTTTCGAAGAAGATCTCCAAAGTAGAAGCGAACTCCAACTTTGAAAGACAAAATAAAGAGGACTTGATGTATAAAAATGATGCTAGCCCTAGAGCAAAGAGGGCTTCCCTCTGAGACAGGATGGATCACACGCCAGGGCCAGAAATGCTTCCTGTGGCTGCAAGGTATAGTGCAGTCACTAAGATTGAATGCTAAGAGCCCCACTTTTTGAGATCATGAATAAAACCCTGTGGCACCTTTGATAAGACTGTTACCCTTGGAACTGGATCAAATTCCATTGGGGAGGCTGCATTTCCCATCTATTTTTCAATGGTTTCTATAACGCCATCTTGCTTTAAGTTACTCTGCCATTAATCATTTACCTCATTTCCTCTCCTACTTTAGAAACTATAATAATAAAAACTCATCACATAATGGCTAATATACTGTGCCAAGCTAAAACAAAACAAAGCAGCCATTAACGGTTAGAAAGACCTTTAAAAAAAGTTCTCACCGGTTCCCTGGGGTCATGCAGGGAAAAAGAAAAAAAAAAAGTTCTATTTTACAAGAGAAATTATCTAGAAAAATATGGGGTCAAGGACTGAAATTGACCTGGTTGCTAATCGATTCCTAGCCTAATTAATTATTGACTCCGTATCTACATAATTACTGAGATCCTTTATAAATTGATGGCTTGGACATTTCCCACTTACATTTGAGGATTTTTCACTTCTGCAAATCTATTTGTAGGGTTTTTCTTTTCATCTTGGTTGTTTGCGCACTGCTATTGATAAGGCATAAGTAGTGACTTTCGGTGTCATTTGTAACTCAAAAATATCTGCTGACATCAAATCCATAGAGAGCTGAGTCATCAGCCACATGGAAATGATCCCTGGATGTACTTCAGCTTGGGGTACTGAGATCAGGGATGGATTTCCCAGGACATCAAGGGCTGGCCAGTACTCTGCTCTCTTCAGCTGTTTTAGGTGAACCTGCAGATTCTGAGACCCTTGCACTTATCTGGCCTTAATAATCACAAACTGAGGTTTAAACATCTTTTAGCCAAATATCCCAGGCAAATATATTACAGTGGTTTGTCAGTGAATTAAGGTGATTTCTTAGAACAGCAGGGCATCATCAAATTTTTGAAATAGAAGAAATCAAGGTGGAATTCTGTCTGGCTCTTCCCCCCACCCTCTCTCTCTCTCTCTCTCTCACACACACACACACACACACACACACACACACGCACACATGCACACACGCAGGTGCACACAGAGTTGGAGCAAGGGTCACATCTAGATCATTGTGACTGACTCCTCTCCACCCTCCCCTGGATCACACCCATTGAGCTCNTGCACACACGCAGGTGCACACAGAGTTGGAGCAAGGGTCACATCTAGATCATTGTGACTGACTCCTCTCCACCCTCCCCTGGATCACACCCATTGAGCTCACATAGCTCTCATCTTTACTGCGAACCCCAAGGGAGACAGGGAAATGCAGGAAAGGAACATCTGCTTTGGTATAACACTTTCTTATTTTGTCTCCAGAACTTCTGTGTGAACTGGAGGACAGAGTTCTTACCCTCATCTGTTCTTCATCACAGAGTTCTTAATTCACATTTATAAAATGAACATTCCTTCAAGTCTTTCAAGACATCTCTATTTTCTCAAACCCTTCCTCTTTATGTCCTTTTGCTTAATTTTTAAAAAGTGTACTCACCAAGCCCTTCTGAGGTCAGCTTTCTGCAGTCTGAGAAGCAAATGGTTCAAAAGAAAAGAGTACTCAGTTCTGTTCTGGACTCCCCTGTGTTCCTGAACCACACCAGTGATTCTGGAAGGTAAGAATCAACAATGCCAGCCAAAGAGAAGGGAAACAAATAAGGACACTTTGAGATTCCTCTGTGATCAGTGTGGGTCCACCGAGATAGCTGTGCCCTGAGTAAACCCCAGTTAAACTTACCCAGAGCCAGGCCTCACTCATGAACAGAAAGGGGTCGCAAACCCAGATGTTACAGTTGTGAACGCTCTGATAAAGAATAAAGGTTTTCTACAGTCCCAGCTTGGTATCATTCCCTATCCCTGGTAAGCACTAGCAACATAGTAAGTTCACCCAGTGTTTTAGTCGAAAAATATGTCCTGAAAATTGCATAGCAAAATAGATTAACAAATAACCTGTCTATATTCTCTCATTAGGCATTAGATTTCACACATTTCTGGAGAAAGATAAACCTAGCATGCTTATGGATTTTTTTCTTTAAGCAGACCTAAATGGTTTTATAAGGTCTGTCATTGGAAACCAATATGAAGGAGCGAGAGAAAGAAATCGACCTGCTGCCACATGAGAGACCTGAAATATTAGATCGTTCCCGGAATGCAGGGACCACTGAGCATGCCAACCCACTCTCGGCTAAACTCGGACAGAGGCAAGAGTGACAGCTATTTATTACGACAGAAAACAGGGTATGCACTTTAAGGATCAGCAACATGATGTAAATATTGACTCGCCTCAATTTTTAAGACGCTGAAAGGGTGTTTGTAATGTTAAACCCTCCTGCAAATCGGTCCTGTCAACACAGGATGGTGGGAGGGGTGGATATTGACAAGAAATGAGAAAGGGTTTTGCCGATGGAGCATTTGTATTTTTTCTCATTTAAAGTACATGGAGATAAGTTCCTAAGTCCCTGTGGAGAAGTAGAGAGCTGGGCTTTCAATTTCTGGAGCGGACTGACATTCTCTCACTATCTCTCCATGAAGTAAAGACCTCACTAAAAAATCACGTTCATCCTGGAGAAAGATCACTGTGCTAATATTTTAGCTTGATGATTCCCATTTAACGTCCCCAGACGAAAAGGTTTCTTTTAAGTTCTCCTTTGAGTCCTTCCTGGAGATTTTCAAATTTGATGTTTGAGGAAAGTACTAGAAACTTAGAAGATGGCATCTGGGTCCTGCTTTTGCAAATCTGTCCCTCTGAATGGCCGTAATAAAATCTTCATTCCCTGTGGTAGAGAGGTTTCCTCTAGGGCGAGCAGAGGAAATCCTTTTGTTTTCTTGGCTAATTTTACTGACTCATGAGGGCATCAGTAGTTCACTTACCTCAGCGTCTCTGACTTCTTATCTTTAAAAGTGCAAAGCATTTCCCTGACACCTGCCTTAAGTCATTGTGTTAGGACTTGATTTAGAATTACACAGTTTAAGAGGGTTTAAAAGTGAAGCTGCTACAAGCTTTACGTTTCCGTGCCCTCAGCTTCCTCTGCCACTCTCCTCTGATGAATGCAACGGGGGCTTTAGGGCACATCCAGAGGAGTACTGTTTCAGGTCAATTTTCAAGATAAATGAATTGTAGAATACCGTCGGCCAAGTACATACACTCTCTTTTGTCAAAAGGTGTATAAAAATGAGATTCTGGTTATACTCGAGAACACCCTGTGCTTCTCTATACAACTCTATGTCCCAAGTATAAATCATGCAGCAAATTCTGGGTCAAAGGGTAATAACCCCTCACCTATTTTGGTGTGTGGAGGGGCACCTACCAGCCACTGAAGGTCATTCGGCTTCACAGAGGAAGAGAATATACTGAGCTGAAGACCCACAGCTGCAGGATTGTTTAGGGGAGTATATCGGATTATTATCCAGGGACAGCTCGCCATGGACAAAGGGTCCCCAAAGTAGTGTGTCTTGGCAATTTCTTTTTCTACTTCCTTCCATCTGTTTAGTAAACCATGCAGCCTCAGCCCTGAGTCTGGACATACTTTGGCAAATCAGCATTTGAATTTGGGGCAGTTTGTCAACTGGAGGCTGAGGGGGCTGGGAAAGAGGAAATTTAAAGGGTGTCTGGCTGAGAAGTGAGAGAAGGAAGGCATGATGGTAAGGTAACAGACACACTTGTGGTTGTATTCTCTCTGTCCTATGGTGACTTTAAGCAAGTTTCCCAATCTCTTTGGCCTTAGTTTAACACTTCGCTCTCATCCTCCTTCTCTCTTGTTCTCTATCATCTCTGTCTCTCTTTCTCTCTGTCGCCATCTTTGTCTCTGTCTCACCAGTTTTGTGTGAATGGTAGTATTTGCCAATTTTCTTGGGGAAGTAAGTCCACCAAGGCAGACTTCAAGCCACTAATGTGGAGCCAGTGAATGTGGATTTGGGACAAGGTGTGTGCAGGTGTCTCCGAGCAGCTGGTGTGAGCAGTCCTGGCACATACTGCCAGACCAAGGAAGGTTTGGTTATCACGCGTGGAGGAGAAGGGAGAGGATGCAGGTGCCCTTACAACAATTATGTCAAACAGAAAGTTCACAACTCTAGAAACTGTGAGAGGAGAGAACATCTCTTATTTTTAAGACCGTGAGAAAGCTGTGTATCTATTCTGGGATCGAGACTAGGCTCTTGCCTATGCAAAGGGAGGATAATTTATAAGAAGCTGGACAGAATCTAGGTAATTTGTAGCTGGTAAACTTTGTCCCTGGCTTTCTTAAGAGCAGGTTCAATTAAACTTAATCATTTTCAGAAAAGTACCAGGCTCTGGGCTCACTTCTGCCAATATCATATTGTCCCTTCTCCCAAACTGTTTATGGGCTCTTAGAGAGAACAGATATCCAAAGTCAACGTGATATAGCAGATAGGTAAGAGATGGAGTCCATGCCACAACAAGATAGCAGAGTACTCGGTTTACCTTGGAGAACTCAAGGCACTAAAGGGGAGTAGAGATTTTATTTAATCTTAAAGAATGAGTGGGGATTTGATGCAGCATTAGAGACAAACACAATCTTACCTGCAGACACGTGGAAAGGGAGACGGTGTGGTATGATTGGGGACCTGACAATACCTCAGTGTAGATGGGATATAGAATGTGAGCAAGAAGTGTCCATCCATGAGTATGGAGACATAGGAGGGTTCTGTACATCTGGCACAGAAGAATATGGCTTTTATCTTGTAGAAATGGCTACACACTGGCAAGCAATGAAATCATATCACTCATGTGGGAAAGCAGGGAGCCATATAGAAGGTCCCATAAATCTCATATTTGGCTAACTGGTGTTCTCCGTACAGCTAACTCTTCTTGCACCTAATTCTCAGGTTAATCATCACCTCCACAGAGAAGACTGCCTTCATTATCCTATTTACTTATTCTTTTATAGAGCTTCCAATAAAAACAATTTTCTGTTTTACAGATACTCATTTCAGTTTCAGTTAGAAAAAATATATTTCATTTGTTTTCCTTCACCTGAATTTAATTCTGAGCTTAAATATCCATCCTCCTAGGATAATGAGAATTCAAGGATAGCCATTTTGGAGGTTCCCGGCTCCAACAGTTCTAGAAAGTTCCTGGGCTAGTTCATTGCACAGGAATGTTAGGGAAATTCCTCATGTCACGTGATACACTTCCTCCCAGTCTTACTGTCCATCATGCTGCTTTTGTATGTGAAGGGCATGGAGAAATTTGGGGAAATTAGGGCCCAGCCTCCACCTATAGTTCACAGCCACTCATTCTCAGATATTACCACCCTCCAGGTCTCTTCCTGAGGGTGTGGCTATTAGAGGTACACTTGGTTCTTTCCCAAGGCTCCAGAAATCACATGCTTCTTCTATTTCAAATAAGAAGGGAAAACACAGGAAAAGATACACATTTTTTTTAATTTAGCCAAATTTTTATTGTTTTGGGGTGTATGTCCCCACCCACTGGGCTGAGGACCTTGGGGGAATAAGTACTCTTTGTTCCCCCAAGCCACTGGCACAATGCCTGGTACACAACTGGGCTTTTATTAATATGTGTTATATAATTTAATTTATTCTAACTCACTAAAGACATTTTTACTAACTAAATTTTGCCAAAGAAAGAAACCTAAATATAATTATTTGGTGCTTAACAAGTATTTTACAACGAAAGAGTTGAAATAATATTAAACATTCTGACTCGTTTCACTTACCACATCACATGTGAGTGTTGTTATAAAACATTTGTGAGACAAAAACTGAAAGGTCAGGAATTCTAGATTCACTTTTCCCTTTCTTTGAAACAAGATATTACGGTCCTTAATTCATGCATATAATGAAGTCTTTATGTTATTTATCTACCTCCCAAGAAGACTGATTTTTTTTAACCTCTTTAAACCAAAATACTACACTGGTTAAAAAAAATAATAATAAAAGGACACTGAAATAAAGTTTTCAAACCCTCCCCTTATATTGAATTTTCCATATAAGTGTGAACGATTAAAGATACTGATTTTTTCTTCCCACAAATTGATGGCCTTAAAATGCTCATTAACTGGAAGTTATATGGGTGTATAGCTAGTCAATAAAGGGTAGACTCGCCAGTGACAAGCAGAAAAGTTCACAGTTAGCATAAAACCAATGAAATTGACCAGAACTGCACATGGAGACCACTCTTAAGTTGGAAAATTTTTATATTTGTTCATACTCTGACATCTTTCAACTCAGAAAAATCACCTTTCCCCACTTTAAATGATCCAGAGAAGGGTGTTATTTTAGAGGGTTGCTTATAGGATTTTGATTGGCAGCATTTCCCAGGTCCAAAAGCATTCATAGGTGTTTTCATAATCATCACACCAAATTATTTATTTTTGACTGTTCAGTAATCACCTATACTCACCTCCTTTCTGTCGTGATCTTTATTTTGTAGGCATGCAGCTAGTATTTTCTCCTGTAGACACACATGGTATCGTGAAGAAGGGCAACCACTATGGATTTGGAAAACTTTGTACTGCTGGCCGAAGAACTTGGGCAAATTTCCATGCCATTCAGGCTTAGCTTTCTCTGAGATAATCACACTCGCTCTTGGAGTTGTTTTTAAGGTAAAAAAATTCAAATGTAGTGGTCTAAAAATGACTCTGGATGAACGAATTCTGATCATTGCCCAAATGGAGGGGTCCCAGAGGCCTCTTCAAGTCTCTGGAGGATCTGTGGGAGTGTCCATGTCTTTGCCTCAACTGGCTCATCCCCACTACAGCATCCCCAGCTTGCATCAGTCATAAAATAGACTGGTCTTCTGTGTGATTTTTTGCTTTCAGCAAGATTCTGCTCTTAAAGCTGTTTTTGAACATTGCCAAATGAATATATACAAAATACTGTGTGAAGAGTAAAGAAATATTATTCTGTTATTTTTAACTGTGTTCTGAAGTGGGTTCCATTATTAGCAATAAAGAGTAAATTTAAGAAAAAGATTTATAAGTGTAGGAATATTTCAATTTCTTTTGACCTGGCTGCCCAAATTTTATAGTTCATACCTTTTAAGTCTTTAGCTATGTGGCTCAGTACTAATTGTTATGCTTGATCAAATGTGACTTATGCATGTGTAGTTTCAGTATTGATTTTTAAGGACTGATTAACACCATCCAGGGGGCTGGTTGATCAGCCATTAAGAGTGTTTGTTGCCTCTGCTTACATAACATAACTGTGATCTGAAATACTTGTCTTAAGAAAAATAAACCTTAAAATCAATAGTGCATTACAAGGATAATTCTTAATATTCAGTGTAATATAACACTTGGCACATTCATTTAATTTGAGCTTTAAGTTGAGTTTATAAAATCTGATGTTGCTCATAGGTTGTATAAAAAGACTTTATAGTTTTAATACAACCGTATGATAATCCCAAAGTCCCAGATCTTATTTGTTTTGGAAGATTGACACTCACCATTTGGACACATCAATACTGACCTTGGGTTCTTTGGAGTATTTTTGCCAGGACTCTGGGCTTTCAAAGACCATGTCGTAGGGAGCGTGGTATTTACTGAAAACAGTGTATTGTTTAATAAAGAGGGACAGCAAACAGCTTTAGACTTGTAGATTAGGAGCTTGAACAATCCAAATAGGCACACAAGCTGTTCTGTGGATGACTCTGACTTTTGAGCAGGAATTCATTTCCATTTGAGGTAGATCACATTGGTCCTGCAGACGTTCTTTGATCAAGAGACTGATATTACATATATGCAGTCAGTGTAGACACAGATCTAAGTTGTCTTACATTTTTTTTACTCATTTTTTTTAACACGTTTTACTTTCATCTTTCATTTCCTTAAATATAATCAGGGAAGATATTTACCTCCACCAAANCTCTTACATTTTTTTTACTCATTTTTTTAACTCGTTTTACTTTCATCTTTCATTTCCTTAAATATAATCAGGGAAGATATTTACCTCCACCAAAACAGATTGAAAGAGACACTAAACAGATGTCACTTAACTCCTACAGAAGAACGCAGGGTTGGAGAAATACTACATAACTGTCATAATTCAACCGCTGAACACCAGTCAAGAATTCAGTTCCTAGAGGACCAAGAAATCATTTTGCAAAGAAAGGGGCTCTGACGATCAAGGAGGGGGGATGATGACTTTGAATTTTGAACTAGGATAAATAATCCTATTCACATAGCCCAATGGACTCTCTTCAACCTGCTTCAGTGTTTAAATTATGTTGCTTTGTTTTATAGGGGGATTCTGTTAAATAGAAAACTATATGACTAAATCAAGCAGACAGAGACCAGGGAGAAGAGCAAGGAGAGAGAAGTTAGTAGAAGCAGGGAGAAAGAACCTGCAGCTCTGTGAATTAGCGACTGTAAGGAGAATAACCGATGTCTGAGGAGAAGACAGGCAGCCATCATAAATGCAATGTTGGGAGGTAATCCGGGGACAACAAAACCACAGAAAACATTTCCATTTTGTGTTACTCTATCGAATGGAAATAAGGAACTATATATACATCCGTGGTGTATCTCCAGATTATGCCTTATATCCTTATAGGAACTCTCGAGAATTAAAAGGGCGGCACTTCTCATTCTCCTCACGGTCAGGATGAGAAAACAGCTCTATGGAGTCACTGTCTCTGGAGGTCACCGGAACATCAACATCTGAACGCCAGGATCAACCGCTCCAAATCCTGCTTTCTTTTGGCCTCTTATGCCAAGTGGCCTGCTTATGTCCTTTCTTCTCTTACATGGATCATATTTAATCAGTCTGAACAGTGGAGAAAAATACTTTGGCAATTTTCTCTATAAACCATAATACAAAAAAAAAAAAAAAAAAAGGAAAANAAAAAAAGTGATAACCCTGGCAGGGACAGAGTCTATTCATGCACTCTACCTATAACCTGGGGAAAACACTGTCTCCTGTCTATGGATATCAGGTGCTCTGTGAAGCAGGAGATGAACAGGAGATTGTATTTATGGACAACTTCACATAAAGCTGTGTTGGTCTATCACCAAGGAGGGGAGGCATGAATGGGAGGGGGGAGTTTCACCTGATAGCTTTATTAGCAACTAGACCAAAGCCTGGTGGGTGGTTGTTTCCCTAAACCGCGTGCCTTAGCATTCATTTTACATCAATATTGATTATAAAGTATATAATGCTTCTGCTGATTAGATGGGCTGCTTCACTGAAGTTTCCTAGAGACTAGGAAAATGTACGTTGAAATGAGTTTTATTGGCTTGTCCCTTGCATAATGAGAAATCTCATCTTTTTCCTTTAACTAGTCCAATGAAATTATTGCCAGGAAACAGAATTTGGAAGGGCTTTCCTTAATTCTGTCTTCTTCTTGGCATAATCAGATCCTAAAATCCTGAGTATCAAGAAACCTTTTATTTTCCATTTTGTATTTAGGAACTGAAAAATTGATGGCTTATAGTTGGTTTTGCTGGGTATATGTCCTGAAAATTTTCACAACAAGTGCATTTCAAAAAGAGTAAGCTTACATTAATTGATGTAATAGAGGGCCTTTTTGGCATAATAATTGCTTTATCTATGCATGTTAAGGCTTTGAAAACTCTAGAAAAAAACAAGGATTTCTACTATTATTAAATATTTTTCCCATGTCTGCCAAGAAAATTTTTCCTTAATTGATTTTCTTAAGGTTTTGTTAATGATAGCTCAATTTGTAAAATTCTCTCTCATATCACACAAGAATTTCTTTCAATTTTAATGACACTAACTTTAATTGATGTATCACTCTGGAGCACTGCAATTCACATTATCCATGGTTCTAATCTCACTTTAAAAATCAAAATATTGTGTGATACAATTAGAAAGGGCATGAGATAACCTCAATCTTTTAACTCAAGTGCAACTCTTCATGCTGATCTGAACATCAAGCTTCCGTTTGCTCTCATTTTAGAGATGACTCATCTTAAAAAAAAAATAAATATAGTGCCTAACATTGTCTTTCCTACTGCCTATAACTCATTCTTAATCCTTAGCTCATAAATCAGAGCTTTCACCTTTCTCAGCTTCTGAAAACAAATCCAAACCTTCATAAATGCATTTTCTATTGATCCAGCACTTATGAAAACTTTTACCTTTTAACCAGGGTCTACCATTCATACCTAACTCCCAGATAAATCGCAATTTCAAACTGAGATGAGCTAAACTGGTTCAAACACATTCTGAAATGGCATCCCCCTTCCTGGGAAAACAGTCAGGGCTTGAAGGAAAGAGGAGTCTGAAAGAACAGCCCCATGTTTTCCCTAGATCACAAAGGGAAATTTTTGCATTGTACATTTTTGAGGGGATGCATTTAGTCAGGGGAGGAAAACAGAAAGAGGTCCTCTTTGGAATTGGGAGTGAGCTCATAGAAAGTCAAAAGATCATGAAATGATGCAAGGGCATGCAGAGAATTTTGCCTGGCTGGACAAAGCAATGACATTGCTGAATGACAAACTGCCTGATAAAAAGAGATTGGGGAAGGACAGGTGGAAGGGTCTTAAATTTAAGTTGAACAAGGATATGAGAGGTAGTAAGTATAGTTTCTTTACTTGAGGAATGCTGTCATGGGGTCCTGTAGTAGCGGCCAGTGAAAGATAGTTTGGGATAGGACCGGTGACTTTTGCAAGGTCTGTTGAGTGCTGGGGAGAGAATATAAAAGATGAAGTGGTGGAATCATCATGTAAAGCAGTCTTTGGTCAGAGTCCTGCTATTTGTCAAACTTTTCCATAGAACATCTGAGTTTGTTGAAAGAATGAATGAATGCCTTGGTTACATGGAATCAGTTGGGAGGCCAAGAATAGCTTTATTGTCAATAGATAAATTGTGAGAAGACAATATCTAGGAAATAGGCAGAATGAATTAAAGAAGAGTGCAGTGGACTTGTTTTGAGTCATTTGTCCTGCATAGCTCAAGGTATGACCAAAGAATTCAGATTGATTTAGGAAAGCTCCTGTGTTCACATCTGGGGAGGCAGGATCTAAAATTTCCTATAAATTGAAACCTGTGTTTTGGCACACAGTAGAAGGTAGCATTCCAGAGTTTTGTGAAGTACTCAGAAAAAATTACCTCTTTCCCACTCTCACATGAACCATAGCAAGAGAGAAACTATAAAGTTCACTGGGGACAGACAGAATCTCATCTTTGCCAGTCTTACCCTCTTCCAGATCCAGAAACTTCATATTTTAATAAAATCTCTGTTGGAATTAAAACATTTTGGGGAACCCAGCTGAACAATTCCAATGAATATTAATGACAAAATTATAACTGAACAATGGGGTATTTTATCTAAATCGGGGCAGCAAAACTATTAACACACATATTCATACACATGCAGAATTTTAATTTTTAACTTTTTTTTCCAGGGTGGCATTGCCTTGCTCTGTAAATGTCAACAGCTGCTCCCAGCTTCCATCAGCTAGAAGATGTCTGTGGAAGCAATATGTGTAGGAAATACCAATGCATCCAATCAACTATCTTGTAAGTCAATTTACTGGTCATCTTTTATTTTGCACTCAGGCTTATCACTCATGTAACCCGAACTTCACAATTCTGACTCTTACCACAGGTAAAAGTTAAATCTTTCCTACCTTATATTCATTTGTCTCATAGGCATACTTGAATCTTGGCCTTTTGGAGAGAAGCTATGTCTTTGCATGTAAATTTGCTACAAGTGAAAAATAATAACTAAAATAAAATCTGTGTTAGCAATAATTTAAGAATGACTAACCTCTTCTAAATGTAAGTATTTAAATCTGTTTTTGACTTTAAATACTTGTCCTTCCTAGTTGAAGCCACTGCACTGAAAATAGTTTGGACCACTCAACTATATAAAATAGGCTCAGTAACTATTTTCCTTTTATCTCCTTCTCCTTCCTCTCCTTCCTGTTGTAAGAAAAGGAGAAGGCTACTTGCAAAAATTTACACACACAAAAAAACTGCTCAAATAAACAATTGAGCAGATAAGATTTTGTTTCTTTTTTAGTTAGACCATGATGTGTTTCAAAATGTCCCATTATGATGATGGATTTATTTAATTCCTCAATAGATCTAGTAATTTTTGTTTCATACATATGAGGCTACTTTATCAAGTAAATGCATTTTATCTTCCTGGCAAACGTCTCTTGGTTACGGCTACATCAAGGAGACAGATAAAAAAGATACAGAGATTTCAGCAATAATTAATAAGCGTGATCTAATAAGCAGATGGCAATTCTGGGAAAAATAAAAAAACAGAATAGACATCCTTTTTGACCACTATGGTAGATTTTACTACTGTTTCCAATCATAGGATCTCTCACTTATAAGAGTATTATTTCCAAATCTGTCATGTCTCCAGGAAGAGTGAATCTATGTTCTTGCCCCAGTGTCAGGATTGGTTAATAATTTGCTTTGTTTAAGAGATGTGAGCAATCCAGGCACAAAACAGTGAAGAGGAAGCAATAATTTGCCCATGTAGCATGGATGGCCTCAGGTGTTTCTGCTCTTTGCCATGAGGTCATTATGTCCCAGATAGGTATTTCCCCCTCACCAGTGTTTCTGGAATGAAGACTGAGAGGTCAGCTATGCCTAGAACTGTTGAATACAATGGAAGCCGATGCTTAGCTCTTAATGTGGATTAAGAAAAAAAGGGTTTGTTGTTGTTGTTGCAAGCTGTGGACAACTGGGAATATTTGTTATTATAAAAGAAACTGACTGATGTAAGTCCATTGAACATTTACTTATGTTGACCATGTCCTAACCTATAAAATGATTCTCAACAAATTTTGTATATAGACAATTTTATCTGACTTTGATGCAATTACTTTAGATAATTTTAAAAAATTTTATGTATTTGAAACTTAGAAATAGCAATAATACATAATACAAGTCCAAGAAAACATCAATGGAATTTAAAAAAAAAATTTTAAGATTTATTTATTTTAGAGGGAGAGCAAGTGCATGAGCAGGGGGAGAGAGAAAAAAATCTCAGACTCTGTGCTGAGTCCCTAGTAAGGAGCTCATCGCAGGGCTCCCTGAGATCGTGACCTGAGCTGAAACCAAGAGTAGGACGCTTAACCAACTGAGCCAGCCGGCCACCCCTGGAATTTTATCTTATATGCAGAATTTAATAAAAATGTAATATTACATATCAAAACCAGAAGGGTACTGCAAAAGGAGTAACCTGAGGATAATTTTCAGTTCTGATTGTTTATATTAGAAAATAAGAGAGTGAAAAACAAATGAATTAATTTTTCAGTTTAAGAAATTAGAAAAAGAACAACAGAATAACCAAACTACAAAGAAGAAAACATACATAAAAGCGAAAATCAACTAAGAAATGAAAAGAATACACAGTCACAAAAGTTGCTTCTTGGAAATGCCTGCTAAAACAGACAAACCTCTGGCACAATTGGTCAAAACAAGCAGAAAATGAAGACAAAAAAGAAAAAATAACTAGTACAGTAGTCCCCCTTCTTATCTACAGGGTATATGTTCCAAGACCCTTTGTGGATGCCTGAAATCATAGATTATATCAAATCTTATATATACAATTTTTTTTTCCTTATACATACATAGCTATGAAAAAGTTTATAGGTTAGGCATGGTGAAAGATTAACAATCATAGTAAATAAAACAATCACAATAAAACATTGTAATTAAAGTTATGTGAATGTGATTTCTCTTAAGATATGCTACTGTACTGTACTTACCCTTCCTGTAATAAGATAAAATAGGGACGTGATGAGATGAAGTAAGATGAATGACGTAAGTAAGCATTGTGATGTAATGTTAGGCTACTAAATGACTTTCTGATGATATGCCAGGAGGATCATGTGTGGTTTCCCAAAGGCACAGAAAGCGAAACAAGGGAAAATAGGGCACTAATGTATTACAAATGAAAGGGACTATCACAGCAGATAAAACCTATCTTTAGAATGAAGAGAGAATTCTGTGAAATTTAGGGCCAATGAAATTGAAAGCTTGTATTATCCTAAGACTAACTTAAAAAGAAATAGAAATCACAAATAATCTTAGAAATTGGGAAGTCATTTTAAAAAATGATCCCATTTAGCCTAGATAAACAAACGAGTTGAAATAAATAAACATAAAAAATGAGAAAAAGATGGAATGTTTTCCAGCTCATTACATATGAGTAGTATATTTTTGATACCAAACTAGTGAGAAATAGTATAAGAAAGGAAATTTTTTTTAAAGCCTTACTATCTTAGTAACACAATGATGTTTTAATGTTGAAACGTCTATAAATGTACATGGATATAAACTTAACACGAGTCAAATATATAGCTACACTACACCCCGAAAAATAAAAAATTCGATGTGTAAAAAGAGACCAATGTTAACAAAGTATTTTGGAAATAAACCTACAGAAACTGTGCAAGATATGTATAAAATTATATATGTATAAAATTATAAAATTTATCAACGGTCACTTGAATGACCTAATAAAGAGTATAACCCATGTTCATGGATAAAAATATGATATAAAGGTAGACGTTCCCACCACTTTGCTATAAAGATTTAATATAACTCTCATATAAAATAAACACAGGATTATTTATTTATTTGTTTGTTTCTTTAACAAGGAATGCAAATTCATTATAACAAAAAAATCTATTTTACTTGTAAGTTTTTGATGTAAATCAAAAATAAAATTTGAAAACAATACTTATAATAGCATCTAAAATAACAAATATTTAGGAATAAATTTTTTAAATATTTTTTATAAAATTAAATATAAAGATATTTAAAGGTCGGTTCACAGAAAACTATCAAAAATAGTGGGATAATTAACAAAGAAAATACACAGTCTGCATAGATTGGAAGAATTAACAATATACGGATACAAATTTCTTACTGATGGTTCATTGTTTCAATGCAATTGTAACTGAAGTGCGTTAATCATGTACGCATATCTGTGTGTGTATGTATAAACTGACAAACCATTTAAAATATATGGAACTAAACTAAACTAAAAATGGCTGAGATGCTCTGGAAGATGAAAACAATGATAAGAAGACATGCAATCTTATACAGATTATAATATTTTATAACATTATATTTATATATAATTATAATAACATATACAAACTTTATACATTATTATAATTAACATGGCACAGTATTGGAGCAAGGATAAACACAGACACACACACATATCCCACACTGACACTCAATTGTGAGAAAAGTGTCATTTCAGAATAACAAGGAGAAAGCAGTCTTTTCCATAAACTTCTGAGAGCAGTTTGATATCCAGAGTCAGGAAGGGGGCAAAGACCATTAACCCCTACCTTATAGCACACCCCAAAATATCAATTCCACATGGATTATGAACATAATTATAAAGGAGCACCAAATATACAGCATAAAAGCTATGTTCGAATTTAGAATATATTACAGAAAAAACCCTTTCATGTTTTGAGATAAGAAAAGATTTCATAAATAGTATGCAAAACACACTAATAGCGAAGGAAAAAATCATTGAGTTTGAGTATATTTATACTGAAAACTTCTGGTTATGAAATGGGAGAGAGAGAAAGAGACCATCATTTAGAGAGTAGGGGAGAGGGAGTCAAACCATAGAGTTGGAAAAGATATTTACTACAAATTTAGCTAACAAAAAGCTACCTACAGTATCTTTTTATATTCTAAACTCCATATGGAAAAAAAGGACCAAATAGAAAAAAAATGGACATTTACAACAGCAATAATATAAATGGCCAATATTTATATGGAAATGGACTGAGTATTGTTAGTAATCAGAAAAATGCAAATTTAAACTATGATAGACCAAAGCCTATTCATTAGCGTAGCTAAAAATATTACTACAAGAAAACAAAAAACTTCGATCTCAGTAGTGAAATTATATAGTAACAAAAACTTTTAAATACTTCTTATGGACATACAAATTGGTCTATCCAGTTCAGGATTTATCTATCAAGCTTTAAGTTATGCATCCCTTATGACCATTAATTTAAGTGCCAGCATTACTCTACAGAAATGTGTGTGCATGCATCTAAGAAGATATTTGCAACGATTCATGGAGATGCTATTCTTAAGAGCTCTACACTGGAAACAACAGAAATTTCCATAAGATAAATTAATTGTGCTATATTCATGCAGTGGAATACTATATAGAAATAATAATGAATGAACTACACCTATATCGCACAACATGAATGAATTTTAAAAACATCATTTATTTCCAAAGAAGCCAAATAGAATGTAATACTATATTTATCCACTGATACAACATTTAACAGCAGTCAAAATTAAAACTATATTGCTAAGATGTGCATCCATTCTTAGGTGATAGAAGTATAAAGCACAGCAGGTTAGCAATTATCACTTAAAGTGGTACATTGATTTCATTCAGGGAGAAAAGGAATTTGGGGGACCTCTGGAAAGAAGCATGTTCTATTTCTTTGTGTTAGCATTATAATATTTTATGCAGCTGCACATTTATATTTTATGCACTTTTCTGTGAGTATATTTCACAGTAAAATAGTGTTTTAGAAAATGTGTATAGACTTGCAAATTGGGAAGAAGATCCAAGATATTTTTGAAAAAGCAGGTTTAGGAGGGGCGGATACAAAGGCATGGCAAAGTATCGGTAATTAGGACAATGTGGTGTTTATGCAGGGAAGAAAACATTGACCAACTGAAAAGAATAGTGAGCTCAGAAGTTGACTCACATAATGAGAATTATTATATGAAAAAGATAATATAGCAAATTACTGAGAAAGAAAGGAGTTGTTTGACAAAAGCAGATAAGAAATTTAT
Organism: Ailurus styani; assembly: GCA_002007465.1. Lineage (NCBI taxonomy): Eukaryota > Metazoa > Chordata > Mammalia > Carnivora > Ailuridae > Ailurus > Ailurus styani. The sequence continues at coordinate 659,920 of LNAC01000055.1, forward strand.
TATCCCTGTGTTAAAAATCAGACCTCTAGCTAACATGCACAAAACCAAGCTCCAGATGGATTAAGCATTTAAATACCAAAAGAAGAATTTTGAAACTTCTAAAAATAATAGATGAACACCTTTCTCACCTGAGGACTTGGAAGGATTTCTTAAGCAAACACAGAAAGTCCAGAGCGTAACTACACAGACTAAAAGCTTTGACTTGAACAAAATTAGATAGTTTGGTTCATCAAGACATCTTAAAAAATGTGAAAAGATAACTTAAAAACTGGGAGAAGATATTTGCAGCACATTCAATCAACAAAGGAGTCCTACCTGTCAATGAGGAAAGGTCAACGGCAGTAGACCCAACCATGCAACTAATAGACATGTGAATAAACATCAATCTCACTTGTAACCAGAAAATGCAAATTAAGGACATAATGAGAAACTATCCTTCAATCATTTGATTAGAAAAAGCAAAAAGTCTGACAGTCTCCATTGTCAAAGTACTGTCTTCTACATTTTTGGTGAAAGTGTATGTCAGTACGGTCACTTCAGAAAACAATTTAGAGTTGTCCGGTAAAGCTGAATATTCACATAACCTACTTCACCAATATAGAGAGGTAAGTATGAGCTGTGATTTTATATGTTTTATTTATTTATTTGTGTGTGTGTATATGTGTGCATGCATGTGTGTATGCTCAATATATATTTGAATATATGTATGTATATGTAAAAACATGGGATAGCCACATATGTAAATAAATAGATATAGATATTGTATCTTTGTGTTTAGGCATATATATGTGATATACATATATGTATACATGATACATATATATTATATATATGATAAACACAAAATTCAATAGTGTGGTAAATTCTAGGGAAGATGAGGACATCAGGGCATGATATTGGAGAAAACACATAAAGCTATTAAAAATATTCTAGTTATGGGACTAGATGATAGTTCCACAGTAATTTATAATAGTTTTGAAGATAAATGAAGGAGTGAATAAATAAATGATGATAAAACCCTAAAATTGTGTATTTTATCTGTATATTAAAACCATCTCTGTCAGGGCTTCCTTCATTAGTTGCTACAAGGCCTGGTCAAACTGTAGATTTCCATTGCAAAAGCTCTTACTTAGAGACTGATTGTCAATATGCACTGTTCTACTTTCTTTTCCATTACAAAGCTACATATAGACCTTTTACTAGCTATGTAAATTGGGACATTTATTTAAGAACTAAAAGCTCACATTTCTTCTTCTGTGTAGTGGAATAAAATATATATACCTTGCCAATTTTACAAGGTGGTGGTGGGTTGAAAGGAACAAAAAAGGAGAAAGCTCTATGAACACTAAATTATGCTGTTAACCTAGTGTTTCTATTAGAAGGATGCTCATGAAGCATCTTAATAAAGTTATCATTAGAAGTTACACTCCAGTTTGAATGCAGTATATTGCCTCCTGATAAATCTAAAGCGAAGTCCATTCACAATAAATACACACTACTAAGCATCTTCTGGATATAAAAGACCACATGGAGGTTTGGGGGTAGGAGAACATCTCAGTAATATGTGAGCAGCTCTGCTCAGTAAAGGTAACTAGGCAGTTAGGTGGCTGATCCAGAAGGATGCTTAGTCTTTAGTCCTAGTCTGCAGTGACTAACCAGTAAGTCATCCCCAATACTGCTACTGCTTCCAAAAGTTATCTTCCCCCTTAATCTCCCTCTTCACTCTGTAAATCCTGTTTTATCAGCTCTCATCCCAAGAGCTCTCCCTTTCTCATTCAGAGGGCTTGGAGTGGAGCATTTACTATTTCTTTTTGTTTAAACTGACTAAAGTCTTAATTTCAAGGTTGCATTCTCTTTTATGTGAATCTATTACTTTATGTGCCAGATATTTGCTCGAACATTCAACTCAGATGCAACTTGATAAACTGAGGTCAGATCATTATGGATTCTTTTCTTATTTAGTGAGAATAGCTGATTTCTCTCCACCTCTTTTGCATAATAAGGCTTTAGAGCCTGTTGTGGTTGAAGGAGGCTAAACTCCTGCAGTAAGGGGACTGGACCTGGGAGTGTCTCTAGGCAAGATTTTAATAGGAGCCTTTATACTGCTAACAAAACCTCAGATAATTGTCACTGCATTTCTCTGTTAACCTTCCTATTTCAATATCTGTTATCATTTTTCAGAAAAAGAGTCAGTGATTTTTCCAAACTGGCAATGGGAACTGGAGCAAACTTAGATACATATAGTAGGTGTTAAATAATAAATAGATAGATGAATAGATAGATGATTAGATAGATAGATGATAGATAGATGAAAAATAGAGAGAGAGAGAGAGAGAGAGAGAGAGAGAGAGAGAGTATCAGTACCATCCAAGGTTTTTTTAGATTGTTTGAAAGTTAATTCAGCAAATAATTACATAAATATTCAAATTTTCCTGAGTACCATCTTCAATTTTTTTTCTCAACTGAGGGCCAACTTATACTCTACTTGGTTTAATATTTTAATCATACCTCAATCTACCAGACTGGAAAACAAAATGGAGAAAGTAAAATGAAAAGATGCAATCAAAAATAACATCTTACAAGAAAAATAAGAATGAACTATTTTGCAAGTAGATTTTCATGCTCTCTAAGTCATACTCTAAATTGGTTCCAAGAAGAAAGTGATGTTGACCTCTTAAGCAAACACTGTTTCCTTTTTTTTTATGTGCCATTAAATTTGGAGATTTAATTTGTCTGTTGGCATAAAGTTACTGTGTGTTAATACCTTTTTGACTAGACCATTGTGCTTGTCAAAATCAACAATTTATTTGAGTGCAAGGGATCTTTCAAGGATGAATAGTAAGAGGTCTTAACTAAGATTTTGGTGAGAACAGGAGCTGGGAATGTTAATACTCACCTAATCCTTGTGTAATCCTCATATATGCAATTTAATCTTTTTTACATAGTATCTTTAACTCTGAGATTAACCATGAAAAGAAAAAGTAAAAGATGACATTGCTTTATAATTAATACTTGGTATCTAGGGACTAGTAAAAAAGGATTTCTCAGCATCTTCATTGCTAGCTCATGGTCCTTGGCCTGAGTAAGTAGTAGCCGGTACTGACTGCAACATTTTAAAGGTCCATAACTCTCAGAAGAGATGGAAACCAAATCCAACATTGGACAATGAGATGCTCAGTCATTTAATGGTATAATTTGAACTTCATCTTCTATTTGGGTGTTACCACCTACCACACCAATCTACATTGAGACTTATAAATACACGCCCTATCCTGAGTCTCCTTCTAGAATCTCCATAGTCTGAGTTTCTCTGGAAAATAATACTTTGCAAAAGTAAGATGTTGTGGTGCTTCTAAATATCTCGGATTAAAATTTCAGTACTTGAGAAATGCCCTTGGGATTTCGGGGTCTAGACGCACAGTTACGAATGTGGTTATTCACCTTTCCAAAGCTGTAGTGGGTGTAGGATACATGAAGGGCCTTCCCAGCAGTTGGGTAATCACTTACACCTTGACAAGTGGTTTCCAGATCTCCTAAAATAGTGCTCAGTTTTCAGTTAGTGTTTAATTAATGTTGGTTGGGTTGAATTGACTTAATGTTCTGAGTAAAAACAAATTTGGAAGTCAGAGACATTATCTGTTGCCTACAGCCCTGGTACAACCTTACACTGGCGTTTTGTACTTAATACCCTGCGATTTTGGTTATGTGAACTTACATATAAGCTTGGGAAGTGTTATTGAAATGAGGTTAATCTAAGTCCTACAATATCTTTTTTTTTTTTTAAGATTTTATTTATTTATTTGATGGAGAGAGACACAGTGAGAGAGGGAAGACAAGCAGGGGGAAGGGAGAGGGAGAAGCAGGCTTCCCGCCCAGGGAGCCTGATGCAGGGGTGGATCCCAGGACTCTGGGATCATGACCTGAGCCAAAGGCAGAGGGTTAACTGACTGAGCCACCCAGGAAACCCAACAAAATCTTGCACTAATAATTACATCTAGCTCTGGCATATCAAGCAAAGGAGAATTTTTTAAAGATAACAGAACAAAATAATTAAAAGGCAATCATTTAAAGCAGAGCAAATACATTAGGAGATTTAGAATTGACCAATAATACTGCTGTCTTCCCTGGGACAAGTAAGCATTAAGGGAGACACCACCTGATCTAGCTCTGGGCCAAACAGCCTGGGGCCATGAAAATGCAGTCTTCCAAGGGACAGAACCTTGTCCTTTTGTTCTCTGCTTTTCTAAGATAGATAATTGGAGAACCACTCATAGCCAGGGGGCTCATTCCTCTACATTCACTATTTTTATTTCATATGGTTCCATATTTTGTTTTAAATCTGTATCAGTGTGAAATCTTTATCCCTGTCTGGTTCCAAGAGGGGTAGAAAAGGATAGAAGAAGAGCCTATAGTTTATCTCTTATTTTAACCTCTGCCTTCCTATAAATGAGCTTCTTTTTTTTAACAGTCCGTATGCCAGTATGCCTAATTTAATCAGCCTCAATCAGGTTGGGAAGGAAAGCAGGAATCAGAATGCTGAGCAGCAAAAATTCCCCTCCCTGATAACAAAGTAGCAAGGAGGTTTTCGTTACAGTTTGTGAAGCTCTAAACAGAGTCAGATTCCATTTTTTTACAGATAAGTCTAGCTATGCAGAAAGTTCTGGAAACCCTAGGTCCAACTGAAAGGGAATGGAGGATTTTCTCAATTTCTAGGTATCCAACATGTTCTATTGAATCTTCATAGCTTTGGCAGAGAGGAAGAACAATTTTTTTTTCATCTTTGACAGGTAACATCAGTCATTCCTAGAGGCATAGCATTATGGTTTAGAGCATGAGCATGTGTTGAAGATAAGACTGATTGTGTTACAATGGACCAAATACTTAAGATCTCTGAACTTCACTTTTTCTAAAATAATAATAATGCTACCTTTCAGAGGTTTATAAAGGCTAAATAAGATATTATATACGGTGTACACAAAAACAGCAGCCTTTATAATGAATATCTGTCTTCTCTGTCTTCCCAGTATGCCTTCCTCACGATTAGTTATAATAGGGAAAGTTATTTATGGGCCTGTACCTCCCAGACCCTACATCTTGGTGGCATTGATTGGTTTGTAATTTGAGCATGTGATCCAGATAAGTCACTCATACTCCTTACCTGAAACTGATCCACAGCTGCTGGAAAGAAAAATAAGCTTCATTCTGCTACACTTGTTATGTTGGGTCTGTGGTCCTGAAGCTGTTGGTAGTGATTGTCCCATCAAAGGGATGAGACCTACACTGGGAAACCAAACTGAGTGATGGGTGGGTGTGGTTGGGAAGAAAGTGGAAGATTCTATGGTCATTTTAGTTCTTGGTTCCAGCTGTGCCTGAAGCTATATCTGCCCTTGGAATTACCAGTTATATCATCCAGTAAATCTGCTCAACGCTTTTTATCTCTTAAGCTAATTACTTTGGGGTTCTGTCACTGACAGTTTGAAGTACCCACTGAACATGTTTGGGTTTCCTTGGAATTGTACTGCAATCTTCAACCACATTTTGGTATAGTTAGAAGGATTTGTGAAAAAATCTTCTCTGATTGTCATTTGTCTCTATCACAGTTGAGACTGGTCAGTGAGATGATAAAAAAGAAAGGGTGAGGAGGGAGAGGAAGAAGAAAGGAAGGAGGGAACAAAGGGAGGGAGGAAGGAAGGAAAGAAAGAAAGAAAGAAAAAGAAAGAAAGAAAGAAAGAAAGAAAAGAAAAGAAAAAGAGAGAGAAAGAAAGAAGGAAAAAAGGAAAGAGAAAGAAAAAAGAAAAAAGAAAGAAAAGAAAGAAGTTTAATTTATGAACTGCTTTAAAATTAAAGTTGGAGCTCGTGTTGCCTAAGTGTAAGCAAAATTGCTATTTTTAGGTGCACATGACCTAATACATAGGGTATATGGTCCTTCTTGCTGTAAATTACAGTGTTGGGCAGCTAACCAAGCTTTGTGTGAATACCTCTTTGTCATTAACTAATTTATAATTCTGATAAGGCTAGTTAACCTCTTGAAATTTCAGTTTCTTTTTCTGTAAAATGTGGGATTTAATAATACACAACTTCTGAAATTGTTATATGAAATAATTTGGAAAATATGTGTATGTAGCTTAGCTAGTTTCTTATGCAGACAGTACCTTCAATAAATGCAAACTGTTACCATTGTTTCTTCAAAGGCTATGGACTCATTCTGGCTTTATCAAACCTTTCTTTGTTTATTGTCATTTTGTTGTTTGTTTTGCTTTGTTTTGTTTTAAACAAGGAATTACTTCCCTGCTTTAGAGAGTAGACCTATGTTTATGTATACAAATTGCCAAAAACCACATTCTGACTCTTTCCATTTTGTTTGTTCTTAACTAGATACTCCATCTCCTCTCTAGCTTGTCTATTGCTTTTAAGCTAGGTTTACTTGATCAAATGCTTCTAACTTAATGTGGGTTTAAAAATGAAACTCAAGCCAGATTTGGAGTCTATGAAGCATAATTATTTTTAGGAGACTCTGTAGAGGTTAACATCATTATTTTGATTATGAATCACATACAGAACACTTTATTTTTGCAAAGAGCTTTGGCATCATTTCATAATTTAAAGTCAAAAGTGACTCAGTGGGGGATGTGTCACCCATTACAGATGGGAAAGAAAAGCCAAAGGGAGTTAAACAATTGCAGAGCAAGTTCATCATTAACCAAAGTATTTGGGCATGGATTTCCTAAAGACTGTGTTCATGCAAGACTGATTCAACCAAGGAAGTGAAAATTCATACAACTGTATATCATTAGTTCGGCTGTCTGTCTTTTTTACCCCTACATAAACATTTTAGGAAGGGATTTAATTATCAGAAACAATCCATTTTCCTGATGGTGCAATAGTAACTTACTTGACAACAGTCCATAGATATAAGAAATTAAAGAAACTAGGTCACATTAATTTAAATAATAATATTTCAAATTATTTAAACTTTCTTCATTTCGATGTAGTGTTCTTCAACTATTAGTCAACCCTCGCTACCCTGAATTCACTTTGGAACTGTAGCTTTCTCTATTCCTTCCTTATGTCTATTACTCCTGTCAATTGACCATAGTAAGATCAGTCCTATATAATAAATTGTGAAATCTCAGATTATTATCTTGTTTTATGATGCCCTATTGGCTTAAGTCATACTTTCAGAAGAGAAAGGGCCTCATAAAATTTAAAGGCTGAATTTTTTTTAAAGGCTTATTCAGTGGTTGCACATATGCAAATTTGAGGTGAATGAGAAAAATCTCCAAATAGATCAAGTATCTTTATGGAATATATATATATATATAAAATTATATAAATTAAACATCTTCATGAAATATATACATACATAATATATATACATTATATACATATACCTAATATATATATTATATCTCACACAAAGAAAGCTTTCTCATAGAATGAGAATTAGTTATTTCTGTTTAATGTAGTCTGAGCAAAGATATACATTTTATTCATGGAATGGTATCACCTGATTCAAAGTCAGATGAGAGATAATAAATTTCCTCAAATAAATTTACTTCACTATTTGCAGACAAGAGAAAACCAAATCCAAACTGTATTATGCAGCCTTGGTTCAAGTTCATAAAAAGAGAGAGAGAGAGAGAGAGAGAGAGATTCTACTACTTCAATCATTTAAACATAAAGCCTTAGACCTCATTTTTGTTTTCTTTGTTAATTTTTGGACTGAATTGAATCATATGGCCATCCCTGACCTTGGCAAGTGGAATGGCAAATTGGCTTTGCCTTGAATCATCTGTATCCAGTGGAGCTGGGGATGAGGTAGCCCCACAAAACCAAAAACCATATAGAAAGAAAGAAGGTAAGAGGTGTTGTCCAAAGGAAGTTCAGCTAATACTGGGCCATAGAAACAACAGATGCCTATTCAAATGAGTAACAAGACAACTGTTCCTGTTAACATTCATGACTTTGCCTACTTTATATAATAGTTTACAAAGAAAGTATGCAATCATGATTCTGTTTTGTTTACTGACTTATTTATGTCAATAAAGCAAATTTCAGGGAAAAAAATCTGAGACTGAAACACAGACCCTTCCTTGAGTATAATTTCTATTTAAACTTCCATTTACTCCTCAGAGAAAATGGCTCCAACTAATTTTTTCCTGGAACACGCAGCCCGTAAAATATTTCAACTGAAAGAATCTATTCCAGAAGACAGCAGATTCCACCATCTAAATGACTCCCTAAATGTTTTATCTGTTCTTTGGATTTTTACTGTTCCTATAACGCTTCTCAGGATTATACATTATACTATATTTGAGAGACCATTTCCAACCCACCAAAACTTAATTTAAGGCAGCCAAATTAAATCATCCCAGTGATTCGGTAATTTCCCAAGAAGACCTTCAGACCCCAAATTAAAAGGAGTCAACTTCAGTGCTTAATTGTTTTTACAGATTTTTTTTTCTTCATTGATTTTAATTAAGGTTTCCCTTGTCTTGTGAGCTTAGAAGACTTTATCTATTGAAATAACTTCATTTGAAGCCTGATGGGCCAACAAGTCACACAGACCTAATAGTTTTGCAGGAGCACGTTACTCTGAAATATTGGGAAACAAGACTCCACCGTTCCCTGTCAGCAACAGTTGAAAGTGCGTATTGATTGACATTAAATGTGTGTTGAGTACCAAAGAGAAAGTGGCAATTCTAGGGAATATGGAATTTAAGAAGAGCCCAAAGCTATGGGCACGACCTTGGGAAGAAAATTAGCTTCAGGCAGCTGACCTTAAGTCTCTCTGCAAGAAGTCCTAATTCTTCAAATGGGATAATTCATTTTCCATTGGCTGATGGAGGACCTACAACCTTTACAATTATCCTTCCTGACTGCAACAGAATCAGTCAGTCTAGATCATCGTCAGGGGCCGACATAAGCTAAGGATACAGGCAAGTTAGACTAGACTTCACATCCCTGGTCTGCCACTCACTAACATGTAGCTTTGGATAATTCTGTATCTTGTCCAAATATCAGGGTTCACATCTGGGGAATGGGAAAAACATTATTGCCTACTTTAATATTTTTGAGTATTAAATGTGTGGAGGCAGTGCTTAAAGATGTATACACTTTATTGTGTGACGTGTAATAACATAATTTGGTACAAAATAAAAGGGAGAAGGTGACTACTTCTATTTGCATAGTGAGTAATCAGGAAAGCAGGACCAAGACTAGGGTGAGGGAAATAGGCCCTCCTCTAGAACACGCAATTTAAAAGGGGATCAAAAAACTCAATAACTGAGGGGGTGCCTCGGTGGCTCAGTGATTGTCTGCCTTTGGCTCGGGTCATGATCCCAGGATCCTGGGATAGAGCCCCACATCGGGCTTCCTGCTCAGCAGGAAGTCTGCTTCTCCCTCTCCCACACTTCCCCTGCTTGTGTTCCCTCTCTTGCTGTAAAATCTTTAAAAACAAAAACAAAACCAAAAAAACTCAGTAACTGAGATAAATAATATTTTAATGTAATTATTTTTTTAAAAATCTCAAAATTTTTTAAGATTTTTTTTTAATTTATTCATTTGACACAGAAAGAGAGATCACAAGTAGGCAGAGAGGCAGGCNAAAAATCTCAAAATTTTTTAAGATTTTTTTTTTATTTATTCATTTGACACAGAAAGAGAGATCACAAGTAGGCAGAGAGGCAGGCAGAGAGAGAGGAGAGAGGAGGAAGCAGGCTCCCTGCTGAGCAGAGAGCCCCATGCGGGCCTCGATTCCAGGACCCTGAGATCATGACCCTAGCTGAAGGCAGAGGCTTTAACCCCCTGAGCCACCCAGGCACCCTAAAAATCTCAAAATTAATGCAAAAACCCATGATGAATAAGCTATTAAAAATGTTTAATAAAGACATAGTCTGGAGTGATATGCAGACATCATGACACATAAGACATACCTAATTTTTTCCTCTTTTTAATATTTAAAATTCAGCATCTGTCCACAAGTAAAGGTACCACCTGAAGATAACTAGTAAAGATTGGGAGAGATGACCACTATTTCAAATGCAAACACAGCCGTGCAAAACTCCAAGGAACATGAAAAATCAAGGAAACATGATATCACCAGAAGAACATAATAATCCTCCAATCACCAAACCCAAATACATGGGTATCTGTGATTACCTGATGAAGAATTCAAAATAGCTACTTCAAGGGAAGTCAAGAAGCTACAAGGTAACACAGAAAGACAATGCAATATAATCAGGAAGACAATCTGTGAACAAAATGAGAGGTATCACAAAGAGATAGAAATCATAACAAAGAACCAAATGGAAATTCTGGAACTGAAGATTTCACTGAATGATATAAAAAATTGCAGTACCAATTATCAGTGGCAGAATAACCAGATTGAAGTCAAATTCAGTGAGTTAGACAACAGGAACTTGGAAACTATCCAGTCAGAGGACAATAAAGAAACAAAGAATGAAAAAGAGAGAGCAGCAACACAGTTTATGGATTATCATCTGAAGTACCCATATCGGAATCATCGGATATCTGGATGAAGAGGAGAGAGGTAGAAAGTCCATTTAAAAGACTCATGAGTGAGAATTTCCCCAACCTGGGGAGAGTTGGGCACCTAAGTTCATGAAGCGAATAGATCATCCTGTTATTTTACTTGAAAACAATCTTCTCCAAGACATGTTATAAAGTCAACAATTTCCGTCAGTCACATCAGACACATCCAAAAGCCATACTAAAATACTAATACTTCCAGAATGCCTGCTTTTTATTTCGCTTATATCCTGCCAGCTTTTCTGGGAGGACCCCTGAACCTCCACTGCATCAACTATTGTATCTCTAAGAATATTTACTCTTCAGTCCTGAGAGTTTTGTTTCACATCTGGAAAAAAATGGTTTTATATTTTAGCCTAAAAAATGCATGCACAATGGAAATTTCATGACTGTGGTAAATGCAGAAAAATCTGTTTAAAGGGATACCTGAGTGGTTTAGTTGGTTAAGGGTCTGCTTTCAGCTCAGGTCATGATTGCAGGGTCCTGGGATTGAGTCCCACATCCTATCCTTGGGCTCCTTGCTCAGCAGCAGAGAGCCTGCTTCTCCCTCTGCCTGCGGCTCCCCCTGCTTGTGCTCTCTCTTTCTCTCTGACAAATAAGTAAAGTCTTAAAAAAAAAAGTATCTGTTTTAAGCAGTGCTGAAGTTAAATAAGAAAAGGATTCCTGGTGCCACGGTGTGAGGAAGGAAATTTGTAGGATACCCCATTTATGAAAATGTAAGACTCTCTTCAGTTGTCCAGCTAGTTCAACAGCTTCAGCCCCTGGAGGAATCGAGGTAACATAGACATTGCATATAATGTGAGCTTACGTGGTACTTTAGTTTTAGTCCTTTGTTCTGGAAAGTGTTATAAATTAAACCCTTAACTGCAGGGACATGTCAGGTGACTTAGCCGAGCGGTACTTACCACTTCACATGGAATATTGACCAAATCCAATACATTTAACAGCTCATACTGAGATAATTTTCAAAGGCATAAATATGCACAGATGAAACCCCCCAGCATGTTGCAGCCACGATGAAATACACAGAGACCAGGGATTACCTGAGACGTACGGAATCCATCCACCTCTCACAGTTAAAAGATCAATTTATTCAATCAACTACAACAAAGAAGTCCAAGATGAAAACTAGCCAAACTGTAGAGACAAAAGTCTGGGTCATTACACACATATTTAATCTTTTTTATTTCTTGAAGGTTTGGCTTTTCATCAGTCTAACTCCGAATGCCATCTCCTTCAGTATTTGTAATTACTGACTTTTTCTGTACAGATATTTTTCTGTAAGAATGCTGAAGTTTGGGACAGATTTTGTTTTTTTCTGCTTTAAAGATGGAATAAGAAGGAGGAAGATTAAACTTTCCCATGATCCCAAAGAGAGTTGCTGAGGTTATAATCAAAACTTCTGGGCACCTGGGTGGCTCAGAGGTTAAGCATCTGCCTTCGGCTCAGGTCATAATTCCAGGGTCCTGGGATGGAACCCAGCATTGGGCTCCCAGCTCAGCGAGAAACCTGCTTCTCCCTCTCCCACTCCCCCTGCTTGTATTCCCTCTCTCACTGTCTCTCTCTCTTTGTCAAATAAATAGTCTTAAAAAACAAAACAAAACAAAAACAAACAAACAAAAAAACCCAAACTTCCCCAGCCTTCTTCTGGCAATTCTGTGTCTGTGAATTTCACGGGCAAGAGATATTTTGCAGTGCACTTGAGAAAGAAGTAGAACCAAAAAAGGGACAGATGAGGGACACATGCTCAAGAGTTTAGGTCACTGGAAGACTCAATAGTCCAAGTACAAAGTGCATCTACTTGTGAATTTCATCTCGGGCTTCACAGTACTGGAGATGATCTGGCCAAGAGTACTAGGAATGAACAAAACTAAGAAAACCAGCTTGAATTCTCCAACTGTTTCATAGTATCTGTTATAGACACATCTCATCTTTTTTTTTTTTTATTTCTTTATTTGACACAGAGAGAGAGAGAGAGATCACAAGTAGGCAGAGAGGCAGAGAGAGAGGAGGAAGCAAGATCCCTGCCGAGCAGAGAGCCCGATGTGGGCCTCGATCCCAGGACCCTGAGATCATGACCTGAGCTGAAAGCAGAGGCTTTAACCCACTGAGCCACCCAGGCGCCCTGGGGGCACCTGGGTGGCTCAGTCAGTTAAGCGTCCAACCTTTTTTTTTTTTTAAGATTTTATTTCAACACATCTCATCTTATTGTGCTTCACTTTACTGTGCTTTGCAGATATTACATTATTTTACACATTGAGGGTTTGTGGCAACCTTGCATTGAGCTGGTCTGTGGGCACCATGTTTCCAACACCATTTGCTCACTCTGTGTCTCTGTCAGTTTGGTAAATCAAGCGATATTTCAAATCCCTTTTTCATTATCATTATTATATCTCTTATGGTTATCCACGATCAGTGATTATGACTTGCTAAAAGCTCAGATGGTTAGCATTTTAGCAATAAATTATTTGAAATTCAGGTATGTACATTTTTTAAATGTAATGCTCTTGCACATTTAATAGACTATAGTATAGTGTAAGCAAACTGTAAATGCACTGGGAAACCAAACACTCGTTGACACGCTTTTTTGCAATATTTGCTTTATTGTTGTAGTCTGGAACCAAACTCACAATATCTCTGAGGTATGCCTGTATTAAATTTGCAGTAGGATGATAATGGTATAGTAAAAATAGTGTTAACTAGCAGGTGTTAGTACTTATTTTCCGAACACTGTGCTAAGAACATTACATGGATTAGGCCATGTGCTCCTCATGACAACCGTACGATGTGAACAGTATAATTATCACCATTTGACAGATGAAGAAACTGAGTCTCTGAGAGATGAAACAGCATCAACATAATCGCAAACAAATGGAACATGTGCTTTGAAGTTCAATGGCTTGATGTGAAAATCTGCACACTTAGCCACAGCTCTCCGAAGATTTCCAAGGCTATAAAATATGGCTTAAATTATGGTTTTGTACTCAATTTATCTCTCTTAAAAAGTCTGCCCTAATGATTTGATGGCTTCTTCTCAAATTCTAACCTTAACTTTTAATTCAATTCACCTTAAATTCACCTTATTAATGCCAGGACAACGTTGTAAGTGTTAGAAGTAATGGAAAACCTGGGGTGGGACCGGGGAATTTAGATCATGCCAGGATATCCTGAATTCTAACACAGTATCCAGGATCCTGCTTTCAAAAATGCATTCCACTCCAAATGGACTTGGAGGCAGAAGCGTACAAAACAAGGCAAAGGAAGGCAAACAAAACATTAAATTGGACTTGAGCCCTAAACCATTAGAGGGAATACTAGTTGGCTAGGTTAGAAGGTAGAAGGCATAAATATCTCAAACTAATTTAAATTCAGATCTGAAGATATAGCTAATTTCATATATTTCTGGATTAGCCAGTGGTTTTAGATACGAACTGTAGGATGTTTGCATAAGAATCACTAAAGGGTTTTTAAAACACAACTTTTAGGACTCAATCCTGGGGAGAGTATAATTCAGAATTTTTAAGATAAGGCCTAGGTAAGCCCCCCCCCCTTTTTTTTTCCTTTTTTAAGTTCAGGTCATTTTGATGTCTAGCCAATTTGGGCAACCTCTTCTTAGATCCTTTAACCATCATGATTAGGCCTTAGCATAAATGGCCTAATCAGTTCAGAGGGATTCCTGGTGGGGTGATGGGCCCTGTTCTTCCTGTTCCATCCTGATAAGGGCTAAGAGATGTCTGAGTGTGTGCTTGTGGTTTGTGTAGTGAGAGAGGTTAATTCGTCAATATAAATATCGTAAGTGAGGAATCCAGTAAAACCTCTGGGGCTTCGGAGGGAAGGAGATGGGATTTTCATTTGGGAGATGAAATAAATATCCAAGTGCAAAAGATGTTTTGCAGTGCAATTAACAAAGGAAGGGAAGCAAACTAAGAGACACATATTCGTAAGCTTTAGTTCATTGTAGCTGGAGATGCTCCTTTAACTAAGCAGACTGTGCTTTAAGAGCTTGTGAGTTTCACCTGCAGACTTTTCCAGTACCAGGAATTATCGTGCTTCAGGAAGGTGGTATCTTGTAAATTAGACCTTTAAAGATGGCATGTGTGAGAAAAAATGGAGTCTATGTTTAAATTCCGTATCACAAATACAGACTGTGGGTGGTTAAATATTTTATCCATAAAATAAGATAGAAGAATTTAAGCATCCTAAGCATTTTCCATTAATTCTGTTAATATTAATGAGGTTTTTTTAAATTAAAAAAAATTGAAGGGGCAAATCTGCTCTTTAATCGGTACTAAATATATGGAAGGCTTTGGAAGATACACAAGATGGCCCAGTATTAATTTACCTTCCTTGTCTAAAAATTAGCGATAGCTATATTACTCACGATCATTATGCAAACTGACAAGGAAAATGATGGTTTCAGGCTTTTTTTATTACATTCTAAAGAAACATGATTTTTTTTTTAAATGAAGTCATGCAAGGAAGAAACATTCATACCTGCATTTATACTGGAAGCAAAGGTGGGCTTTAGAATTCCCTTTGCAACGACTCTTCCCAGGAACCTCAGACCTTTTCCACAGGTGGGTTCCAAATTCCTGATCTTCTAGGGGTCACTGCTTTCCACTGCCATGCATCTATGAGTACCCTCTTCACAGTCCTAACGCTGACACAAAACTCTAGATATCCCAGAGATTTTAGTCATTAACATGATTATTTTTACTTCCTGCTTTCCAAGCTAATTGGACTCTTTCAAAGTTTTCACTTCTATTTTATGAAGTCTCCCTTTTCAGTTTAATGCTCTTGGAAACTTTATCTCTATCATCTTCTGTTCGTTTTATTCCATACTTCATTTTCTATTCTCTCCCTCACTGATTTTTTAAAACCTGTGTTCAGCTAGCTCGAGATTAAATTTCAACTTAGTCCGTTCTCCCTCCCATCCTTCAAACACTTCATTATAAATTAAACTGCTACCAGCCATGGGGAAATCTTGTATTTTAACTTTTTTTCCCCCCTCAGACTGATGTGTTCTATGTCTAGATTACTTAACTACTTTATAAAATGCCCACCCAAGTCACATTCTCCTCTGGACGCGTTATTCAGGCCTTCCTTACAACACCACCCATAAGTGCTCTGGCCTTTGCTACTCCTTTTGAAGTGTTGAGGTCTCAGGATTTCATGCATTTAGACTTTATGATTCCAGCATTTATACCATGCATGCATATAACATTTTTTAAATTTGAGCATATTATTATAATAAGTTATGAGGCATATATTATCTTCCTCAATTTTCTGACAGAACATCGGAGGCTTAACGAGCTGCCCCAAGTTAATCAGGTTTCCAAGTGAGATGTGCAACATTTAGACTCAGGTGTTCTTTTCTTTTTCTTTTTTCTTTCTTTTTTTTTCTTTAGATTTTATTTATCTGAGAGAGACAGAGAGAGAGAGAGAGCATGAGCAGGGGGGAGGGGCAGAGGGAGAAGACTCGGCAGACTTCCCGTAGGGAGCCTGACACAGGACTCGATCCCAGGACCCCAAGATAATGAGCCGAAGGCAGACGCTTAACTGACTGAGCCACCCAGGCACCCCTAGACTCAGGTGTTCTACCTGTAAGGCCTGTATATTTGCTTTGATGCCAGAATGCTGTATCATGCATTCAGTGTCCTGTTTTTATTTTCTTTTATTTCAAATTAGTACATAAATTCTCTGACAAGAGTTAGCATGTGTTGTAGTTTATCCAGAAAAGAAATCCTAAATATGTAGCACGTTTTTCATAACTACTTGCTGATTAACCAACTGGTTAATTAATATTCATTATCATTTCATTTTATTTACATAATGTAGACTCCATTTTATCTAATCTTTCCAATAGAAATTGTACTTCAATTTTCTTCTTTAGTCTCAGAAGGAGAAAACATTTACTTCTTTTTCCCCAAATACAATGAGAAAGGTACATACGTTTTGTGTGCCTTAAAGTTTTGGTCTATGATTCACTTCATGACAATCCCCTAGTTGTTTAGAACACCACTGAGGAAGATCAGGCCAGTAGATGGCTCTCTAATTCTTGAATTTAAAAAAAAAAAAAATGGAGCTAATACATTTGACTTCTGGTGAACAGATTTGATTTGATTGCACCAATGACAGGAATAAACTTCATGCAGTCTTGCTGAAATGGGACACTTTCTGCTGTTTTGTCATGTAGCTTAAAATGGGAGAGCTATTCTTGACCCTCCTCGTCCTTGACAAGTTCCAGAGAGTGTTGAAGGAATCAGCACCGGCAAGAAAGACAATTTGTTCCACTCTGGAGAGAACACTGGCTTCCTCAGTGCAGAGCAACTTCTTCCTTAGGATTTCAGTTACCGGGAGTACTGGAACTAATAAAAAATGGATACAGTTCTCTGTCAGGTGTAGCAAGTTGCTTGTCACAGTGTGACATCTGATGTAAATGCAAAAATATAGGACCTATTTGTTTTTATTAAGAGGGAGACAGACTATGTGGGGATTTAGTAACATATGAGGTAGAGAAAAAAAAATAGTATTCCAATTTACCCTTTCCAGATACAATTATGCTGTCCGTGTTTTGAAATAAAAAATTTTGGAAGCAAAAAAAAAATGGTATTTTTAAAGTATTGGCCAAATTCTATTCCTGCACTGTAAAGAAAGGAAGAAGAATCACCATTTACCAGCACGTGCACGAATGTGCCTGAATAAACACATTCACGTATGTGAACATAGTCCCGTGCCTTTAAAGGCATTTTCCCCCTCATTCAGAAATCATTATAGCTCTATTACATGTTGTAATTCAGCTGCTCTTTTCAGAAGCCAAGTTTTAAAAATCCTCTAAATAATCCTGGCAGAAGATAAATATGTGTCCTGTCAGAACTTACTTCTGTGTTTTGAGACATGGTTCATCTCAGTATTGCTCCTTACAAACAAGACAGGGAAAGCCCAAGATGATATTTTCAGAAGAATCTGCATCTACAGGTAAAGAATATTGAGTGTGGCATGGGAGGGAATGTGGAATTTATGCCTCGCTGTTGCTTTCACAGTAACTTTATGCCGTGTTGAAGAGCTCTAAGCACATATGACTTGAATGAAAGTAGCATTATACATATTTGAGGTTTGGAGTGACACAGTCAACTAACCATTCATACAGATAATTTCCGTGGCTAGAACACAGTGGTGTTTTTCCACATAGCTCACCAACCTCATAAGGTTTGCATATGATACGAACGATCACAATAAGCCATCCTCAATTATTTCCTGCAATTTGAGGTTCTCGAATGTGCCAGATATCTGTAGGATAAAGGAATTTGATCTCAGGCAGGGATGGACACAGAAGGTTAGCAAGATACCCCTTTTAAGCCGAGCTCATGAAGCCCAGGCTTTCCAGCCTGAAATTCCAAAAGCCCATGTTTTGGATTTGTCTCCCTCAACCACTTAGATTATGGGCACTGGAATAAGCCAGAGTGCACATCAATTTGTCAAATTTCAAATCCATGAAATCTGAAGATGAATAGTACTTATCTCAAATAAAATATTCCATAATAAACATAATAACTTTTACAAAGACTAACTCTTTGGAGGAAAAGATATCTCTATTTTCATTCCTCTTTTTTACTATTGTCATCTCGATCACATCAAGCAAGTGATCAAGAACTGATATGCCTGAGTTCGTCAGTCTTCTGATTATTTCTACGACAGAGTATTTGATAAACACCCACTGAGTCCCCAACACTGGGCGGCATGTGGGTAAAGTGGGATTTCTTTAGGTTTGAACTGCCCTGAGTTCTCAAGGTGGATGGGGAAACAGATAATAAGTTCAAACAGATAATAAAATGAATTATTCTTTTCTTTATCTTGGAGCATATCTAGGATAGGAAGGATCTCTGGAGGGATGATAGGAACGATAGAGTGAGGAAGAATCCAGCATTTGGTCACAACTCAAAATGCAAAATTGAACAATACTTGAGTTGTTCCATTATTGAAAATTATTCCTCTTGTAAAGTAACATTGCACACGGTGCTAAGACAGCATCACATAATTTTTAGAAATCCCTTTTGAGCAGTAGAGCTTAAAGCCCAGGAGAAGTGGACACAGAGTAGCCCATACTCTAAAGAGGAACACGTCCAAAGTGAAGACCAGACACCTTCCTCGGGGCTGGATAAGAACAATGTCTTTGCCTTCACCCCCACTCCAGATATGACCACCCGTACACCCCCCAACTTTATAAAGCTAGGAAAACAAAGGATCTTCAGATTGGAGAAGCATTGAATTGAGGAGCGTAAAGGCTTTCCCTCTGATCCCTACAGGAAAGGGGATGTTAACTGCCCCATAGCTAGTGAGGGTGGCACCAAGAATATCACTTGTAAATATGGAGGATTTGTGCAAGAAAAATGTTACCTCCATCCCATGGTGGATACCACTCTAGGCCTGATCTGGTATTACTCAAGAATAGCCAGGCTGGAGTTGTGAGTATGGAATCCAACTAGATTAGACTTTTAGTAGCTCGACAATGTATGAAAACCCTTGAGATTGGCCCAAGAAATAGATTATATACAGAGGGAGAAGAGAGAAGAGGAGAAATTCTTTGTAACTCATTAGGGATACTGGTAAAGAAAAATACAATGCCCCACACTCCCTCCTCCAACCCCATTTTCAAGGCACATAGTAAACTGCTGTAGTGCTGTATGGAAGCCTACCTATTGCCTTGACCCTTCAAAACACATGAGTGAGTAATGGGGACATTAACTCTTCTCTATTTATTTTGATGTCCCAAATGTCCTGTTCCCTGCTCTAAATCCCCATGTCTCATTAATGAATATGGGTGTTTTTAGATATTTAAAGTGATAAAATGACTGACTTACATGATACCAACTAGCACACTGATTTTATAACCCATTTTGCTTAAATATTATGTTTGCTTCTAGGCAACTGAAAAATTGAGACCAGATTTTTGCCAAAGCAGTGACTTAACCATAGTGATGTCACATGCTCATCTGATTCTTATTACAACATTCAGAGATTTCACAGCTGAGCACTTTTCCACCACCTTCCTCGGTTGTCATTTGAGCCCCCAATTTTTGTATCTCTCTCTGTGGCAAACCAGTTTGAAAGGAATCAGGATGCTGTGGAGGGGCGAGGTGAAGGGATAGAAGGAAAGAGAAAGTGGGCATGCCAATTGCTATTAAACAAATTAGAAACTGTCGAGAAAGGGAATTTTTTACCGCAGTGTGATTACACTTACCACTGGAATGTCTTTAAAGGGTATATTTAAGAACAGATTTTTGCTTCACATTCACATAAAGAATCTAGCCTGACCTCTATCACTATCAAGTGAGGAGAGGAAAGCATTAGAGGAGAATAACAAGAGAAGGTCTGAAACTAGTAGGTGACCAGTACTTTAAAACCGTCTGATTGCCTTCCCCAGTCAGCAAATAGCAGACAATAAAATGACCACACAGAGTATGTTCACACACAGAGGCTTCATGATGACGGCACATTTCCACTCAGCTTGTCGCTCCCACAAAGAAAATATGCCAGCCCTCGCACATGAATAATTTGATTAAACCTGATCAGCCAAATTGTTAGTTTTCTGCAAATAAGAGACACTGAATTCTCTGATTAAAACATGGCTTGTTTTCCTTGTTCCCACTTCAGAAAAGAACACAATAAAAAAAACCAAAAAAATCCTAACATACGATTCAGGTACTTCAAATGTATTTTTGTTTATGGTAGGCACATGTGCTCTATATTATTTAAAACCCTTGTCCCAGAAACCCAGGCCTCTGAAGATAATTTTTGACAGTAATATTGGGTGAGAAAGTAGTCATTTCCCATTTCAAATGTTACGGAAATTCTTGTAAGGAACATGCCTATTTGTGTAAATAAAACAAGATGTCATTCTCAGACACTGATTCCTCTTAATGGCTGAGGAAATTAACCGCAGAGTTGGGAGTCTCTAAGAGAAGAGTGGGTTAATGATAACCGATCTGATTTGTGTCCCGATTACGTGATCTGTGTAGACAGATTCAACTGGAAAGCTGTGGAAATCATGAATTTTGGCTAATTGGATAACACACATAAATATGGATTTTTCGTATTCAAGAGTCTCAAAATAAACATAGGGTTTTAGTCGAGCATGGCCAAACTCTTCACAGGGCACATCTGACTGCAAGCATTTCTGTCATGGCCTTCTAGTATAATATGGAAACGAGGATCCGTTTCCCAGTGTCCTGCATTCCTCCCCTGACTTGCAAAGCAGTTTCCCTAAGTTCAGGATGAGGGAGGGCAGGAAATGACATACCATGTCAGCATGTCTTCTGCAAGTCTTTTTTACAGCCCCTGGTGCTACCGAAAGAACGGAGAACAGAGACAATTGTACAGATAGTTCAACCAACCAAGGCTTCCCTCTGCTGAAATTGGCGGTGATAAATACCATACAGAAGTGGGTGGCACATAGAAAAAATTGTACAGAAAAAGATGTGGCACACATACAATTTCAAAATAAAAAATAAAATTCGGGGCACCTGGGGGCTCAGTGGATTAAAGTCTCTGCCTTGGGCTTAGGTCATGATCTCAGGGTCCTGGGATCGAGCCCCGCATCAGGCTTTCTGCTAAGTGGGGAGCCTGCTTCCTCCTCTCACTGCCTGCCCCTCTGACTACTTGTGATCTCTCTCTCTCTCTCTCTCCCCCCACCTGTCAAATAAATAAATAAATCTTTAAATAAATAAATAAAAATAAAATTCAATATGTCTTCAAATGAAATTTTTCCCCTAAACATGCCTGGATACGAACATTCCTGCAGCTAAGAGGGAGGGCGGATTTTCTCACTTTCATTTATCTGACCAACTATATCTGACCCTTAGGTCATTACATTTTTAAGAACATCTATATTTCATATCTGATCCAATAAATTATTTTTCTTGTGAATGTTCTTCAATGTTGCGAGGAAATATTTTCTTTTTCTTTTAAAGTGGGAGGCATATAAGAGTTAATAACATGAATCCTAGAGCCAAGTATCTGCTGCTTGCTAATTGACCATGGCTAAGTTTTTTAGCTTTGTTCTGCCTCAGTTTCCTTAATGTAAAGTGGGATACTAGTGTACCTATTGTTAAGAAGGCCAAGGAAGTAGGGGCACCTGGGTGGCTCAGTCAGTTAAGCATCTGCCTTCAGATCAGGTGATGGTCCTGAGGGCCTGGGATGCAGCCCCATGTCAAGCTCCCTGCTCAGCATGGACTCTGCTTCTCCCTCTCTCTCTACTCTTCCCTCCTGTTTGTTCTCTCTCTCTCTTTCTCTCTCTCAAATAAATAAATAAAATCTTTAAAAGAAGAAGAAGAAGAAGAAGAAGAAGAAGAAGAAGAAGAAGAAGAAGAAGAAGAAGAAGACGACCATGACTAAGGAACACCTGGATGGCTCAGTCCATGGGCTTGTGCCTTTGGCTCAGGTCATGATCCTGGGGTCCTGGGATCAAGTCCTGCATCAGGCTCCTTGTTCGGCAGGGAGCCTGCTTCTCCCTCTGCCTGCTGCTTCCCCTGCTTGTGCTTGCTCTCTCTCTCTGACATATAAGTAAATAAAATCTTAAAAAAAAAAGAAGACAAAGGAAATTAAGAGGAATAAATAATTCCTGTCTATGAAGATCTTGGAACAATTCTTGGTACATAGTAAGTGCTACAAAAGTATGTGTCAGGGCACCTGGGTGGCTCAGTGGGTTAAAGCCTCTGCCTTCGGCTCAGGTCATGATCTCAGGGTCCTGGGATCAAGGCCCGCATCAGGCTCTGCTCAGCAGGGAGCCTGCTTCCTTCTCTCTCTCTCTCTGCCTGCCTCTCTGTCTACTCGTGATCTTTCTTTGTCAAATAAATAAATAAAATCTTAAAAAAAAAAAGAAAGTGTGTGTCATATCATTAAATAATGTTCAGTCAATGTTCATTAACTAGCTAGGTTGCTAACTTTTCCAATAAATACTATTTAAAAATGACAGGAAAAGAAGTTGTGGAATATTAATAATCATCAAAATAAATGAAGTAAATAATAAACAAATGAATAAAATAAATAATAAAATGTCAACACAGTTTATCAGTCCTTTATTTTTTTTAAAAATTTTATTTATTTGACACAGAGAGATCAGATCACAAGTAGGCAGAGAGAGAGGAGGAAGCAGGTTCCCCGCTGAGCAGGGAGCCTGATGCGGGCCTCCATCCCAGGACCTGAGATCATGAAGCTGAGCCGAAGGCAGAGGCTTTAACTACGAAGCCACCCAGGTGTCCTCAGTCCTTTCTTTAATAAAGCATAACTAACTGATTGAGCCACAGCTGTAGGCACAGGTCCCTCCAGTTGTCCGGCTGGCGGGGATGTTACCCAAGAACCCACAATGATCACTACCACATTGGATGCTTACTTAGCATCTTTATTTCTATAGCACATTTCTACTCAGCTTGTTGTCCTTCATATATTCAGTGATATGATTAAGCCTAATCTACCAAAATGTAATACTGCTATTTCCATAAATACTTTATTTTTAATTCTCTGAGACCAAAACATCATTTTACTATAACCTTTCATTGGGAATGCTATTAGTATGGTAAAGAGGTTGTAAATGAATTCTGTTACTGCTGTTGTTAATGTTAAGGGCACTTTCGCCCCAGAGTGAATTTTTCATTGTAAAAAATTAAGGTTCTCAGCATATTGACCAACCAGAAATTTCTCTCATCTACATATTGAGCTTTTTTCAATATTTGCTAATTTTCCTCATTTTTTTTCCGGTTTCCTCTGAAGTCATTATGGCCTAAAAATATACTAAGATGACTGTCACCAGCATAAAGGATGTCAAATGCCAATAAAACTATTTTATGTCATCAAAAGAGCAAAGGTGAGGAGGAAGCCTTTTTCAGAAGCTTAAGGGAAGCCAACATAAGAAACTATGTACAATTAATTATACTGGCTTTCGGAGCATGGCATTTTGGGCTTGAATTTTAACATTACTAAATGAGAGCTTGGGCTCTGAGCTTTTATTTCCCCATCTGTAAAATGGCAATAAAAACACCCATCACATAGGAATACTGAGGAGATTAAGAGCCTTTCCATGTAGGAGCTGGCACATAAACACAGTCCCTACTTTAGATAGCTGTTAAATTAATCAAGACATCCAATCACCAGTTATAAGACCCTTGAGGACAAGTACCACATACTCCACCGAACATACTGAGCACTCGATAAAATAATCATTGATTGGCAGGCAAGGCAAACATCTGCTTCCAAAGACATTACAGAATAAATCAACTGGATATGTAGGTAGTTCCTGCAAGAACTCGCCCGAGGAGTATCAGCAGCGAGGAGTAGAGCTGCCGAACTGTAGTCTTATGCACAAGGTGGAATCATTTCCTTCATCGGGTTAATACTCACTATTGATTTTATGTGGCCCAGAACAAAAAGGATGGCTGTCAATTTGCAGCAATACACAAATTGTGATGGAATGACCAGTATCTTTTCTTTTTTGTGAGGATTTTTATCCATTTATTTGAGAGAGAGTGAGAAAGAGAACCAGCAGGGAGGAGCAGAGGGAGAGGGAGAAGCAGACTCCCCCCTGAGCAGGGAGCCCCACAGGGGGCTGGATCCCAGGGCCCTGGGGTGTGAGCTGGATCTGCAAGCACGTGCTTAACTGACTGAGCCACCCATGGGCCCTGATGAATATCTTTTAAACTCTTCCTTGAATGTGTTAATATTCCCAGTATCAGCTAATAAAGCTTGTTTTAATATTCAAAGAATTTCCTAAGCTTCAGGTAGTACAAGCAATTCTTATTAACAATATAATTTGATTTTCTTTTCCTTCTCTTAAAACACTTAATTCCATATTGTCAAAGCCAGGATTAGGTACCAGAAATCTCTGATTCTTGGCTTATTTGGATTTGCCTGAAACTCAAATTGGTTGGGCAGAGTTCTGCTTTAATAGATGCCTCCTATAGAGGAAAGTGTGTTTGTTTTATGTAAATGGAGTACATTTGCTATTTTCTGTCCCTTCCATTTGCAGAGCTGGACATAACTTGAACATTATGTATATATTTCTAATTGGGGATTCCATTTTCGTTCTCTAACAAGCTGTTGTACAGAAAGTGAGTCATGGCAAGAAAGCTTTGCTTACCCTGCGGGAACAGTATTTGGAAATCTAAACGGCTAAAGATGTGAAGTGGCCAATTGCGAGGGAAGTTCTCTCTGTCTTTCTCCGTCTTCATTAAAATTGCCTGAAATAACATGTATAAATCTTACGGTATGACTAAATACAGTTATCAAATATTGTCAGAGTTTTCTCTTTCTGGATATTTCTCGGGAAATTATAATGCTGGCCATAAAGCTGGGAAATGTGGCCTCTGTGGCATTCAATTTTATTGCACATTTTTTGGGGCTGGCTCTTAGAATTAAATCCATACTACTATTTATTTAATTTTTGGAAAAGTAAATTTTAAAGTGCTCTATAACATTTTTTACTGCTCTATGTATTCAATCTCTGAAAACCTTGCTTTCTTCAGTGTATCAAAGTTCAGGATGCTCACCTTTGGAATCTATATTCACTTTGCTGTTTAAACAATGTTTGGCAATAAAAAGTGAGTTTAGATAAAAAAATAAGTATGGATTCTATACATTTAAACTGGAAATTAAACACGAAAGCCACTTCTCAATATCACTGAGAACTGTTTGAACATTTTATTGATTACAAATTTGGTAAAAATTTTGAAAAAAACCCGGGTAAATCTTCCAAATCAAAAAAAATAATTTAATAATCATAAAATGGAGAATGTGATTAAAAATGGGCAAAAGGCCTGGACACCTCCCCAAAGAGGCCAGACAGGTAACAAATGAGCCTGTGAAAGGTGGTTCAACATCATAAGGCAGTCAGGAAATGGGGAAATGCAAACTGACATAAGGAGATACCACTATACTGCTTAGAATGGCCAAAATCCCAGGCCCTGACAACGCAAAATGCTGCTAAAGATGAAGAGCAAGAGGAATTCTCATTCCCTGCTAGCAGGAATGCAAAATGATACAACCACTGGAAAGACGGTTTTTGCCCAGACAATGGAATAATTATTATTTTTTTAATAATTAGGATAACTATAATAATACTAATTACTATTCCGCAATGAAAAGAAATGAGCTAACAAGCCCTGAAAAGACATGGAGGAGCCATAAATACATTTTACTAAGTGAAAGAAGTCAATCTGCAAAGGCTACATCTTGTATAATTCCAGGTATACGGCATCTGGAAAAAGCAAACTGTAACAAAGTAAGGAGATAAGTGGTTGCCAAGAGTTATGGGGGAGGAAGGATGAATGGGTGGAGAATGGAGAATTTTTAGGGCAGTACAACTATTCTGTATGCTATAATGATGGACCCATATCATTGCACACTTTTCAAAACCTGTCAAACGTACAACGGCAAGAGTGAATCTTAATGTAAACTCTACACTTTGGGTGATTATGAGGCTTCTCCACTGCCTAAAAATAATCTATTTTTAAAAATTATTGAAGCTCAATCTAAAATAATTTATATAGGACAAGGGAAAGAATGAAAACTCTAAACATGATGCTGGATATATGAGGATCTCAAAGCTCTTGCAAATAGGTGTAATCAATTATATGTCTGCCTAATTTAAGAAATTTAAATATTCATTCACATCCTGATTTATTTGAGATTTAAATAAATCTCAAAATATTTATTTATGCCTATTTGTGGAGAATCAAATGAGATGCCGTGTCTGCTCTAGGACAGTACTGGGGGAGAAACTGACCATTAAGCGACCAGAAAGCCTCGCAAGTTTTATTTTAAATGCAAATATCATTATAAAAATATAATGGGGGGATATGTGTATATAATCTACCAGATTTGGGGCTCAGGGAACTTTGCTTAGAAACTGTGACACAACTGACTTGTGACCAATGGGAGGAAACATCCACAGAAGGGAAATTTCAATAATCATCTCACTTCTGAATGGTAAATAGGTAAATAAATATATATATATATATATACACTCACGTCCATCTTAATGGACAGACCCCCAGGTAACAGATGGCTCTACCTTATGTGGCTCTGTCTACTCCTTTCCTGCAGTCTGTGTTTGTGTATGTGCATGTGTGTGTGTGTGTGTTTATGTGTTTAAATTTCCAGAAAATTCCTTCACGGAAGCAATGAAGTACCCATTTTCCTTCATGGATCCTTGAGGTGAGGAACTTTAGTAAATTCTACCCTTTACAATCAAGCAAGCACTCGAGATCAAGTTTTGTTTCTCTCAGAAGTTTGAACTGGACTTACACAAAGATATCTGGGGGCAACCAGTTATAGGTGCAGCTTGCAAAGGATTTGAATAGCTGGATTAAAATCCCCTAAACAGTTACCATTCCTTGGACCAATGGCAGGTCTGAATTTCACTGAAACACTCAGTGAATGATCATCGAAAGTTGGGCACGGGCCAGAATTGGGCAAAGTTGGGCAAAGGCCAAAGGAGGCTTAGTGCCTCCTTTGAACTCTGGAATGAGCACCTTAGAAATATCAAAGTCATCTTTGCGAATATCTGGCCTGAATTATTTCCATCAATATAAAAAGTGTACTCGGGGTGGGAGTGGGGGGGATGATACGTGTCCTACTTGCCCAGATACTGCGTTGAGCCAAACCCTCTCTTTTCTTTCTATAATGTTCAGTGCCAAGATATCTTTTAAAACATTCGCATTTAACTTATTGACATTTCCACTTCTCTCCTGTCTGCTGTTTTCCCTGAGACATACTTCATTCGTTGATGCCGGAGTAACTAAGCCACACATTGTTTTCTCATAGCAAACCCGATCCTTTATGAGTGTAATATATAAAAGGAGAACGTTCTGGCTTAGTTGATTTGATTTGATTCTTAGCTCTTTTGAAATATAGAAACATTCTTTCCTCCACTCCATTATGTTCAGCTTTTATGTGTGCAGCCACAAGTGTTTAGATTATAATGTAAAATGGCAGATAAATATGCTATTATCCAAAGTTTTGCATAATGAGTTTAAGTATAATACATGCACTTTTGAAAATGTCCATACTTAGTGTAAGTGCATGAGGCTGCCAGGGTATCTCCCCCCCCTCTGGGGTGGAAGTTCTGCTTTGCTTCCCATCTCAGACACATAATTAGTTGGAGCAGGTCTATCATAGTGGTCTCACAACCTACATCACCAAAATCTTCTTTAAACATCATTTTAGCAAAGTAAACCCAGGAAATTCTGTTCACCTTACTTAAATGCTTGTAACTTTAGTATTTTTACAATTCTTTCAGGCTTAGCACAGATGGGATTTTTCAAATGAAAACCAGATGAAAGTAAAGAGCAATCCCCAAACCTTAAGGTGGGAAGACGCAGGCCTAGGTCTGTGCTGTAACAAGATCCTCTTTCGCCGGGGAAGTATGTTTCCAATAACTGTACAGTTACCTTTCATTAGAGACTCGAATCAGCATTTTATTTTTCCTTTTATAATTTGACATGGTAAAAGGAGAAGTGGGCTTTCAAATCTCTAATCCATGTCAACCTGAGATGAAAGTTTTTAGCACTCTGCCTCTGTGGGGGTATTTGGATTTGTAGTTCATTTTACAAATCCTGTTTAACATACAATTAAATAATAATGTAAATATGTGACATAATCTTCCCGGCTACAAACTTTCACTGACCCTGGTGATTTCCTCCCCCTGGGGTTTTCAATTTGATTTCTATTGCCCTACCTTACTGAAATGTATACTCATGTCTTCTTCGGTTGCAATTTACTAAATAGTCATTCAATGTGTATCCTCTTTAAAATTTATTTGCAACAATTCTCTGCAGTACAAAGAGCCTTGATTAGAAAGGAATCATCCTAACTCTGTTGCCAATTTATTTTGATTTATTTTTATTTTGTAACTACATTTATTTTTATTTTTAACGAGGTCATCTCCAAGGTAGCCTCCAAAATTGGTACACATTGAAATCATTTGAGAAGTTTTAAACCTTGAGAGCTCCTTCTGTAGATGATCCTGTTTAACTGGCCCAGGACTGGGACATGGACATTTGCAATTTTTAAAAATTTCTTCATCTATTTTAACGTGCAACCAAGGTTAGTGATCACTGTTCTAGGTAAGGCCCAGGTTCTCTCTTCTTAAGGGCATTTGTTCTTGTGGGGTAAATGTTGGGGTCCTTCCTACATCTCCAGGAAAGTAAAGAAATTAGTTAAGACTAGAAGAAATATAAATTCTCTTGTAGACAGACACCTAGATCCTGGGAGAAATCCTTAGCAGTAGTAAGTGACCTTAGGATCATATCCTAGTTCTACGAGTAGACAATTTATTATTTTTTATTATTTTTTTATTTTTTAAAGATTTTATTTATTTATTTCACAGAGGGAGAGAGATCACAAGGAGGCAGAGAGAGCAGGCAGAGAGAGGGGGAAGCAGGCTCCCCGCCGAGCAGGGAGCCCGATGCGGGCCTCGATCCCAGGACCCTGAGATCATGACCTGAGCCGAATGCAGAGGCTTTAACCCACTGAGCCACCCAGGCGCCCCAACAGTGGGCATTTTAAAACAAAGATATATCTTCTCTGAAACTACTCTGAACATCTCTACATTGGAGTCATCTGATCTTTCATCAGCATTTAGTACAAATTGTCCTGGAATCAGAGACCTATGCATCTTGATCCTATCAGCCCTGCCTACTATGGGATAGTTAGGGCTGGCCTCCAACATGGCAACTATTTACAAACAATAATGTGGTGCTATGACCTGCTAGATACCTACAGAGGGGATCACCTCTCTGGGGCATTTACATTTTTCTCCTTCGTGGGGTTCTTCCTTCCTTCTATATATGGGGAAATCAGGGACATAGGTGTGAATCAGCTTATATAACCAGAATGGGTGGTACAGATTTTGTTCCATATCATTTCAGAAAATTTCAGCATAAAGAAAACATGGCTCTGAAATTAGAAATGTTGTACCTCACCCCTGCATTTTCTTAAATGATTATTATTCCACCCAGTGGTCTTTTACTCATATAATAGAAAGACGAAATACCATTCATAATAGAGAATTGTGATTTATTCTTAATAGGATGGCTAAATATTTTTATTATAAATAATAAGAAAGTCTTTTTAACAAGTACAGATGCTATAAATTTTTAAGAACTCTACATAGAAAAATTAGCTGTAGTGTATCTTTTATATTTTTCCATTATCCCAATAAAACAACATGCAACTAAATATTGCAAGTTATAATTCCACGAAATCATCCTTCCAAATGCGTTCTCTCTCTCTTCCTCCTGTGACTTCTTTATTTCAAAATAATCAAATAACCAAAAAATTTCATTTGGAACCCTTTGATAATCTATTTTCATAAAAGTCCTTGAAAGGAGCAAAGAAATGATTTTCTGTATAGATTCAGAGTCAGGAAACTTGGAATTGTGATTATTTGTATTCCTTTTAATTACTTTGATACAAAAATGGAGCTAAGAAGTTCAGGCAAGTTCTAGGAAAACAGCAAATATGATTAAAAGGCAAATTAGTAGACAGAAATAAAATATGGGACTATAATGTGTTTAATGTACCATGGCTAAAGCACTGACTATAGAAGAGATTTGAAACCAGTGGAAAAATATGTAAATAACCTAGAGAAAGAAATACAACTTTACCTTGAAAAGGTTCATGGCGGAGATTGATAGTAAAAGTTACAATGGGGTCATATTTACACATAGAAAACATGTCAAGAAAAATCTATGACAGACAAAGAATGAAAAAATAAGTAAATGAAATAAGAGGACATTTGGAAAAGCTACAGCTCCCCTTTTCGTCTCAGAAAGAAACATTCACAGAACATGTGTTTCTACCAAGAAGAAATGGGATTGAGGGAAAGGACGTAATATTTAGAATCACAGATCCAGTTTGAATTCTTGCTCTAACACTTAGTGTGTGATGCAAAGCATATCACATTCCCATTTATAAGACCACAGTTGTAATTTTCTGTTTTCATAGGTCATGGTAACAAAGGTTATTACCCTATGTAAAGTGCTTTGCAAATTACAGTGGTGCTTTCAAATACAGGTAGAACCTTACAACTCAAAGTGAGATCCTGAATTTTTGACAAGATTGACAAGTTAACCAGTATTTCATATGTACATTCAATTTGGAGACACACTGGTTTAAAGGGGTGGAGACTGTGTAATGGAGACATCGTTAATCTTAGAAACAGTCAACTTTAATTTAGATTGATAATACTTGAGCAAAATGCCCCAAATCCTGTATCCTCTTTCTCCTCACATATAAAGCTATGAAGGGGGACTATTTTGGAGGCTCTCTGAAGTGCTTTCAAGACATCTGTGTGTGATTTGTATGTGCAACAATCAATTGTGAGGGAAACTTCAAATTTTTGTTAATTTTTGTTAATGGTTCATATTTTGCTCTATGTTTGTTTGGAGTATTTCTACAATATTATTCTCATCATTCTGCCATCTGGCATGCTTCCTTGAAAGGAAAAGATGGGATTGCCTATACCTTACAGTGTACTTGCCCCTGTTCCATTCAATGCGAATTGTGTTAATGCCATCAATCTCAAGGGTTCTAACAGAAAAAAAATGCCTGAGCACTTCTGGAGTGGACTGTGTTTGAATCTCCCTTAAGGTCTGAAAACAAAGAAATGAAGGAACAGAGAAACAAACAGAAAACGCTAGTGTGCAGAAGAATTTACAAATCATGTAGGAAAATCAAACATTTGGAGTTCAACTATTTTCTTCTTGAATATCATTTTTTGAAATTCTCATTCTTTTTCTAGCTTAGGTTCCTTCCAGCATGCAAATAAAGGCTTTGCAAATAATCATCAGGGCTTTGTCCTTCACAGTGAGAGCTGTGACTCATGCAGTTAGACATCAAGTGAGAAGTTCCCTTACCTGTTAGCCTCAGCCATCCATTGACTTAGTCAAATACCTGGAATTTCACAGGGCCAGAGAGGTGTGTGTCCTGTGTAGGCACACTGAGAAGAGTGCTAGCAGCTGGCAATAGCCTGAAAGTACTTATGAAGACTGAGATAAGGAAATAAGAAAACTGTGAAGGGTGCCCTAAAAAGTATGGGGTACTCTTACTGCAGGGTGCTATTGGACTCAACACCAGGCAGGTAGGAAATATAGATAGGCTATCTCTCATTGAGAAATGCTCACTAGACCATCATACCCAATCGATAAGGGTGACATGTTGAACTGAACTTACTCCTGCTCAGTTCATGTCCATCTCCTTCCTTCCTAACACAGACCCATTTCTCATTTGCAATACGGATCCTGGTTTCCATGAGCTGTTTGGTACTGACCCAAGGGATCTGAATGTGGATTTAGACTTGGGTGCCTTTTATTGATTTTTAGGTCTTCCACCTTAACCGGGACACCCTTAATCTAAGTCTGCTAACTTTCATTCAGGCTAGGTAGAGCTTTCCAATAACTTAGAAGGAGGGAATGCAATCATTTTAAAATGACTTATTGGGGTATAATTTGCATACTATAGAGTTTACCTGTCTAAAGTGCAGAATTCACAGGTTGTTATTATATTTACAGTTTTGTAGCCATCATCATAATCTAAGTTTAGAACATTTTCATCATCCCCCAAAGCAGCCTTGTACCCATTAGCAATCGCTTTCTACACCACCATCTCCCAGCCTTAGGCAACCACTAATGTACTTTCTGTCTCTATAGATTTGTTTATAATTTTTGATAAATGATTTAACTGGTCCAGAAAAAAAGTGGGTTTTTTTTCCCTTCAAATTGCTCACCACATGATCTCTAACATCTCAGTATGAAGTTATTTATTTTGTATTAGGGTCTCAAATGATAGCAATTAGGAATTTATTTTGTTGTATATGAATATTTTTCAAAGTCCAATTAGCCATTCTCAAATTATTCAGACATATTATACTTTGTTTCCGCTGTATTTCCTTTCATATTTTAACAATGAGAGGAGGGGCATGGTAGCAACACCAAGAATTCATGATTATAAATGATGCTGCTTCTTTCCTATCTCTGAATTTTTATATAGTACTAATGCACCTCTGAGACTTTTGGAAATGAAGGGCCAAACCCTGGGCCTTTCATGGGCCAGGCGAATAGTCTCTTAGATCTCACAGCTAGAATTTGTCACTGAGGAGACATCCCTTTCCAGTCATACACACTGCCAACCCTTGCCAGATTATAGTCACATAGTTTCTCTGCTTGGCACAGATGGGAATCAAGATGGTAAGGAACTAAATAACTCCATCAGAGTTTAAATGGACACAAACAGAAACTGACTTGGGGCGAGGGAGGGTCACACCGATACAACTATTTTTTGTGCAACTAATAAGTTAATTTCAATATAAAAGAACAATTTAGAGGGGTGCCTCGGTGGCTCAATTGGTTAAGCATCTGCCTTCTGCTCAGGTCATGGTCCTGGGATCGAGCCCCACATAAGGCTCCCTGCTCGGCAGGGAGTCTGCTTCTCCCTTTCCCTCTGCTGCTCCTCCTGCTTGTGCTCTCCATCTCTCTCTCTCAAATAAAGTGTTTTAAAAAAAGAACAATTTAGAATGATCACTTTGATTCTAATAATTAATGAAATGTATTTGGGGACCTATTGTGAACATTTGGGAATATTTGATTAAAAGTCATAGACAGAGATTTAAAAAAGAAAAAAAAAGATAGGGGCTCATTATTTATTTATTTATTTATTGGAATTTATTTTTTTTAGGGGTTCAGTTTTTTGAAAGAAGCTGTCTCTAGAATTGATGGAGAAGGTCCCAGACTGGGCGGACATTGGGGCAACCTTGGAAATCTTAAAGTGAGGAATTCATGAAAGGTATCTGTAGGGTGTAGGAGTCGGGATGAATACATTACAATACAGAATCTGTGTGGTTTCTGCTCATGAGTCAAATTCCAGGGAGAGAGTGTCTGAGTAGCCTGGTTCAGTTCACCACCACTGCCGCTACCCCCTGCTAGGTTTAGCTGTAATACCTTAATTGACTGCATCACTAAGACTGTATTCAAAGACAGGTATATTCAAAGATATCCCAAAGCCAAAATGGGATGCTGGTTCTGGAATTAGAAAAAGTAAATGTCAGACCATTAGCAGTTAACATACTATTTATTTTTCAAAATTGTACATAGTACTTACTCTGATTTGAGCCCTGTTCCCATCACTTTACAATTAGTTACTTATTAAATCCTCATAATAATCTGATGTGGTAGGCACTCTTCTCATCAACTCCATTTTTTAAGTCCAGGGTGGTAAAGCAGGTGAGATTGAAAAAAGTCCCGTTCCCAAGTCCCAATCTAAACTATGCTAGCAGGACGCCTGGGTGGCTCAGTTGGTTAAGCGGCTGCCTTCGGCTCCGGTCACGATCCTAGGGTCCTGGGATCAAGTCCTGCATCAGGCTTCTTGCTCAGCAGGGAGCCTGCTTCTGCCTCTCTCTCTGTCTCTGCCTGCCACTCTGCCTGCTTGTGTTCTCTCTCTCTCTCTGACAAATAAATAAATAAAATCTTTAAAAAAATTTAAAAAATAAACTATGCTATCTCTCCCTGAGTGTGATGATTTAGAGATATTTCATTGTTTTTCATAAGAAACCCATGAGATGAATCTCTATTTCAGAAATAAGAAAATTCAGATTGCAGTACCCATGTCTACCATATTATACTGCTTTCCTTTGCCTTTCATGTAGTGGTGGGCATTTACATTATATTAATGACTTAAATGGCACCTGGGTGCTTAAGCTGAGTTCAAATCTCTATGCTATTTTTTCCCCCCTAAATAACACCTAAAAGCAGTCTTTTCCTTTTACAAATGTGTTCATTCCTTTCAATAAGAAGGCAAATATCAAATCTCAGAGGAGTGCTGTATGATTAATAATATGGACTCGGAAAAAGCTGAATCCAGATGCCTTCTTTGTCTTTTCTCTCATTTTCCCTATTCCCAATCTGCCCGTAGTTCTACGAAGCAGCATTTCTCTCATTCTGAGCACACTAGGGCTTAATTCCCAAATAGATGGTTCAGATCAGTAGTGGATCGGAGCCCTTTGTAGTGGCCAATCTGTCCAAGGCCTAAGAGAAAGAGAATTCCTTATTTTCCTGTATGAATGCAAACATAATGGGCCAACCCTGTATTTTGTTTATATCGTGTAAGTTTAAAGTCTGAAAGCAGACATGAAGTCCTTCTCTGAATAGTTTCAGCTTGGAGCCATCATTGTAGGACTCTTTTCTTGGACACAAATTATATTTTAAAATAATAGAAAGGTACAGGATTTGGGATGGGGATTTTATAATCCACTGCTTCTGGTCAGATTTAACTCGTTGAACAGAAATGTGACTGATAGTTACTGTCCTCTCAGAGTCCTTTTCTACTAGATGTGATCTTTTCTCCAACAAGAATATAAAAGAGCTGCATTGACCACTCATTGTTCAGGGGCTGACAAGACACGTGAGAGCCATCATGCCATCCCAGGCAGACACAGCCAAGGTTACGGACAATCCCACGGATACTGGCTGATTCCACTTTTCTCTCCACCTCTAGGCACCATGGTTTAGTGTGGTCTATGAAGACAGGCTGCTTGAGTCCGAATTCTGGCTTCCCCACTGTTTAGCGGGGTGACCTTGGGCAGGTCACCTCTCTTTCTGTGCTTCATTGCCCGTGTGGGGTTTTGTGAGGATGAGACAAGACCAGGCATGCCTTAGAAACTGGAAAGCAGTTGCTATATCAGACATCACAATTGTCTCAGTGGGAGAGGTGAAAGGGTCAACAGTGCACAGTAGATAGCAGTTTTTGGAAATATAAAGTAGTTTTATGTTTATACACTGGGCTTAGTTTCTTCACAAATAAAGCATTATATTTGGAATTGCTCAAAAGCATCCTTAGAACAATTGATGCCATTTTTTCTTATGTTGAGTAGAGAACCACTGATCTAGAGGTCTGGTAAAAGCAGCAGGTAATAGGATGGAAATAAAAAGCAAGAGAGGGCCAGATAAGTAGAAAGAGAACTGCTATTAAATCTTTTTAATCTTTCTTTTAAAATATTTTTGGTCAGCCCTTCTGAAATCTGTTTGAAGAAGCTTCCAGATAGGTGGGGAAAGGTATAAACTCTGCATAAGTGAAATCAGGGATTTCACCCATTTATCAGTATCTATATAGCTCCTATCTATATCTACGTGTTTCATCTATATTGGGATTTTTGAGGGTGTACAGGAAAACCAGTAAACAGGTAAACATTGCTAGGCACAAACAGGGGACTTGGGTAGACGTTCAGAGGTTCTGATCCTGTCTGTTAGGGGCCTGGTGACACTGGCCAAAGATGCAAGCCCAGCAGGAGGGTAGAGGCAGGGATGTGGACACGTGCAGGTCCAGAAATAGTGTGGATACCTAGCCAGGTGGCTTAATGTAGGGGAAAGCTTAGATTTACTATGCAACTCTGATACTGTTAAAATGCGCTATCTCACTTCTTCTGGGCAACAGCCATTTGAAGATGATGTTATCCCAATATTCCACATGAGGACATGAAGGCTTAAAAGTTAAGTAATTTCTTGTGGGCTATGTACTGAATTGTGTGCCCATAAAATACATATGATAAAGTCCTAACCCTCAATGTAACTTTATTTAGAGATGGAGCTTGTAGGAGGTGAATAGGTTAAGGGAGATGGGTCATAATCCAGTAAGACTGATGGATTGATGAGAAGAGAAAGATCTGTCATGTCTCTCTCTCTCTCTTTTTCTCTCTCTCAGCCAGGTGAGGACACTGAGAAAGTGGCCATCTGCAAACCAGAAGAAGGTTCTCACCAGGAACCAAATTGATTGACTGGCACCTTGATATTGGACTTCCCAGCCTCCAGAACCATAAGATAACAAATTTCTGTTGTTTAAAGCCTTGTATCCTGTGATATTTTATTATGGCAGACTGAGCTGACTCATATCCTCTGATTATAAACTACTAATTGGCTATGATTTGTGGCTCAAACCAGGTGTGAGGATAGAAAAAAAAGCAATCGATTTAGAACCAGAAAGCTATAGAAGAGACTCTTGTATGAGTAGGTTGACTTACACAAAGGTGAAATAAAGGAAATTGGCTCTGGGTTATAAGTCTTTGTCATGCCTTGAAATAGTTTTCTTTCTTTTTTTTTTTTTTAAAGATTTTATTTATTTATTTGACACAGAGAGAGAGAGAGAGAGAGAGAGAGAGATCACAAGCAGGCACGGAGAGGAGGAAGCAGGCTCCCCGCTGAGCAGGGAGCCCGATGTGGGCCTCAATCCCAGGACCCTGAGATCATGACCTGAGCCGAAGGCAGAGGCTTTAACCCACTGAGCCACCCAGGCACCCAATAGTTTTTTTTCTGGAAGGAGATAAAGTCTATCAGACGCTATTGCCCAAAATGGAATAAGGCCTTGGAAGTGCCAAAGTTGGCACTATCGAACTTCAGGGCACAGGACTTCTTTTTTTTTTTTTTTTTTTTTTTTAAGATTTTATTTATTTATGTGACAGAGAGAGACACAGCGAGAGAGGAAACACAAGCAGGGGGAGTTGGAGAGAGAGAAGCAGGCTTTCCTCGGAGGAGAGAGCCTGACGTGGGGCTCCATCCCAGGACCCTGGGATCATGACCTGAGCCCAAAGCAGACACTTGACGACTGAGCCACCCAGGTGCCCCAAGGGCACAGGACTTCTAAGGAGAAAGCTTACCCTAAAGTGAGCCTTTCTTTTATTTGATCAAATACCAATGCATTCTCATTTTAATCACATCTATTCACCTTTTAGCTGTAGATCTGTCCCTTAACTCTGAAGTTCTCTCAATAAAATCAAGCCAGATATGTGTGCCATAGAGGGATAGCATTGCTTATACCAGATTAGAAGACAGACTGGTGGTTTTGCTCAATCATTGTCAAGCTCTTCCACGCAAGAGCAAAAGATCGCAGTAATGTTTAATGAACACCAAATATTTTTGTTTATTTACCTCTTAATCTATTTTTAGCAGTTGGGCATTTTGAATTCATTGGAGATTTGGGGGTTATTCACTAGTGTTGCTTTTGAATTCTCAGATCCTGGTTTCTGAAATGCTGTCAGTGGGGTCCTATCCGCTTGGTTTATTGTGATTTGGGGGTTTCTGTTGAAAGACACCAACTCCGTTTATAATTCAAAGCAAGCAAAGGTATGGGTTTGCTCAAGAAGAAACTGAAGTGTCTTTCCTGGCTCACTAGTTTGAATCATCTCCCTCTCAATCAGTCACTCAAAGGATGGACCTGAAACCTCAAATTTTTTTGGTGATAGTGTAATGACATCATTTATTTGCTATCCCCTATGTCATAATTTAACTGCTTTCAATCTGGTGCCTCCTTTTACATAGGAATGTGATGCTCTCCATACTAACCCTTCTTTAAGTATGAAGCTTTAAGGGCCTCGTCTACAGCACAATGAATGAAATATTTTTTTTATGGTTTCCAACCAAGATTGAAAGCAGCAATGCTAAAATGCCACAGAACAGTGCTTGCAAGATTTCCAGGACAGTCTTGGCAACCAAACCATCTGGGGAGCTTGGATATGAACTTCATTACCAGCTTGAATGTGTTTGCCTTAAACAAAAGAAAACTTGGAGTCCTATCCATCAACCACAGCGACAAATAAATCTAGAGCTTCAAATTCTGTGACATGTTTCAGTGGGACAGAGACAAAAGCTCAGTGGCAACAACAATGACCAGATTGTGTTTTCATGCAAAGACTGATAGTAGAGTAAATATTGCTGCATCACAACAGATAGTTCCCATGCTGTCTCTGCTCCCCCCTAATTCACTGTTACACAACCTCTAGACTGGTTTTCCTATACCATAGCTGTAGGCGTTCCCCTCACCTCTTTAAAATGCTTCAATTGTTTCCCCATGTCTCCTAAATAAAACCGGCATTCCAGACCCTCTGCCATCTGGCCCCAAACTACTTTCAAACTACCATATTGCACCAAACTCGCCTTCACACTTCAAACATTGCCAAACCAAAGACTGTTCATGAGCTTAAAACTATGGGTTTCAATAACACTTCCTGAAATACCTATCACTTCCCATGTCAACCACAAACTCTTCTGACACCCAACCCAAAGCCTCCTTCAGAATATGGGGTCCCAAATGAAACTGACATGAAGCTTCATGCTTCATGGGGGGGAAAAAAGAAAAAAGAAAAGAATAGCATGATTGTTATCTTAATTAGCTTTAGTTGTTATAACAAATACCACAGACTGGGTGGCTTAACCAGAAGAAATTATTCATTATAGTTCTGGGGACTAGAAGTCCAAGGTCAGTGTCAGTCATCATGGTCAGGTTCTGGGGAGAGCCTTCTTCTTCCCTTCAGAGAGCTGTCTCCTTGCGGTGTCCTCACGTGGCAGAGAGACCTCTGGTCTCTGCCTTCATTCATAATGGCACCGATTCCATCATCAGGGCCTCACTTTCATCTCACTTAAGTCTTGTTACTTCCCAAGGACCCCACCTTCGAATAACATCACATGGGGGATTAGGGCTTCAACATATGGACTAGGGTTGGGGCACAAACATCCAGGCCCTAGTAATGGTAAATGATAACCAATATGGTTTTGGTGATGGACTCTGAAAGGAAATGATGGAGACAATTGCAAACAGGAAAGCACAGGAGGCTGCTCCTCCCAAGTTCTAGTCACCTGCTGTCATGTATGAATCCCAGACTAGCTGGGTTTTGGTTTTTTTTTCTTTTTTTTTAATTAGTATTTAATTTTTAGTGCAGTTTTGAGTTCACAGCAAAATTGAGAGTAAGTCACGGAGATTTCCCATATACCCCTCCTCATACATGCATAGACTTCCCCATTATCAACATCCTTCACCAGTTACATATTTGACGCAATTGATGAACCTCCACTGACTGATACATCATATCACCCAAAGTCCATAGTTTCAATTCTGATTGACTCTTGGGGTTGGGGATTCTGTAAGTTTGGACAAATGTATAATGATATGTATCCATCATTATGGTGCTCTACAGAGTGTTTTCACTGCCCTAAAAATCCTCTGAGCTCTGCTTTTTGATCCCTTCCCAGCCTGTAACCCCTAGCTAACACTGACTTTCATACCATCTCCATGGTTTTGGATTTTCTAGAATGCCTTATGTTTGGAATTATACAGTACGTAGCCTTTGCAGATCTTTCACTTATTAATAAGGATTGAAGTTTCTTCTATGCTTTCTTTTATAGCTTGATAAATCATTTCTTTTTAGCACTGAATAATATTCCATTGTCTGGATGTATCACAGTTCATTTATCCATCCACACACTGAAGGATATCTTAGTTGCTTCCAAGTTTTGGCAATTATGAATAAAGCTGCTATAAACATCTGCTTATAGCAGATTTTTGTGAAGACATAAGTTTTCAACTCATTTAGGTAAATACTAAGGCATATGTTTGCTGGATTATGTGCCAGCATGCTTAGTTCTATAAGAAATAGCCAAACTGTGTGCCATCGTGGTTATATAATTTTACATTTCCACTAGCAGTGAATGAAAGTTCCTCCTGCTCCACGTCCTCATCAGTAGTTGATATCAGTGTTCCAAATTTTGGCCATTCTGATTGGTATGTTGTACTATCTCATTGCTGTTTTAATTTGTACTCCCCTAATGACATAGCATTTAGAGCATTTTTTCATGTGCCGATTTGTCATCTGTATACCTTCTCTGATGGGGTGTCTGTAAAGGTCTTCGCCCCATTTTTAAATTGGATTATTTGTTTTCATATTGTTGAGTTTTAAGAGTTCTTTCTACATTGTGCATGATAGTCCTTTATCATATATGTCCTTCGCAAATATTTTCTTTCAGTCTGTGACCTTGTCTTTCACAAAGCCAGCATTTTTAATTTTAATGAACTCGAGTTTATCAATTGTTTCTTTCGCGGGTCAGGCTTTTGGCACTATATCTAAAAAGTCATTGATATACACAAGGTCATTTACGTTTTCTCTATCTTCCAGCAGTTTTATAGTTCTGTGTTTTACATTTAGGTCTGTGATCCATTTTGACTTAATCTTTGTGAAGAGTGTGAGGTCTGTGTCTAGATTCTTTTTTTTTTTTTTTGGATATCTAGTTGTTCCAACATCATTTGTTGAAAAGACTATCTTTGTTTTACTGCACTGTCTTTGCTCCTTTGTCAAAGGTCAGTTAACTATATTTATGTGGATCTATTTCTGGATTCTGGATTCTGCTTTTTTGGTCTATTTGTCTATTCTTTCACCAATACCACACTGGCTTGATTACTGTGGTTTTATAGTAAATCTTAAAGGCAGGTAGTGTCAGTCTTCCAACTTTGTTCTTCTCCTTCAAAA
Source organism: Ailurus styani (assembly GCA_002007465.1). Classification (NCBI taxonomy): domain Eukaryota; kingdom Metazoa; phylum Chordata; class Mammalia; order Carnivora; family Ailuridae; genus Ailurus; species Ailurus styani. The sequence continues at coordinate 700,802 of LNAC01000055.1, forward strand.
TGATATTGACTTTTCTGAGTCTTTCCCCTCTCCATGTAAATTTAGAATCAATTTGTCAATATCTACATGATCATTTTTCTTTCAAGGAACGTTCAAGTATTTGGTCATTTACATGAAACCTCCTAATATTTAAATGCTATCTAATCATTCTAATGAAAAAGTAGGAGATTGGCTGTGGCAGCTTTGCTACTTACCTAGGCTGTGAATATATTTGTCAGAATGTGTGGCTTTTGATCAGGGTTGTCCACAAGAGAACGTTGGAAATTGGAGATTTAGAAGTTGCGAGTGAAGTAGTAGCCATTTTTACTCTCCGAAACTTAGCCTCTTTGTGGTCTGGCGTGTTACCTCTGACCTACGAGCTCATGTTGTTGGAGTGGGGGCAGTGTCCAGCCCTCCCATGCGTCCAATTCACAATGGAGCTTTTAATGTTTCTTTAAGTCTAGGCCCAGGCCTCTGTGCTGGTCTATTATCAATGGTGCTGCTACAGGGAAGGCTACTTGTATCAACAAGGGTTGGGGAAAGAGAGACAGACACAGATTTTAGTTTATCCTTGTGTGTTTCTATTCATCAACAAGGATATCAGGTTTTCCTAATTTTAACACACTTCATGTCCAACCTTCCTCTCCAAATGCTCTCCTGGCTGATCTATAGGAGCTTCGGATCTGAGACCAGTTGCAGAGCCAACAGCCTCGTGTAGAGCTCCCCATCATAGGTCTTTCCCATGACTATGTAAAATCTAATCTCCATAACAAATTCCTTCCTCCATGTAAATCATAGGGTTCTGCTTCTCTGACTGAACTCTGATTAATACATGGCTAAACACGGCTGTGAACAGAAACTTGCCTCAGAGAAGCCAGAGAGCAAGTGTTCTCTGAATTAATGTCTTTGCATACGTCCTCAGCTGGAAATAATCTCTCCCTTCTCTCAAAACTCATAGTTTTATGTAGCATTTGACACATTTTAATGTTTATTACATACTTCTGCATACATATTTTAGCTTCCTTGATAAATTTTAATTTGTTTATATCCTTTTCAGTTTTTCTCCCTCCTTTCTATCAAAAACCTTAAGGAAAAATGCCAGTGCCCATCAGCTATGTTCAAAAATATCTTACTAATGGTATTTAATAAATTTTTAGTAATTCTCACAACCAATCCTATAGATTAGATGTTGTAGTGGTTATGATGCTTTTGGCTACAAGAAACAAAATCTGTAGCCAAAATTGGCTTAGGTAGTAATAACACGTATTCTGTCATAAAATACCAGAAGACCAGAAGCTAAACAGACATCAGAAGCATCACCCCTTGCTCATTCTCTTGACTCTGCACTTTTGTAGATTCTGTTTGTTGGCCTTATTCTCCAACCAGGAAGAAGATGGCCACAGCTATTCTATGAGTTTTCCTCACTCACCAGGTGACCTTCTTGGAACAAAATCCAAGACATGCCCAGGTTGGTTCTTATGCACATGCCTCCCATCTGGTCCACAAGGAACACTTATGCATCCTCTGACATGACAAACTTCAGGTGTGTATGTTATCAGGCAAACCTCTGGACCTTATTTTCCTTGGGTGTCAACCCAACACCAGTGTTCTGTGTCCTCATCTGTAGAGGGCATACGTTAACAACTTTGCATGATTGCTTTGAAAGCTTTCTCATTAGACACAAAATGAGAATAACACTGCCCACCACTCTGCCACAACAGAGGTATGGCACTCACGGTCCATCTCTTGCCAAAGAATTATCCTTTTAATCCCCTGCTCCTTTTTCAAACTCTCTGATAAACTAGGCTAGAAGTGACGGTCATCAAAGTGTCACAGAACTGATTTGTTCTTAGCTCCTTAACAAGACCAGCATAGGAGGTCTGGCGATACACTTATGGGTACTTCCTATTCCCTTGGTCCTTCACATGAAACTGACACCAAGTAAATCATGTTTTAACATATAATTATACATGCAACATAAATACGATTCAAGATGGCATGTTACAAATATGCCATAGCCAAAATGGCTTTCTCTAATATCGTTAGTCCAGTTACATCTGATATTAGGATGGGGAAAGAATTACATTTATTTACTTTCTGAGTGAAAATTTAGGATTCTTTTTCAATCAGGTTTTACAATAAAAAAAGCAATATGCAAATAGAGAATGCAAGATTTCAGGTACCGATTTGGTGCTCAGATATTTTTTTTCTGATTTATAAAAAAATAATAGATATGATTTGTTTAGCACCTACTACATGGCAAATTGTTTTCCATGCATTATTCAAGTTCTCTCCAAAATTATGTAATACTCACTACCCCATTCTATGAAGTAGAAAAATTAGTCTCATCAGGTTTAAGGATCTTTCCTATGATTTTCTAGCTCTTAAAGGATAAATTCAGGATTTGATTATATGTGTTTGATTTTGAAGATGATATTTTTATATCATTATACATTTATATCATTATACATACTGCTTAATCTTTTAAACTCCATGCATCATAAATAATCATTTGTAAAAGTTTCTGTAGTTTACATTTACATAATACATCAATTTTCAAAGTTCATTCGTATCATGTTACACAGCTTCTCTGTGAATTAGGCAAGTAAGTGAATTAGCTTTTCCATTTACCAGATGTGAGTGACTGAGGCACACACCAAATAATTAACTTGCCCATGCACCCAGCAAGCCAACTGGCGATTCGGTCTGGTAATTTCCCAGGGGGAAGAGTTAGGTACAACGGTAGGGGTGCATGTTCCACCAGTTAAATCTAGGCTTTATGACTTACCTCTTAATCACTGTCTTTGTGTCTCAGGTTCTCATCTGTACACTGAGATGCTATTCATGCCTATCAATTGGGAACTGTGAAGGATCTGATGTTTATAACTCACTGAGTGCAGAGCTTGCCAAATAGCAGGTGCTCAGGAAAGTTTAGCTCTTATATTATTAACTCCGATGCTTACGATGATCCTCCTCTTTAGAGGAAGGCATTGTTCTTCCATTTAGCCATAAAAAAATTGTCAAGCAAAAAGGTATATGGAGAATGTTTATATTAAGTATGCGTATATATTTACTGGAGTCCCTATTTTCAACTACTTGTATAATTGATTGTGAACAGAGATCCAATTTTTATGTTGCTGTACTTCTTGTATTTCTGATAGCTACAGGTTTAAATGCTTAGTTTTAGATCTTTCTAACATCACATTTGACCTAACTGAAGTTGTTTGGGTAATCTATCAGAAAGGAAGAAACACTTTACCTTCTATGAAATTTTTGAGGGAGTCAGGGCTCTGGGCAGTCATCAACAACAACCGAGACATTTCCGACTCCAAGGGTTTTCAACGTGGTATGTTTTTCTTCCGTAATGGACTTACCTAATGTAGTTCATTCCTTTTTCATCTGTAAACCCATTATTCTGCAAAATTTATAGCACTTTTATGCATCTCTTCTTCGTTGTTACACACGGAGGACTTTTTTTTGGGGGCAGTAATTATACAATTTGCATATTTAAAGAGTAAATTGCAATCAAGAAAAAAAATTATCATACAAATTGCTGTGTGTGTAATATGGTATCTGCAGAATATAGTGTTTACTTCTCTGATGTGCACACTAGATCTGTCTTAGAAAAGCGAAGAAAGGAGAAAAGAAAAACATTTGCCAAAGAGATTAAACAGACCTCACTTCCCTCTTAGAAAGTTTTTGTCTAAAATTTAAAGAGATAAAGTATCTTTACCCACATTATGATAGGGGAAAATTCTTGGTTGCTTTCAGTTTTACATAATCCCTTCTTTTTTTTCCTCCCACTCTTTTTATGTTTTTGTTTGAAAGTATTTGCGTGAGGCACTGTTTCTGAGAAATGTTAACATGATAAATTTAACCCTGGCTATCTTTAATGGACAACTGGAGGAAAAAAAGGAGGAAAATGATGTTAGCTTTTGGACTAAAATGTAAGTCATCAAAGTGGTTAATAGTCCCTACTGACAGCTAAATACAAACAAAACTGCCAGAACAAAGGCAAAATAAAATAACACCAAAACCTCGATATAGGAACAAGAAATCAAGTCTTGATTGAATGACAGGAACAACAAATCAAGTCTTGAAGAAGGCATCTCCTCTGCTGGCACGTGTGTGCAAATTCTGCATTGTTTTTCCATGGAGAAATTGCCTTACATTCTCTTTAGTCAGTGTAGACAGAGGCTGTTTATCGCCATAAATGGCGCATTTTGTGACTGAGTTTTCTGACCATCTGAATGATGGATTTTTACACAGCCAACTGAATTAATCATGCAGCTGTTCTTAGTTGGGCATTTAAGTGTCAAAATCAACAAAGTGACTTCTTGATCTATTGTTTTGCTTGTTTTTTTTATTATTTGAAATGGATTTATCTTGAGTTATTTGCATGCTAAACCAATAGTTTTATATATGGTTTTAGAGTATATTATCTCAGTGCACCTGGGTGGCTTAGTCGGTTAATCATCTGCCTTTGGCTCAGGTCACGATCCCAGGGTCCTGAGATTGAGCCCCATGGTTCCCTGATTCTCACTCTGCCCCTCTCCCTGCTCATGCTTCCTCTTCCTCTCTCTCTCTTTCTCTTGTTCACACATAAATAAATAATATCTTTAAAAAATAAAAAGGATATGGGGCGCCTGGGTGGCTTAGTTGGTTAAGCGGTTGCCTTTGGCTCAGGTCATGACCCCAGGGTCCTGGGATTGAGCCCCGCATCAAGCTCCTGAGCTGGGAGCCCGCTTCTCCTTCTTCCTCTGCTTGCTGCTCTGTCTACTTGTACTCTCTCTGTATCTCTCTGTCAAGTAAATAAATAAAATCTTTAAAAAAATTAAAATTAAAAAAATAAAAAGAATACATTCGTTCTTTGTGATCTGGAATTTATGATATAACAATGAGTATCATTTTATTAAGTCAATTTCACTTTAAAAGGTATACAGGGTCCATGAGAGAAATTTTACAAATGGTCATTTATGTTTTCAAGAGTCAGTTTAGGAAGTACCAGATTATGAACAGGGCTTCCCATATATAAAGATATAGTGATGCTGTTTGTACTCCATGTTGGAAATAATGAGTTGAGTAAAGCTTTCACTAATTTTACTCATGAAAATGGACAATTTGATGTTTCTTCCTAGATTGGAAGTGGAGGAATAAATCTTCAAGGGATTGAATTTGTTTAGAATAAAGTCCCATGAAGTTTGAAAATGGTTTTCTTTGTTTGTGGTGGGGAATATGGTCAGAATTTTTCTTCCATGATTCTTCCCAGGATCCATTTTCCGTTCTCAGTAGGAGTTAAAGTGAAAAGACATGAAGGAAGAGGAACAAATATTGGAAAAGTTTCAAGTGGATTCCAATATGCAGCTTGATGCGGATTTAATTCTGAAAAAAAGAAAAGTGCCTGTAGAGCTATAAGTGTGGAACACTCACCATTTCATTGTGGCAATGATTTTTTCATGCATGTGTATGAGTTTCTCTGCATCGACTGGAATGTAATACCCACAAGGTTAATTAGATGTGCTGAAAATGGAAACGTTCAGTACTCTCAAAATGTCTAGTTAATTCAGGTCTCACCCAGGCATCTATGCTATCTTTTTAACCACATTGTTTTCCAAGGTGTGGAGTTCATTTATGAGTAACATCCTTTGAACCTTTTCAATATAATAAAAGGGTATTTGAGATGCATGGTCAGTCAACATCTAACATAAAATCTTAAGCCTCTGTTTTTGAAAAGAACAACGTGGATTAATGAGGGTTGTTTTTTATAGAGCTGATACAATTACTTGTCAAAAGAGACAAAGAAGAGAATTACCGTTGGTATTCTGGTCAAAAACTGTGTTGAAACTACTCTAGAGAATGGATGGATTTTGACTTATTTGTGGTCTTAGTAAGGGGAATGAAGTCACGAAGAAGATGCATGGATCATAAAGCAAAATCAATATGGAGACTCAGTTAAAGAAAAGCATTTTATATTTGTGTCAATTGAAATGGAAAATGAACTGTTTCTACAGAGAAGGATGGAGCATTGTTGCTTATGAGTTTTTACTCTGCTTGTTCTTTATTAATATGTCCTAAGCTTGTTCATTTTGGGTATTACATGATATTATAGTGCAAATATATAGGTTTTATTTTTGTTTCACTATTTCACCAATATTTACCTAGATACTATTATCCGATCTCAGTACTTATACAATATCTGCTCCAAAAATTGGAGGTTAAGGACAGGGTTTCTTTCATTTCATGAATTTTCATACAAAAAATTGGGGAGAGATCAGCAAAAGCTTCTTGTATCCACAAATATGAGCTATCGAGGGCGCATAATAACCATAGAAAGTTTTTTTAGAAAACTATCATGATCGATCCTTGAAGTGATTCCAAGTGGCAACTCCAAGTAGAGTTTCCCCAAAACACTAGTTGTTAGTTGTGTTTTTAAATAATTTCTAAAATAAGATGACATAAAGTATTTTGAATTAGGGAGAGATCAAAACTTTGCCATGCCATTATGAAGGAGTAAAGTTAAAGCAACATCTTCCCTTTATGCCCCAAATGTAAAGCCTTTAAGGACTTTCACAGTCATCCAGGAAGAAAGAAAGGATATAAAACAAGTGGCTAAAAATTGCACTTAATCACTGCTGTTTCATAAATCTTGAAAATTTTAATGCTACCCTTCAAGGACACCTTTGAAAACCTTTCATGCAACAAAGCTATCAGAGTTACAGAAGTTTATTTATAAAGGTCAGTTGTACTTTTTTTTTAAAAGGTTTTATTTATTCGTTTGATAGAGAGAGAGAGAATATAAGCAGGGAGAGCAGCAGGCAGAGTGAGAGAGAGAAGCAGGTTCCCTGCTGAGCCAGGAGCCAGATGCAGGACTCAATCCCAGGACCCTAGGATCACAACCTGAGCCAAAGGCAGCTGCTTAACAAACTGAGCCACCCAGGTGTCCCAGTCACTCATACTGTTTTTCAGTGTGTCTGTAAACTCCATCAATGTCACATGGTGAAAAGACTGATTGGGGTTCTTTTTTTTTTTTTTTTTTTTTTTTTTTTTAAAATTTTTTTTTTTTTTTTTAAAGGGGGNGTAGTAGTTTGGGAAGGATATCTTTAACTTTTCAGTTTTCCAGTTTATTTTCATTTCTGTTATATATATATTTTTAAAGATTTTATTTATTTATTTGACAGAGAGAGAGAGAGATCACAAGTAGGCAGAGAGGCAGGCAGAGAGAGAGGAGGAAGCAGGCTCCCTGCCGAGCAGAGAGCCCGATGTGGGCCTCGATCCCAGGACCCTGAGATCATGACCTGAGCCGAAGGCAGAGGCTTTAAACCGCTGAGCCACCCAGGCGCCCCTAGACTGATTGGGGTTCTTAACCACATATTCTAGTTTGAGCTAGAATTTAAAAGCTTTGTGATTGTGATTGCAATCTGCCTGGACTTATTTCCTCACCAGTTGAACAAAAAAGTTCATAGGCATGTATGCCTACTTTTTGGAAGAGCCAAAAAAGTAATCCATACATCAGAAACTTATAAGCTATTAACACACCAGTATTAGAGAATTCTAATACTACAATTATCTATGATCAGTTATATCAATTGGTTAGAGCCTAATACTCAAGAAGCCAACAAATTGGGTTAATTTCCCTTGAGAAAAGGTTTGTTTCTGAGCAATCCTGTAAATTCCTCTGAATATCTGCTCAAATCTTACATTCATGCTGTCGGCTAGAATGGAATTAGGTAATGAAAATGCCAAAAATTCAGTTTTGACCCCCTTGAAACAACAACTCAGGGTACGTGCCCCACTTAGAGCAATAGTTGTAAAGCTTTGCAATAGCATAATGCTTTGCTATAAAACTCTGCATTTTGGAGTGAAGTTGTGTTATAAAATCCTAACATGGGGGGGGGATGTCTAGATTGATTAGATTATCTAGTTACACATTGTGATTTCAGTCTAAATCAAACAGTCCAACACATACACAGAGACACAGACACACGTGGAGAAAGAGATGCTTTATGACCCTCATTCCCAGAGTGGTTCATAGCTCATATTTAGAATTTACCACTTACCTCCTCAACTAAGCAGTTCATATTTATTGTCATTTGTTTTCAATCAGGACCTCAGCCTATTGCTGTTCTTCATAGAATGAGATGATCCAAACCTTTTTTTAGATTTCTTGTTGGCCCCTTCTGTATAGAGTTGCAATAGAATTTCATCAACTTTTAGCACTGAACAAAATAGGTCTTGAATTTTATACAGTAAACCCCGGTGGCATCTATGTTCCTTCCTGTCCCCTGTAGAGCAACAATCCTACCTCGATTTGATTGGCAGGATCCATCATATCAGACAGCACTATTCTGTTCATCTGTTGGGAGGAAGAGCCCCCCAATGACCAGTGGTAATTTAGCTTCCAATTTAATAAAATTGGGCCCTGCTAAGTCCACTGAGGGATAGTTTTCTCCCTTGTGTAATAAAACCTCTGAACTACAAAAGTCTAGAGTCATGAGGGAAAGATTTGTGAGTAGATCAATATATGTAATAGGAAAAGTTGACACTCCCGCTTTTCCCCCTTAGTTCCTGTGTCTGTGAATAGTGGCTACAGGAAAAACAGCACCATCAATCAGTTGTGGTTCTGAGCACATCACCTTTACCATGAGGTGGTTTCTGACAATTGCACTATAACAGAGACTTTAAAACACATCCTTTCTTTCTGTGTGGTCAGCTCCTTCTGAGTTATGGGTACATGAAAAGACCTACAACGGCAATGGGCATTGGTACATTGCTTTTATATGTTCATTCCCTTGTTTATGATGTTCTTTGTTTATTAGTAAAGAAAATGTCTAAGTCAACAACAGTGGTGTGTGGTGCCATGGACTGAATTTTGTCCTCCTCCAAATTTAAATGTTAAAGCATGAATCCCTAATATGATTCTATTTGGAGATAGTTTTTTTTTAAGATTTTATATATTTATTGAAAGAGAGAGAGAGACAGAGATCATGAGAGAGAGAAGAGTGAGTGGCGGGGGGGGGGGGGGGGGGGGGCNTTCCTGCTGAGCAGGAGCCTGATGCAGGGCTCAGTCCCAGGACCCTGGGAACATGACCTGAGCTGAAAGCAGATGCTTAACAGACCGAGCCACCCAGATGCCCCTAGAAATAGATTCTTTAAAGCCAAATGAGATGATAAGGCTGTGGTCTTAATTTGATAGGATTCGTGTCACTATAAAAAGAAGAGAGACCAAAGATCTCTCTCTCTCAGCCATGTGAGGGCATAACAAGAAGGCAGCTGGCAAGACAGTTCTTGCCAGAAACTGAACCTTGTTCTCAGACTTTCCAACCTTGAGAACTGGGAGAAAATAAATTTCTGTTGTTTAAGCTACTCAGTCCATGGCATATTGTTATGGCAATTTTTTGTGGGGTGTTACTACTGCTTTTAAAGCATCTTTACTTCTAAGCTGGAAAAAGCAAAACCAAATCCAGAATATGTTTTTTCTAGTAAGGATAAATTATTACCTCCACCATGGTAGAAGGAGGCCAAATGCCAGCAGGTGATTGTTTGGTCTCTCTGGTATACGTGGCCATATTGGTTCTCAGTTTGGGCATTGCTCCTAGAAAGTAGGTCAGTCAGCAATGGCATAAGATAAGGGACCTTGGCAATGGGAGATAAAAGCTGAAACTAAATATGATTTTACATCTTTTATAACTTAATGAATAAATTAAATATATACTATAACTTATATAGTAATTATATGCTGTAATTCTACTTTATTCATTTATACATTACAATACATTATAATAGTATAATAAGTTATAATATTATAATTTATACATTATAATATAATTTATACATCTTTACTACCATGGTTAATTTACTTATTTGTTCATGATCCAATTTAGGAATTTCTAGGATGACTGGAAAAAGTACTATCTGATATTGCTATAAAAGTCATTTTGTCTTCCTTTGTTATTAAAAACCGTCATTTAAGTGGGGACATCTTTGTAAAGAAGAAATCTGTAGGACACAAATTTTCCTACTCCCTGAGTCAATTCTGAGAGCTCCACATACATAATTCATTTCTAAATCTCATACTACCAACCACACAGCTTCTTTGGTAAGTCCCTGACCATCCTTTCTAAACCAGGAGTGGCTAAATATCTGTATCTCAAACATTTCACGATCTTTCAGCAAGGCAGGAGACAGCTTCAGTGACTTGAAAACAGTGGTCATCTCTATTGTAAAAGAAAGTCTAAGAATGGATTAGGTTTTGATACTCACGATCAACTGATCCCTCACAGGTGCCCCCTTTTCTAAAGATTATAGGTATGTTCTTTCCTTATCAGTGCCCTAAATTTTCTGAAAGGCTGTGAATCCAACTAATATAATTTGGCAGCCCACAGAAACAAACTTTGTGTCTGGGTTTTGACTCTTGCCTAGTGGCTCTGAGACATAAGGAACTCTCTCAGAGAAGCCATAGAGATTTTTCTCATTTTCTATCTGCATTTGAAAAACAACAACAAAAAAAGAATTTGAATTTATCAATCTATTTGTTTTCCAGGCCCATTGGAGTAAATCACTTCACTCTGCAGTCTTGAATTTTATTTCTTAAACCCAATGACTTTCTGAACATTGTCTTCAATTGGAACTTCTTCCAGGTGACCAATGATAATAACATAATTGGGTTTTCATTTCCTATTGTATGTCATGGGCTGCCAGACACCCATCTTTTAATGCTTATTAGATTTTTTAAAATTGCCTGTAGTCTCAACCAATTCCAAGTAACGAATCCCAGATTCTCCTTATTTCTGTGAATGTCTTTGGCTTATAACAACTGCTTGTGCCAACTCCTATGTTAGCTTCTTGGATGCATGAAACAAATAAAGGATTTAACAAAAAAGTACTGGTAATTCAAAGAATATCCAAGAAGTCTACAGAATCAGAATGGGCAGGAATAAGGTAAGCTGAGTGTTAGCTAGGGTCACAGTGACACCATACCCCAAACCAGTCTAGTACGGATGCTGATTACTGGGTGCCAAAGTTTGTACTGATATTAACATCTTACTGCAAATTGAAATTGTTACTGAATTAATGACACTGCTGGTCCTAGAGTGTCAGTATTCCTGCCACCTGGGCTCCTTAGCAAAGATCCATCCAGAAGCCTGGGAGCGCCTACTTAGCAAGAGTGACTCTTAGCAAGAGTGACTGTGTAACTTGTGCTTTGTAGTTTTCTACTCTAGCAGGAAATAGTATGTGCTTCCCTATCATAACCCATATGATTTATGGGCATGTACATATGGTTGTCTAACTGAACACTAATTCCTGTCTCTTTTCCCTCAACATCTCCTCTAAATATTTTCAGTTCAGTCTTCTTTCTGAGTTAGAAATGGCCATCTGAATTCTTTCTTATCAATGAGACATATTTTGAATTATGTGGATGGATTTCTGGGGATGTTTTTGCTTTTCCTGATAATAAAGATAGTTTCATCTGATGTCATCTCTCTCTCCACCCTCTTGCCCTGCTTTGATAGTGGGCATGGGGCCTGGAGTCATAGCAATCAGCTTTGACTGTAGCAAGGATAAGAAAATTACAGATGCAAACACTGATAATATAGAGCCACTGAATCAGTGCCAGCAAAAACAAGATACAGACTCCTTGTAATATAAGAAAAATAACCCCTATTTGTTTAGACCTTCGAACTCAAGTTTTCTATTACTTAAAACTAAACATATTCTAACTAGCACGATGAAGAATTCCCCAGATTCTGGGCAGCCCAATAGAAAAAAAATTAATTAAATAATATTCATTTCTATTTTAAATATTAAGCAAAATTAAATGAACACTGATTTCCCCAAGTTCACATCTGAAATTGTTATTAAGGATATTTGGAAATTTGAGCACATGTGTGAATTGATGACAACTTCGCCTAAATACCTTTGCAAGTCTGATGTTTAATACACATATTCTTCTTATGTAGAGGCTTATGTAGTCTCACATATGGATAATAGTTCATATTTTTTAAATTTACTCTCCATTTCAAGATGAAACACAACCACTGCTTCATATTTCCCCCTAGCAAATAAGTAGATGAGACAAAATGTAACTAACAGATTTTTTTAAAATATGAACTAATATGCAGCAGTAAGATAATAATTGCAATCCACCTTTCTGACACTCAGCTAAGATAATCACAGATGCAAGTTCTATGTGATGATAATAAATCTGTATAACAATTATAAATTTCAAATGCCAGGAAACAAACTTAATATATTTAGTTTTATGACTAAATGTGCCAGGTTTTTTGTTTTTTGGTTTTTTGTTTTGTTTTGTTTTGTTTTGTTTTGTTAGTATCATTGCAAAAATGGTTGTGATCCAAATTCCTCTTGGGGCCAGACAGGTAACATCAATGCGGCCAGGTAGAAGGATGCAGGCATACGCTGGGAGAATGGCTGCACCTAAGGAGGAAGGAAAACAGACCCCTCGTCTAAGGAGGAGAAGCCAATTGGTTCTAGCTCCTCGTGGCTATGCTGGGAGGCAGCACACTTGTCAGACCTTATTGTCAACCGAAGCTGGAAATTTCAGATTTTGATGCGAAGTTTTTTAATGTTTTTCAATTTTAGTCAATTACACAATAATTAAAGTCTGTATCTGGATTTTGGATCAATAACATGTGACCTTCATCTTAAGGAAAGACTTAATCACAATAATGTCCTTGTCTTTTTTAAGCTAGGAAAAAATACAGTATGGGGCGCCTGGGTGGCTCAGTGGGTTGAAGCCTCTGCTTTCGGCTCAGGTCATGATCTCAGGGTCCTGGGATCGAGGCCCGCATCGGGCTCCCTGCTCGGTGGGGAGCCTGCTTCCCCCTCTCTCTCTGTCTGCCTGCCTCTCTGCCTCCTTGTGATCTCTCTCCCTCTGTGAAATAAATAAATAAATAAATCTTAAAAAAAAAATACAGTATGAGAAAAACACACACACGGTAGAATAAACAAAACATTTAAATGTTTCATCAAAATGTTTTGATTTCAGGATTTTCTAGTAGAAATAATTACGGAGGAAAGTGGATGGGCTTTGTGAGCTGTCCAGAGATTATTGTATAGACTAACTTATTTTTAAACCAATTTAATCAACGTGAAACAGGAATCCATCAAAATCCTAGAGGAGAACATAGGCTGTAACCTCTTCGACATCGGCCACAGCAACTTCTTTCAAGACACATCTCCAAAGGCAAGGGAAGCAAAAGTGAAAATGAACTTTTGGGACTTCATCAAGATAAAAAAATAAAATAGCAAAGGAAACAGTCAACAAAGCAAAGAGGCCACCCACAGAATGGGAGAAGATATTTGCAAATGACACTACAGACAAAGGACTGATATCCAAGATCTGTAAAGAACTTCTCAAACTCAACCCCCAAAAAACAAATAATCAAGTCAAAAAATGGGCAGAAGACATCAGCAGACAATTCTCCGAAGATGACATACAAATGGCTAACAGACACATGAGAAAGTGTTCATCATCATTAGCCGTCAGGGAAATTCAAATCAAAACCACACTGAAATACAACCTTACACCAGTTAGAATGACAAAAATCAACAAGACAAGAAACGACAAATGTTGGGGAAGTTGTGAAAGGGGAACCCTCTTAACACTGTTGGTGGGAACACAAATTGGTGCAGCCAATTTGGAAAACAGTGTGGAGCTTCCTAGAAAAAAATAAAAATAGAGCTACCCTATGACTCAGCAATTGCACTATTGGGTATTTACCCCAAAGATACAGATGTAGAGAAAAAAGGGCCATATGCACCCCATAGTTCATAGCAGCAATGTCCACAATAGCCAAAATGTGGAAAGAACCAAGATGCTCTTCAATAGACAAGTGGATGAAGAAGATGTGGTCCATATACACAATGGAATATTACTCAACCATCAGAAAGGATGAATACCCAACTTTTGCATCAACATGGACGGGACTGGAGGAGATGATGCTAAGTGAAATAAGCCAAACAGAGAAAGTCAGTTATCATATGGTTTCATCATTTGTGGAACATAAGGAATAGCATAGGGGACATCAGGAGAAGGAAGGGAAAAATGAAGGGGGAGAAACTGGAGTGGGAGACTAACCATGAGAAACTATAGACTCTGGGAAACAAACTGTGGGTTTTAGAAGGGAAGGGGGTGGAGGAATGGGTAAGCCTGTTAATGGGTATTAAGGAGGGTGCATATTGCATAGAGCACTCGGTGTTATATGCAAACAATGAATCATGGAACATTACATCAAAAACTAATGACGTACTGTATAATGACTAACATTAACACAATTAAAAAAAAGAAAGGAATGAAAAAAAATAAATAACCCAATTTCATATTTATTTGCCATGTATAGCATACTAATGGCATTATATTGATTTTTTATTTATATTGATTTTTTATTTTTTATTTTTAGGGTAATGCTGGTAACAAACTTTTAGTGTTACACAACAACATAATGTAACTTCTTATTTCTACTATGTTTAATTGTCACAGAGGTCAGAGACGAGGGAGCTCTCTTTTGTGATGTCATCAGGGACCAAGTCTGACATAAGCTCCATAGTCTTTAACATGTGTTTTTTCTGAACATTGATATCCATTCAAAAGGAAAAGTGGATTTTTTTATGGGCCAAAGTTTGTACCATATATTGATTCACTCTATACTCCATCATTTAGAAATGAGTCTCAATGTGTCAACTGGGAGACACAAAGGACATTGAAGCCATTTGATAAGTGGGCTGTGGTTTTCAAACCACGAACTTACACAAGGAAAGCAACAGGAATAGTCACTGTCACAGGGTTCTAGATTTTGTTAACTAAGTGTCTTTATTTCCAGGGGTTGTATTACTCCCTTTATTTCAGGCATATTAGCAGTTAATTTGTATAAATCAAGCAAAAAATCCATGTTTTTTCACAAGTCATTCTAGAGTAATTTTATTGAAGTATAATGTTCAGTTATATTGGTTGCAAATCATTTTCCAAACTATGTCCCATTCAGTTTTATTTGATTCAATTAGTTTTACCAAAAATTTATTAATTACCTACTATGTGCCAAGCATTGTGTTGGTTTCAGGAGACAAAGAAGTGCGTGAAAAGTATCTGGCATACTCGTAGTTGATTTTGGTGGATGGATTATGAGCATTGACCCATAAGATCTCTTCAAACACTACTAAAATGAGAATGAAAGACAGCAAAATAGATCAGCCCACTAGTGTGTAAAAGAATGGATGTGGAAACACAATGAATGAGAAATGTGAATTTATTTTCGCAAGGCATGGTAACTGACAACACACCTGAAAAGGCTAAAACACAAGATCCCGAATAGAGTGGGCTCCATGTCATAACCTATTGACTTATGTTGTGAGATCAGGAAGGCTTAAAATTAGAAAATACAAGTACTTTACAAGATGAGGAAGACCTATCATAACTGAGGATGATGTAAAATCTATTAGAAATAGGCTCTCTACCAGGTAATTCTCACTTTGTCTCTCTTTGCTCCCAACCAGCCATCCTCCCCTGGGAAGACATTTATCCACTAAGAACAAACAAACAAACAAAAATACCAGAGCTTTTTTAATTTTTTTAATAAGATTCTATTTATTTATTTGACAGAGAAAGACAGCAAGAAAGGGAACACAAGCAGGGGAAGTGGGAGAGGGAGAAGCAGGCTTCCCATTGAACAGGGACTGTGGGGCTCGATCCCAGGACCCTGGGATCACAACCTGAGCCACAGGCAGACGCTTACCTGACTGAGCTGCCCAGGCACCCCTACCAGAGCTTTTAATTCAGGGACGCAAGCAAAACAGTAAGTGAAGGTGAGGTTTCACCCAGAAAATGAGGATTCAGTGAAAACTTACCAACCAGGACACAATGGCAACACATAACCCTTTCTCTAAGTCTGTACCCATTATTTCTGTATTCAGTTCATACCCTTCAACAGAAGACTAACGTATCTATTCTTGGAAAGGCTATGCTGGATAATTGAACATAATAATAAAAAATAAATCAATTAAAAAATTTAAATATAAAAAAATTAAAAAATTATAATGAAAACAAAACAAAACGTAAGTATCTTGTATGGGGTTAAGAGGCTTCCCTCTTTTGAGGGAAAACCCAGGGTCTCCCTCCACTGAAGTCCACCATTTACAAAGTCCTACACGTGCACCGAGTGTTCTAATCAATATTCAAGCTTCATAAGACATGAAAGACAAGCTCCAACATAAGCTAACAGGAAGAAGTGACCTCATTTTAAACAAGGAGAAAGCAGGGAACAGAAGAAAAATTCAGTGAAACTATAAATGATCTGAAAGATAGAACAGAATATGTTGGTGTTGTGGTGGTTGTTATTTTAATAAAGATCTCTTTATGTCTCATTTGTAAGATGGTACCTCATAGTGCGGCATAAAGTGTACACTAATGAATATATGTAACATATTGAGAATGATGCCAACTATGTAATAAATAATACATTAGACTTAGCTATTTTATTTAAATCAAGGAACATCATGAATTATATGTTTATAATGACTTCATCAATTTTTAGGACTGAGGACAGTGTTCAGATTAAATTAATTTTACAATCAGAAAATGAGATCAAGAAAACAATTCCATTTATAATAATATCAAAATATTAAAATATTTAAGAATAATTTTAACCACAAAAATATAGAACTTGTACACTGAAAAGCACAGAACATGGCTGAAAGAATTTGAAGAAATAAAGGCAACTGACTCCCTATGTTCATAGATTGGAAGTTTTACTATACTAAGATGGCAAGACTCTCAAAATTGATCAGCAAATACAATATAATCTTTTTAAAAATCTCAATCACTTTTTTTAATAGAAATTTGCTAGCTGATCTTAAAATTCAAACAGAAATGATAAGGGTTCAGAATAGCCAAAACTTAGAAAAAAAAAAATTTACATGATTCAAACTTCCTGATTTCAAAACTTATTACAGTTCTACAGTAATCAATACAGTGTGGTACTAGCATAAAAATAAGCAAAAATATCATTGGCTTATAATTGACAATGCATATATAAACCCAGCATTTGTGGTTAATTGGTTTTTTGATGAAGGTGCTGAGACAATTCAATGAGGGAAAGAATAGTCTTTTCAACGAATTTTGCCAGAGTAATTGGATATCTACCTATAACAGAGTAAAGTTGTACTCTCTACTTAAAATCATATATAAAAACTAACTCAAAATAGATCATAAGTCTAAATATAAAATCTAAAACGCTTAGAAGAAAGCATAAGAGTAAATCTTCATGACATCATTTTAGGCAATGGTTTCTACAACAACAACAGTGCAAACAGCGAAAAATTAGATGAATCAGAATCCATAAAAACTTATAAATTTTGTGCTTCTAAAGAGGTCATCAAGGAAATGAAATGATAACCCATAAAAAGAAGAGAATTTTTTCAAATCATATATAGTATCAGGAAACTAATTCCAGAATATATGAAGAACACTTCTGACTCAACAATAAGAAGAAAATCTGATTAAAAATAGACAAAGGATTGGACTAGATATTTCTCCAAAGATAATCGAATGGCCAATAAGCACAGGAAAAGATAACCGAAGGCATTAGCCATTAGGGGACTGCAAATCAAAATTATAATGAGATACCACATCACACCGACTAGTATGGCTAGACAGTAACAAGCAGGGTTGAGGATGTACAGTAATTAGAACACTCAGACATGGTTGCAGGTGAGATTGTAAAATGTTACAGGAACTATGGAAAATAGTTTGACAGTCTTAAAACTGTTAAACCTAGATTTACCATATGATCAAAAATTATAATCCTAGGTACATGCCAAAGAGAATGAAAACAAATGTCCCAAAGAAAGTGTACGCTAATGTCTATAGCAGAATTATTCTTAAGAGTCAAAAAATGGAAACAACCTAAACAGGCATCAACTTGACAAATGAGTAAATCAAATATGATATAGCCATTCAATGGAATATTATTCAGCAATGAGAAGAAATAAAGGATACATACATGCCACAATATGGATGAACCTTGATAACATTAGGCAAAGTGAAAGAAGCCATCAGAAAAGGCCACAATTGTATGGTTCCATTCATATAGATTATCCATCATAGGCAAATCCATAAAGGAAGAGAAGAAAAGAATATTTGCAGGGGACTCGAGGGAACAAATGGGGAATGACTGATAATACAGGTTTTCCTTACAGGGTAGTGAAAATGTTTCAAAATTCGGTAATGGTGATGATTGTACAATTTGGTAAATATTAAAAAATCACTGAAGTGTACACTTTAAGGGGTGAATTTTATGGTGTAGAAATTCATTGCAATAAAGTTGATATAAAATAAATTAAAAGATAATCTTGTTAGAATGAAAAACTGATATCATGATTGATTGTAAAACAGAAACAAAAGAGGTTTTTAAGGAGGAAGCATCCAAAGCACAAGCAGAAAGTTATAGATGATTGGTGAATTGAATTGAAAGAATCTTAATGTTCTTAGTGGATTCAAACTTCGCATCGGGTAAGACTGGTGGTCTTATATGCAATCACCATAAACCGCTTAGCCCAATTAGGTGCAGAAAATCTCGTTGATTTAATCATGTTCACACATCTTGTGAATGATGTAATCAGGAAAGAACCCAAGTGATTCATGTTTTAGATCCTTGCTGACATGTGAATGCATTAGAGTATACCTATTTTCATCACCATACTATATTTTTCCTCTATTCCACTTCTATATGTGCCACACAAACTAGTCAGCAATGAGATGGAAACCAATCACTTTTTCCAAATAACATATTAAATTAGACTGTATTTATACAACCTCAAACGTTTTCTTAAAACATAAAATTGTTTCTTAAATGCAAAAACTGCACGTAATAGTAATGCTCTTCTAGTTGTATTTATTATCTTATTAATTTTGGTAGTATTCTGAAGTGGATATAACATGATTTATTAGCTCTAGTCCCATGCTGCCTGTTTTCCACGATTCCACTATCTTCATTCTGAATTATGACTTTCTTCATTATTTTTCTATCATTTTGATAAATAATTAGATTTATTTCACTGCAAGTCATAGGGTCATTTATTCCAAGTGAATTTTTACAAGATTATACATACATTCATTATCCTGCAATTATATTATTAACCTACCTTCTTCCTACATAAACAAAGATTTCCAAAAAAATCATATGATGCTCACAGTATCTATTATTTGTTACCTTCAGACTTTAAAAAAACCATTTGTGTTTATTTAGTTATTTCTAATTCTAGTTGCTTAAGTATTTCCTATTTATTTTTTAAATTTCTTTTAAAATATTTATTTATTATTTGAGAGCGAGAGAGCAAGCACTAGCAGGAGTAGGGGCAGAGGGAGAGAGAGGAAGGGAAGTAGACTCCCTGCTGAGCGCAGACCTCCCCCACCCCAACCCACCCCCTGCCCAACTCACTCCAGCCCTGGATGGGGCTTATCCCAGGTCCCTGAGATCATGATCTGATCTGCAAACCAAGAGTCAGATGCTTAACCAACTGAGCCACCCAGGCACCCCTAAATATTTCCTCTTTAGATCCAGAAGATTAATCTGGGAAATAAAGAGGTCAAATAACTGATCAGGTAAATGAGGAAAGATAGAGTTTTTAAATAAAACAATATTAATATTACATATGCATCATTTCCTCCTTCTCTTCCTCCTCCAACTATATATTCAAAGCAGGTAAACTGGGACCAGTGTTCATGAATGAAAACTACTTCTAAGTATTCTCTTTATGTTACAGTCTCTTAATTTGAATCTTAGAGTTTCTTCTGAGAAATATATTGAGATAGTTTTTATGAAATGCAGTCAGTTCTACTGGGATGTTGATATCGTTGTGAGTGTTTGTTGATGGTATGTTACAACTCTGGAGTGCCTTCCTACATGTGACACAGCTAGAGTCATCAGAGAAAAATTTTTTTTTCCTCTAAAATAGTTCAGTTGTATTTACTCTTTGGATTTATTAATTGATTATATCATTAGTGAAAAATATAGTTCAACAGAGAAGAATAAAATTTTCTTGAAATATATTCAGGTGACTATTCTCTTATCTGGTGGACACTATTTAACACACATCATCCTCAAAATAAATCTGCATAGCGGATATTAATATTGCCATAACAATTTGCACATGGGGAAACTGAGGCTTATAGAAGATCAATAGTTGTGAAGTGGCAGATTCCTGAGGTTATGGCCCCTCTCAAATGGATTACCAAGTGCCTCTGCTGGTGGATGCCAGTGTTGTCTCTCTAGAAGGGTTGACCAGTTGTATCTCTGCCTATGTTGGAAACAGATGAATGATCAGAAGAGAAGAGTGAGGACTAAAAACATCTATTGTCTTTAACTAGGCAAAAACACAACTTCTAGTGGGAGGTTTCTCAGGCAAGCATACTCTTATGGTCAGCTCAGGCTAATCTAATTAAGTTTTTCAGATCCTGCCCCAAATTCAATGTTGATTGTATGAATGAGTAGCAAAATCATATAAAAAAATTTGCTCTTGATCACTTCAGTCATAAAGCCAAGAATGCTGGAGAATAAACAGCGATTTCATGATATCTAGCACATAGACTCTGAAGATGCTCAAGGGAAAGGATTCTTGATTTATTAATATTTGTGTCCTAATGACCTAACAAAGTGACCAATGAATAATAGGTATTAGATAAATATTTGATGATGGATCGCCTGAAGCAAGGAAAGTAAAAAGGAAAGAGGGAAGGAAAGAGTTACCAATGCCTATGGTAAAAGGGTTTGTTTCTGATTATATCCTAAACTGAACACGGCAGTTATTTTCCCAATTTCTTTTAGAAAGTTTTAGAAATCCTTTGTGTACTATTAGCATTGTCCTATGAACAGCTCACCCCAAAGATGTTAAAACTCCCTTATTTTCAGATCTCACATTCTTGTCTAGATTCAGTATTACCAAAGCATTTCAATTCCAACATGCATTTTAGCTACATAGCACTTTCTGTTTTAATGTTTACTAAATCAGAATTTCTTTCTACTAACCATGGTGGGTACTACTTAGTAGTAACAGAGTATCAGCTCTCTCCACTGTCTTATTCTAGGGAAAAGAGAGAGGCCGAATTCTTAGAGCTCTATTTATTTCCCTCCCAGGAAAAAAAAAAAATAAAAAAGGAAAAAAAAAAAAAGAACAAATATCAGCAGAAAACACCGTCAGAAAAATAGCAAGCAGCAAGCAGGTGAGGATATTTAGTCTTTTCAGTTTTCACAATATGTAGACGAGGCACTAATTTGTGGTCTCAATGTTTTGATGTAATTCCCACGTTCACTTCCCTGGCAACCTAGGATGTCATTGCCCCCTGAAGAACAGCATAACCACACTGCCACAGGCGGCCTGCAGACTCAGCAAAATGTAAAAGCCATCCACTGAATCCTGCCTCAGAGGCTGGCAGCATGTGCAATGCTCATAAGAAGATAGTCATTCCATCACTTAATGCATCATTTCTTGCTTTTGTATAATACCCTCATATTAAGAAGTGTTCATTCACAACTTAGAGTGATTCCTGTCACTTGAGACTTGCCCATATCAAAACCCAGGAAATTTTAAAGCTTACCAGTTGGGTTGTAGAGCTTCTATCTCACCCCCTCCCCCAACACACACACACACAGTCCACAGGGTCATGTATGCCTGGTCAAGAGAAACATACTGATACCTGAGAGATAAGAATCCAAGTTGTCATTGCTTTTTTTTTAGAGACAAAAAAAATTCTTACTGTTTCATTGAAGATTATTTATGACAGTCTATAAAGTCCCTTACAATCAGATTTCTTTGTATTAGTTTGTATCTTCCTTTTGTGCTCAGCCCAGTTTCTTGTATTTCTCCCAGCTCAATATTTGTTTGCTAACTACCAAGTTACTTGGAGAAGAGTAAAACACAGCAATTTATGCTATTTATAGTTGATTTTCCACAAGTAGGTATTCTGCAACAAGCAAAAGTTCCTAGTGATCTTTAATTGGGCCTTAAATATCAAATATGCCTTCAACAGAACATTTTGACCTGGATTATGTACAAAATGATGGATTATATCTACACATACCGCTGTCTCATAATTAACTTGTAAAAGATATCTGGAACCATGCTATGGTCACCTTTTGTACAATATTTTTTTTCATATGCATCAAGGCACATTTATTACAACAAATAGAGAAAGTTTTCAAACAAAGTTTAGACAAAGTTTTATATGAACGACAGTTGAGTCTTAAAAATCAGTAAAAACCTCATAAAGCTCTCTTCCATTCTTCCCTCCTTCCTATCATCCCTTCCTTCCTAAATGTCCTATGGCAGGGACTGAATCAATCCGTGATAATGTGATAAATAAAGAAGTGTGTAGATCGGGCTTGACTTCCATTAGCTTACTGTGCACTGACAGGGACAGACAAATGAATATGTAATTGCAAAGAAACGTGCTATCAAGCTACTTGCCTTGTGAACAAGACCAGACAATGAAGGACAGGCCTGATAAGGCTAAGATAAAGCTTTTCAGACATACTTCACACTGCTCTGATGGCCTGAACACGGTAGAATCTGACTAGTGAGAAGGTAACTCCATAGACACTGTTGATTGCAGACCTGGAAATCATAATCTAGCGTCAACTTCCATCATCAGAGGACAAGTTTATTTTGTTGCTGTCATGTATGTCACTATGGTAATAACTGTTTTGCTAAGTAGCCAGCATCTGATCAGAGATGAGAAGAGAAGAAAAAAAGTCAAAGAAAGCCGTTTTTCACTTACTGGCTTGGCTCTTCCTTGACCGGGAGAATTCCATGGAGTACCAGCATAATAGCACTCTGTGACCTGCAAAGGGAAGAATTTCTTAAAGAATCTTTAGGGAGTGTCCCTTATAATTAGGAGCCTGTTTTTTGCTTTGTATCTCTCTACCTATCTCTCTCTCTCTCTCTCTCTCTCTCTATCTATCTACCTATCTTTCCTCTGCTTTTTAAAAAAAAACAAAACTATAAGCTAAATAAAACACTAAAAAGAAAAAGAATCTTTCAAAAGTGTGTCAAAGAGTATGGTAAGTAAGTAAGAGGCCAGGTGGATGGGCGTGCAGACACAGCTGGCTGACCACTGCACCGTGTCAATACCAATCTTTCCTGCACATGAATTCTCTGTCTTTCCTGCCATTTGACAAGAATGGGATGTACAACAGCTTTAGAACTTGACACTGACCTAAGCCCCAAATGGTTTTGAGGAACATCACGGTGAGTTTACTAGGGAAGTCCCATTGATCGGTTCTCATAATGAGTCATTTGCACAGGAACGGTGTCTAGGCCAGTTATACAAATAAGGGACGCAATAATATTAAGGCTTATGTTGTTAGTTAACTCAAATAAAGACAATTTGCACATGGTGACCATATTTCAATAAGAGATCTACCATTTATGAAATGCTCACCTGATGACATCAAGCACCTCATGTGCTTCATCATATTAAAGCCCTAAACAGCTCTATATAATAGTCATTTCACTCCTGATTTACAGATGTGAAGCCGAGGAGCTCAGAGAGTTTTCTTGCTGTTGTTGTTTCCAAATAATATAACTAGCAGATGATAGACCGAGGATGTAAACTTATTGGTCAGTCCCGGGGTCCATTTTTGTGTTATTATAAAGCTGCCTCCCTGAAATCGTATTTAAGACATGGCTTCTTGCTCAAGGAATTTGTGATCTTGTCACAGAAATAGAGCTTACGATTGAATATAAATCAGCATGTATTTGCTGAATACTTTTTTGGACAACATAGTATGAGGTTTATAAAAATACTACAGGATAGCCCCTGCCCTTAAAAAAGCTTCTTTAAAAAGAAATATATATATATATATATGTATGTATATATATATATGTATATTTACTTATTTATTGAGAGAGAGGGAGAGAGAGGAAACAGAGTGAGGGACACGGGAGAGGGAAAAGGAGAATCTTAAGCAGGCTCTATGCTTAACGTGGAGCCTGGATGGGGCTCTATCTCACAACCCTGAGATCATGACCTGAGCTGAAATCAAGAGTCCAACACTTAACTGACAGAGTCACTCAGGCCCCCCAAGATGGCTTCTTAAAATCAAAACCACCACCTCCATGTCACCTCACTTCTGCTGGAGATAACAAATGCTGGAGAGGATGTGGAGTAATTGGAACTCTTGCACACTGTTGGTGGGAATGAAAATTGGTGCAGCCACTGTGGAAAACAGTATGGAAGTTCCTTAAGAAAGTAAAAATAGAGCTATCATGTGATCTAGGAACCCCATTTCTGGGCACATATCTGAAGGAAATCAAATTGCTCTCCTGAAGACATTTGTACTCCTATTCATTGCGACATTTTTCACAATGACTATGACATGGAAACAGTGTAAGTGTTCATCGACAGATAATGAAAATCTAGTATATTACACAATGGAATTGTATCCAGATGTAAACAAAGGAGGAATACCTGTTATTTGCATCTTTGAAGGCATTCTGCTAAGTGAAATAAATCAGACACAGAAAGACAAAGAGCTGACTTACATGTGGACTCTGTAAAAGTTGAACTCAGAAAGCAAGAGTAGATTGGTGGTCTCCCGGGGGTTAGGGAGTGAGGGAAATGGTGAGATACCAATCAGAAAATACAAACTTTGAATTATAAGATGAATAAATTCTGGGGATCTAATGTGCAGCGCAGAGTCTGTATATAGTTGATAATACGTCTTATCTTGTGTACTCGAAATTTGCTAAGAGAGTAGATCTCAGTTGTTCTCACCACACACATAAAAACAGTATGTGTGTGAGGTAATGAATGTGTTAACTAACCTTATTGTGGCAGCCATTCTACAATACGTATGTATATCAAATCACCATGTTGTACACCTGTGTACACATTGTGCACAACATGGTGTACAAATCAAATTTGCACATTGTATGCCAATTCTATCTCAGTAAACCTGGGAAAAACAAAATAATTAAACAAAGAAAAAAGGAGAACTTGGAGCCCATTTAACCCTTCATTTTCCTGTTGAGGCTCCAATACCTGAACCAGTAAGTGCAATACCCAAGCTCATCTGGCCCTTTATTGGCGAAGCAGTCTAGGAAGCTAGTAGGAGGGGTGGTGGTCAAAGAAGTTGTGTGTGACCAGTGCATGAATCCTGGCTCTAGGACCCCTTACGTGGGATTTAATGCTCTGTGACAGATGTCTTAAAATCCTTAACAATTTTATCTTTGAGCAGTGCTTTATAGAGTGAAGTCCAAGGGGACAAGGAGGCATGTGCTGGGGCTTGGAGCCTCAAATGTGATTCTTCATCCTGTTGACTCCACCTCTCCAGGCCAGATCCCAACAGCCTGCTCCGTGGGTCCCCAAGAACCAGCCAGCCTCCCCCTTTCTGCTCTTGCCCTTCACTCCTGGAAGGAGACTGAGAGGGATCTTGAGGAGGGTCGAGGAAAAATCTACGTACCCCATACCATGTTTTAGGCCAAGGTGTGGGGGTAACCTTCTCCATCCCCAGCTGGCAGAGCCATGTTGAATTCAATGCGTGGCTAAGTTGGGATATGCTTCTTGCCCACTCTTCTACCTAGCCCTCATGCTCATCCCGATGCAGAAATGCAATCTCTTGAGGTTGGTAGGCCTGCCATGGATTCGCACAGCAGGCTTCTGGGAAGAGAAGAGTCAATGTGTTAACTGGCAGGAGGGAAGACCCTGAGAAGTGGTGACACTTGCTTTGCTCTTGGGTCATGGAGATCACCCTCCTGTGAGGTTGTGCGGGGTGAACATCCTTATACATGAGAGAGTATGAGGTTAAACAGCAAATGACGAACACCATGGCATGTTTGAGCAATGGACTTCACATCTTTATTTTGCACTGGGCCTGGCAAATTAAGTAACCAATTTTGGTTTCTATTCACTGATTGCTTCATGTATGCCAAGTGTTGGTGCTAAGTAGTCTACATGAATTCACGGCATTCAGCCATTATACTATTACTGAGACACTGTAATCAGCCAAATTTTATGAATAAAGAAATCCAGGTTTGAAGAGGTTAAGGCATACCACTGGTGATTAAAGCCTCAGCTTTGGTCTATGAGATCACATAGTCCATATTTTTAACAACTATGCATTACTGCTTCCGTCCTACCTGACTTCGGATGAACACAGAGCTTCCTTAGCCCCACCATGCCAGGCTCCTTGATGCAGGAGGCAGAGGTAAAACAGGCTTTGTAGTGAGCAAACCCATGAAGCAGAAAAAATGCTCCTGAGGTCTGCAGTGGGGGGAGGGAGGCAGAATTTTTATGCATAGGAATCCCTTAATGCAGAGTTTCTACACTTTTCCCATGCAAGATTTATATTTTCTTTTTTTTTTAAAGATTTACATTTTCTATGCATCCAACAAGGCAGTAACCCTGTGTTAGCCGACTATATCCCCCCTTTTTTTCCTGTTAGAAGAACTATATTTTAAGATTACTAATCCAAACACAGAGTCTGCATTCCAGAGTGCATAAAACATAATTTTGAATGATGACATAAGGAACAACGCCAGCAGTTGTGTCTTCAACCAAAATCCTATAAACCACATATCAATAAATGTGTAAGCATTCTTTTCTGATTGAAGGGCGAATGGGTTTTCCATATCCTTGCTAGAAACAGCATCATCACTTTCTCAGAACGCATCTGCAAAGAGATTCCACCACCTTGTGTGAGCGCAGTGGAAGCAAAAGGCAGCTCTCGAGAATCATAAATGTGATTAGACATGGTTTGCCCTTCAATATATCACTGTGTCTACGTCTCTGGCCAAAAGTCAGACATCCTGCCTCTACACCACACCGTTTCTGTTCCCCAAACATGACCGAGATGCTTGCAAACATCTGGCTCCTCATCTCTGTTATTGAGATTTCATTTGTTCAGAGAAAATGACTCCAACCCATGAGCTTTCCCTCCCTACTTCTCTCTCCCCCAAAATGCTCATTTATGGAGGAGCAGGTTTCATTCTCTAAATGATTACGCTTGGCAGGTGGAGATTGCCGCGCCAGTTACGTTAATGATTTCTGAGGTGACGCTGAGGCCTCAGAGGCTGCTTGGCAGAACAGCTAGCAGGAAACTAATGAGTATCCCAGCATGACCCTGCACCATTAAAAGGAGGGGGTTTCGGGGAGAGAGGGAGGGAAATAAATTAGCGACCTCAGCCTCTGGTAAGGATATCAGTGAAGGCCCTTAATGGAGTTGAGAAAAGAAAATTAATCACCCATAATGACTGGGGTGTGTGCGAATATTTAATTCCTTTTATAAATATTTTTCCACAGAATGATGCATGGCATCTGAGAGGGTTGAGAAGCACAATCTGAACTTGATTTAATCATGAGATGAGCCGAGTGGGTGGAAGTGACAACAATTACAGGAATATGTACTTGGGAAAGGCATTCTTTTTCTAATACACTTGTGCTAATTTTGGCTGCAAGTGCACAGAATTCTGTGGTGAAGAATGTACCTCAGAATGCATGATCTTAGGTACTGGAGATAGTCAATTAACAATTGGCAAATTAAAATATACTTACATAAGCGCTAACCTAATATTGGATTTTTAGTAAAGAAGAACAGTTGAAACATGTAATTTCCTAGTCACTGGGCTCTGATATGTAATGTTCTTCATTAAAGTAAAATAAAAACAGCATAATCCTGATAACAGGGAAAAAAGTGTTTTCTGAAGAAAGCATGTTTTTTTCTGCTCTGAGGTTTAACAAAAGAAAGGCATCTTAGTTAAAAAAAAAATATTCACATGACTCATAGGAAATATAAAGTCACCTGACAGTGTGAAAAAAAACCCAAAAAGACATGGGGCTGGTTATTACATGCTAGGCGTTAAAGAACTAATTCTTAAGTTCAGTTATCTCCCTGAACTTTTACCAAATCAGGTAATTTTCTTGTCCTTCAGTAGGGTCTTATTTAATCCAACTCTCTATTTTCCAGTCTCTCAGTTAAGAAATTAATCAAGATTAATGTTTAAAAATCTATGAGTCTCAATCTGCTACAGTCTTAGTAACATACAGGGAATTTGCTCCCAGAGCAACTCACCAAACAAGGATTCTGGTCCCTCTCCAGGTGTCCAGACCATTTCAGCAAAGAAAGGGCCAGAAGCTGTCCGGGGAGAGAAATATATCCCGATCCTCCACTCTATTGACACTTCAGAAGCACGTGGTCTTGGAAAGCCACTAAACTTCTCTGTGCTTTATTTTTATTATCTATTCTTTGTAGTTGTTGTTTTGTTTTGTTTTTACAAAAAGGTGTTAGTTATATTAGCTTGAAATGTTATAAAGTGTAGGAGAATTTGTAAACTAAAAAGTACTTTGCAATGGAATTCTGTCACAGAGGAAATGCACCAAAATAAAGTGTGCAAAACCAAGGAAATGTAATAGTTTGACAATAAAAAAGTGGGAAAGGTAGGATTGGAGCTGCTCCTTTCAAGGAGCAGAGTGGGGAATTCTCATTCTTTGGAGGCATTTAAATATTCAGAGGTAGGGTCACCATCACTAACAGGTACAGTACCTTTTCTACTCTAGGCTGCTGAATGGTTCCAGGCTACATCAGAGTCAATGTTGTTCCCATCCCAAATGCTACTCCAGAAGCTGGGGGCAGAGTGGGGCAGCCTCTGTACTCACTCTATTTGGCAAAGATTGGTAAACAGGAGAGGGATGTAACCCAGAGATAACAAACCCACCAAAAGTTGCCCCGAAGCAGGTATCATCACTCTGCTCCCTGAGACAGTGGACACTAGACACTACCTCAGGCAGACTTAATGTCAGGGCAGCTCTCTCACACCAAAATGACTTCTCCCAAAAGCAGGAAGGTAAAATATAATTCACCTAAAAGCCCATCCATCTCGATGCCATGTCAGCTGATGCTGAGGCAAAGTAAGGATCTGAGGTCCTGGAATTGAAATATTTATCTCAAATTTGCATTGCATAATATTTCACTTAATGTGTATACGTATTATATACTAAGATAGTATTCCCAATTATTCTGAATATAAGAATTATCTTGGATGGTGGTGGGTATTAAGGAAAGCATGTATTGCATGGAGCACTGGGTATGGTGCATAAACAATGAATCTTGGATTACTGAAAAAAAATTAAAACAAAACAAAACAAAAAAATCCCCCCAAAAACAACAAAAAAACCCCCAAAAATAAAATAAAAAATAAAATAATATCTCTCTCTCTCACACACACACACACACACACACAATTATCTAGGATGCTTACTAAAACACAGATTCCTGAACCCCCTTTGCAGAGATTCAGATGAGGTCAGGATCGGTTTCAAATATGCATTTTTTAAAAAGATTTTATTTATTTATTTGACAGAGAGAGAGATTACAAGCAGGCAGAGAGGCACGCAGAGAGGGAGAGGAGGGAGCAGGCTCCCTACTGAGCAGGGAGCCCGATGGGGGCTCAATCCCAGGACCCTGAGATCATGACCTGAGCTAAAGGCAGAGGCTTAAATATGCATTTTTTAAGCATACAGGCAACTCAGAGAAGTCCTTTGACCAGTCAAGTTGTGGTCATTTCTGGTAGGTATTGGAAAACAGGCAAATATGATTGGATTCAATCCTTGGAAGACTCCACTAAATTTAATTTCTGGAGCTAGGCTAAGGGTTCTGGGTACAGAGAGTACAATGGAGACGTTAGCCTGTTTCATCAGAGAAGAGGGGGCAGAAGGCAGAACTTACACAGAAAACATGAACAGTTTATTTTAATAATAATTTAATTTAATATTAATAATAATTTTAACCTCTTGGATTGTTCCTGACTTCTCTTTTTAAAATGATTTGACTCCTCCTACTTTTGAACATTTCAAGAGCATTTTTTTACTTTATATCTTGTTTATCTAAGTATGTATCATTAAGAAATCCTCAATTATGTAGCTTTTTAATGTACTCGTTATTCTAAACATTTGTTACATATGTTTATGATTTTCTAAATCTACTTAAGAAAATCGGCATGTGTTCAAATCCATTACTATTTATTTATTTATTTTAAAAGATTTTATTTATTTATTTGACAGAGAGACATAACAAGAGAGGGAACATAGGCAGGGGAGTGGGAGAGGAAAAAGCAGGCTTCCCACCAAGCAGGGATCTCAATTTGGGGCTCGATCCCAGAACCCTGGGATCATGACCTGAGCCAAAAGCAGATGCTTAGTCATCTGAGCCACCCAGGCGCCCCTCCATTACTGCTCAGCAGGATAATGCTTTGAGGGTAAGAGAGATGGGTCCTTATTGTTCTAACCTCAACATTATATATTTTAATGCCTTATTTTTTACCAAAAGTTGATATTTTCTATTTTATTTTAATTTGGATGTCTTTAAGTATTAGTGGAGGTTAAATTGTATATGCTTATTTGGTCATCTGTATTTTTTACTCTATAAATTTTATGTTCATGACTGATTGATTTTTGAAATAGGGAAATCTGCTAGGTGATTTCCTTATTGTATTTGAGAACTCATAGAATTCTCTAAACCTTATCCTGGGAAACATGACCTTGTGCCTCAAATGTATATTTGTGTGTGCAGAAGGAGATATTGCATTCCATTTATAGTTTAAGAAAATATAATAACAGCCTAGTAAAATGCACACTCTTTTCCCCATTGTTCCTTAGGTATTTACTGCCTTGTGTTGGAAGATTGCATAGTCCACAGGAATGTGCAATTAACTATACGCTGGTCTGCGAACCTCCTCTTTGATTTTTCAACCTGTCTGCTAATGCTTTGACTGCCGATAACATGACCTTGCAATACGTACACAGTCTTGTCACAGGTGAATGCAGACATCTATAAGATTAGGCTCAGGAAATGGAGTCTTAGATGAGTAAAAGAGAGAGAGAGGGCTTAAAGTCTGAGAGGG
This sequence comes from Ailurus styani, assembly GCA_002007465.1. NCBI lineage: Eukaryota > Metazoa > Chordata > Mammalia > Carnivora > Ailuridae > Ailurus > Ailurus styani. The sequence goes on from LNAC01000055.1 coordinate 731,687, forward strand.
GACACAGAAAAGCAAAAGCTGTTAATGCCCAGAATGCATGAGGAAAGCTTACCTCCTGTTTCTGAGAGCTCCCCACCTCTCTCTGCTGTGATAAATTATGTGCCAGGTCAACTGCAGTGGTTGTGATCCATAGAACACAAGACAAGAATTCAGCTCTTGAACCAGAAAAATTTTGTGACTAAATGGTCTTCTCTGCAGTTTATAAGCAACAGTACATGGAAAGGGTCCTGAAACAAAGGACAAATTACAAAGCGATGATACTCAGTATTTACAATTTCCATTTTATTCTTTACAACACTTTTAGCATATGGAAACCTCTGTCCTCGGGAAGTTGCTATTAGCTGATGGTCTAGAAAAATCATGGAATTCTTGAGAAAGAAGAAATGCAGAATGTACCTTGTTTGGGTCTTATTTTAAAATATGAGATAGGGGCTCCTGGGTGGCTCAGTCGGTTTAGTGGCTGACTTTTGATTGTGGCTCAGGATCTTGGGGACATAGGATTGAAACCTACATTGGGCTCCATGCTGAGCAAGAATTCTGCTAGAGAATTTCTCTCTTCCTCTGCAACCTTCCCCTGCTCGCACACACTCTCCCTCTCCCTCTCTCTCCAAATGAGTAAATAAAATCTTAAAAAAATAAAATAAAATATGAGATAACTGCGAATCTGAAAGGTAGTATGATTGTCATGGGGTGACATCATGGGTGATGTCAGGACATCATAGGGTGATGCAGAAATAGAGATGCAGACCCAATATTGGCACAAAGATTCCTGATTCCCAACACAGTGTCATTTCTACCCTAGCACAGTTCACAGTGTTCTGATATGCATATATTAAAATATCAAATATTATTGAGCAACTATTATGTGTTAAAAAATTAAATAAGGCACCATCTTATTTTGATTGTTTGGGCTCTTCAAAATTGTGTAACCTCTACAACCCAACATTATCAGGTAGTGGGAAATGTCATGCTTTTCTGATATCTCAGTCTCTAAATAATCATTGAGTGGAAGCTGAACTTTTTACTGAAATGTTTTGGTGGTCCATAATGCAGATCCAAGCAAATTTCTGTGGGTTACTTTTACAGAGAATGCTAATGTAATACATACTGGAAGCCATTCGTTTCCAGAAGTGTCAACCTATTCTCCCTTTCACAGAAACTATAAGCCGTCTTCCACAATTCAGATACCCCATAAGTAAGCAACTACTTTTCCTAAAGGAGATTTAGTTACCTCTCTGGTTTTGTCATCTAGATGGAACCCCCATCAGCAGTGCCTACCGGGAAGGACCATTTTGCACCTCTATTTCCAAGGCTACGTGTGGACTTACTTCCTTTCAACAAAAGTGACCAAACTGCACACAGAGGACTCCCCAGACTCCAGGGGACTTTACGGGAAAGAACTGCCCACTCGTAACTCAGGCTGGCTGAGGAGGCTGACCTCACCTTCCATCACCATGAGCTTCCAGTCATCCATGCAATGAAGTGTGACAACAGCTTTAATAGCATGTGAAAACGTACTTTATTATGGGGTCATTAATTTGTCCTGCTGGCTATGTGATATTCTCCATATGCTACATGGGAAAGTGCCCTTCTGCTCTGAGGTCTTTCTTGATGAGCGTGCCTGCTCTACAAGGCGGAGCTCTAAAGGGCACCCTTTCCCCAGCTCTGTCCTTGGCAGCGACCAGCCATCATTTCATCATTCCATCATTTCATTTATGCATGGAGGAGTGGAATGTCATGGAATTAGGTCCTGCAGTTCTGCATTTTCTTTTACTACCCAGATAGCTGCCAAGCTGTGGCTTTTGGGGGCCTAGTCAATGAATTTAAAAGCATTATTATCAGGAGATTCATTTTTAGCATAAAGAAATAAAAAAGAAAAAAGGCTCCATTAATTTTAGAAAAGGGTCTGTGAGAATATGCATGGGCTAAAAAGGCACATGACTACACAGATTGCTATTTATTACCCATATCAGACAAATAAAATTTGCACACTAATGTAGTAACCTGAAGGAAAAATAAATAACCCTCAAGCCTCAGTTTGTAAAAATATATACTGCGTATATTAATGTATAATGATGTCATTGCAGTATATTTTGAGATCCAAAAAACTTTTAATCACAGTTTTTGTGAATAATCATATACCTAATTTATTCAACCAAGTGTTAATAAATATCACATTGAGTTCTAGGGTTTATACTAGATAGGAAGCAGGGCAGGCAGAAGGTAAATACCTATGGTTTTGGTGTTCAGTAGCTCCCTGATTGCAATATTGAACTTAGAATTTCTTAACAAATAGATGGTGAATACATACACATTATAAATAGAAGAAACAGATAAATTGTTTTTTAATTATTTGTGTAAGTGTGTAAATAATATAAACATTTGCAAAACATTGTAGCATATTGGGAGATGGAGAATGGGCCCCCGAGAATGCAAATTTTGTTCTACTATCTGAAAGAAGGTAATAATTTTAAAAGGAAGGAAGGGGGGGGGTCTCATGGAAGTTTAATGCCAGTTTTCTGTGGGTTAAAGAGATGACGAAGGCATTAATCAAGTTTAATTTCCTGGTTTTAAGGATTCTACTATAGTTATGTAAGATGTTAACATTAAAGAAAGTTGGATAGTGACATATGGAATATGGGATATTATTGGAACTTGTTAATGAGTTTAAAAGCAGCTTCAAATATATGTTTAATAGAAGATAAATAAGATAGAATTTTGTGTTGCTAGTTGCAGTCAGGAGAATCCTAAAATGACCCCCAAGATTTCCCACTCCTTTATATACAGACCTACATAATCCACAGAACTTCAAATAGAATAGATTTTACTCCCATAATTAGGCTGTTATTTGGCAGAGTTGACCTTAAAATAAGGAGATTATCTGGGTGGGCCCGACCTAATCAGGTGAGCCTGTGAAAAGCAGAGAGATTTGTGATTCATTACATAAAAGTCAGAGACTCAAAACAAGAAGGAGACTTTATGCGCTATTGTTGGCTTGAAGATGGAAGCGACTGTGTGTTAAGGAATACACACAACCTCTAGATCCCAAAAGCAGCCCCTGGATCACAGCCAGATAGGAAACAGGGACCTCAGTCTTACAACCACAGAAATTGAATTCTACCAACAGTAAGAATGACCTTGGAAGTATGTTTGTCCCCAGAGACTCTAGATAATAATTCAGCCAGGATAACACCTTAATTTTCACTTTGTGCTACCCTAAGCAGAGAACACTCATTCCATCCCAAATTTTAAGTTTGTGGTAATTTACTACACAGCAATAAAAAACCTAGTCTTGCCTAAGTAAAATACTAAAATCCTTTTGGAGAAAATTTTCTCTCAATAGCTATGACATCTGTCTAAAATCCATTATAAATTTCCTCGATGGTTCTCACACAACCAATAACTCCAAACATTTCATCCATGATTATTCAGTCTGCTACAGAGGCTGCCTTTCTCTGACTTCCTACTTCAGGTAAAGCTTATTTGGCAGCCACATCATTTCTTTCCAGAAAATAAATTGTGTTACTTCTAATTTCAAGAAGGATAGGATTAAAAATGTTTCCTAAAACCGCAAAATATTTTTCCCTTTAATATTTGAAAAAATTTAAAAAATCAAAAGATAGGCACAAAAGCGTTATTATTGAAACTAAGAAATGTCTAATACCCATACCATAATATAAGAAGATGGACAATACACCAAGGAGTGGGAATCCACTAGCAGAAGTGGTCAAAAACTGTGTGCCCATGGAAAGAGATGGTCATGATGAACTGCAACCCTCAGAAATGGAAGCACCAGACATCAAGAGAGGCAGGGTGATCCAAATGATGGAAAGAGGATACTATATTGAAAGGAAATGCAAAGAACAATTAAACTTTCCTGTCCAAACCCACCCTATTTTGTTAGGTAATTAGTCTCCCGACCTCAGATATCTTTACTAGAGAAATCAATGTAGACACTCTGAACTCAGGACCACCAGACATGAGAAATTTGAAAATAGAAAATTATAACCCCCAGGTAAGAGGGTGAAGGATCCCTTTCCACAAAGACTGAACAGTTCCACACAAAGTAACAATGTAACATTTTGCATTGAACAAAAATCCAGCAGACTACCTGACCACCCTACCAGTCAAACGTCTCAACCCAATTGGAATTTGTGTTTCAAACTTGTGAAAGTGAATGCACAATAAAAATAGAAGTATTTTTGAAGAAAAGCTCAGCAAGAGATCAGAGGTCAATAAAAGAAACAGAATAGTACTTCAGAGACAATTCCAAGAGACAAGAAAGTATATTTCATTTATAATGCAAAAATGGAATACTATTAAAACCAGAAAATAAATGAAAACATGATAGCCTTTTAAAAATTAAAATACTTGGAAAATAATACCTAGGCTTTCCTGGAACCAAAAGACAAGTAGACAGATGATGTAAATAGAAAAGATAAGACAAAGAATTGATAAAGAAGGTATGTCATCCAACCACTAGGAGTTTCAGAAATAAAGAGTGACAACAGAGGCAAGGAAAATACTATAATACAGTAAAAAGAAGGAAAGGAAGAAAGAAAGAAAGAAAGAAAGAAAGAAAGAAAGAGAGAGAGAGAGAGAGAGAAAGAAAGAAAGAAAGAAAGAAAGAAGGAAAGGAAGAAAGAAAGAAAGAAAGAAAGAAAGAAAGAAAGAAAGAAAGAAAGAAAGAAAGAGAGAGAGAGAGAGAGAAAGAAAGAAGAGAAAGAAAGAAGAGAAAAAGAAGAAAGGAAGAAAGGAAAGAAGGAAGGACAAACAAAAGAAAGAAAAGAGAAAAAAGGAAAGAAAGAAAGAAAGAGAGAGAGAGAGAGAGAAAGGAAAAGGAAGGAAGGAAGGAAGGAAGGAAGGAAGGAAGGAAGGAAGGAAGGAAGGAAGGAAGGAATTTCCCAAGCAGGACATTTGCTTCTATATTAGAAAGATCTATCAAGGGGCACCTGGATGGCTCAGTCAGCTGAACAGCCAGCTTTTGATTTCAGCTCAGGTAGCGGTCTCAGGGTCCTAGGATTGAGTCCCACCTCAAGTTCCATGCTTAGTGGGGAGTTGGCTTGAGGATTCTCTCTCTCCCTCTCCTTCTGCCACTCCCTCTGCTCATAATCCCTTTCTTTCTCTCTAAAATAAATAAATGTTTAAACAAAAATCTGTTTAAGTACTTATAATAATGAATTAAAAAAAGTAGCTCTAAGGACATAATCATTTAACTTTAAAGGACTAGAGGCAAAAGCCTTAAATTATTCTAGGATTCAGGATAAATACCAAATATCATTTGAGAAATTGGAATCAAATGGCAACAAACTTCTCAAGACACTGAAAGAAAGAATGCAGTGGAATATTGCTTCCAAAATTCTGAAAGGAAGTGTTTTTCAATCTGGAAATCTATAACCTGATAAGTTACCAATTAAGCATCAGGGTACAGTAGAGACGTTTTCCAGCCTTGCATGGCCTCAAACCACGTATCTCTGAACACTCATGCCCTTCCCCTCTCCCCCCAAGGAGCTACTGACAGATGTGCTTCAGCATAATGAAGAACATTCCGGATCCAGCAAAGATGGCATCTGACCCCAGGGAAAGGCAGAGACGTTCCAGGACACCACCCTAGAGAAGGTCTAACCCTGACTGGGGAGTGGGAGGCCTCCAACAGGACGCCTCCAGCAAAACATGGAAAAGCTAACACCTGGCTAACTTCTACAGAGTGAAAGGAAGAAACACAAAAGTTAAAATGAAGCAAAGCAAAACAAAACAAGAACTCTTCGAGAAAATGTGATAATTGCATGCCACCTGGCTCAAGAATAAAATATAATGACATAGTCTCGTATGTTATAGAGATTTGTTAATTATAGGTAGAGGGAGTGGGAGTGGTGGGGGGTTTACAGAGAGCTGCAACCTCATAGGCCATCCCAGGGAGCTGACAGAGAATGTTGAAATAATTGAATCAAGAGATAACAGCCTAAATACATTTTTCAGAGATTTGTTAAAGTGCAGAAGGACTTGGTAAAAGTGAAGAGAATCATTGCCTCTGGAGAAGGGGACGGAGGACTGGCAAGAAATGGAGCAGATGATTGGTATTTTTTATTTCTGTACAGTAAGGATTTTTAGATGTTTTGCTTTTTCAAACCAAGAACATAATAAAATTTTAATAAACCATTAAAAAAATGCCATGCGATTCAGTGTGTATTGTGAAAAGAAAAGCAAAATAATGGCACCAAGCATGGGATCCTGGACTTCTTTTATCTCAGACAAGCCGTGGCATTTCTCCCTCATTGTTAATCACACACATCAACAGCTAGTGTAGCAAATGCTGGCTGCTCCCTGGCTCGGTGTGGGTTGAAGTAGAAAGAGCAAGGTCTTGTATTCAGTTTCATGTGTTCTGGCTAAGATGTGACTTCTGTGGCTGAGCCGAGCGCCGGAGAGCAAAAATCTTTTGCCCAGTTTCCTAGTCTATAAAGTAGTGCCAATAATACCCACCACTTAGATTTTTAGTGAAAATCTAAAGCAATTCCACTAGAGGAGTGACTAGAGCATGGTTTGTTCTTTGTTGGCATTCTGCTACCAAATGTGCCTCAAGAAGCAGCACCTTCTATCTGCAACACATGTATTTCTATCACCAACTTGACCTTGGAAGCTTTACCTCTTTGGTACTTGGAATTACAAAGGCGTCAATCAATTAATTGATTCAACCATTTGTCAACTCAATCTGTTGTCAGATCAACGAACAGGTTTTTTGCTTATGTATATTAATTTTTTAGAATGTCAAATTCCTGATTTGGTTATTTTTTTAATTTTTCATTGCATTCATTGTCTGGTTCAACAGAATTACCTGGTGAAGTTATTACATACAGCCAGGTTTTGGCATGATCTAATACATTATTCTGTACTCACTTTGTCTCTGTATCCATAGCTAAATCCATAAACATGTGATTAATATGCTTTCCAATTTATCTTGCAAAATAAACATTTTTTTCTATAAAATGTCCTTTGGGACAGCAGAATTACATTTGCTAAAAATTATCTTTGCAATGCATGTTTTTATATTAGGCACTTACTTATGAGAAGCTGCCTTTGAGTGTTTTTGTCTTCAAGAATTGCTTTTCAGTGAATGAATAAATATTTTTAGAAAATACTTGATAATGCATTATTTAACCATGCATTTCCCTGACTCCTGTGGCCTTGTTACTTGCTGTTAGGGACTGAATTGTGTTCCTCCTAAATCCATATGTTGAAGCTCTAACCCCCAATGTAAGCATATTTGGAGACAGTACTTAGGGAGGTAATTAAGTTTAAATGAGGTCATAATGGTGATGTCTTAATTCAGTAAGACTGGTGTCCTTTTAAGAAAAAGAAGATGTATCAGATCTTTCCCATTCTCTCTCTCTCTCTCTCTCTCTCTCTCTCTCTCTCTCTCTGTCTTTGCCATGTGAGGACACAGTGAGAGGGAGGGCATCTGTAAGAGAGTTTCACCAGAAACTGAATATCCTGGCACCTTGGTCTTATACTTCTAGCCTCCAGAACTGTGATAAAATAAATTTATATTGTTTAAGCTACCTGGTCTGTGGTACTCTCTCATGGAAGCCTGAGCTAATCCACTTATCTACCCATTTGATAGTAAGCTCCTCTAATGTAGGTACAGTTCTTTGGTATCTTTAATTCCTACCTTGTACCTGACATGTAGCAGTCATTCAATAATTGCTTTTTTAAATGTGTTGACTGAATATGGTACTAGCTCTTCTGTTAGAGATTTTGGTTCATGGACAGATTGTTCCAAACAGTTTATCTCCTTTTCTTTTGTTCCTCAGAGCTCCTTCACTTATAGGGGACAGACACCTTCACTTGCATGAGACAGACAACTAATACACATTGACTGAGGTTAAAGAGAAGTTATAAGCTTTGCAAATCAAGACAGAGCTGGACATAATGCTGAGTGGGCTTCTTTCTTTCCATCTCTTAGCTATTTATACTCTCGATTTCTACTGGACTCATTCTCTAACTAATATTTGTGGAAAAATAGTTACTGGAAGCTCCATACTTGTGTCCTACTGTTTAACAAAATGTCAGTAAGAAAATAGTAAACATCTATTCCAAGCACTTTAGACACAGTTCTTCATTCAATCCTGAGAATACCTATGAAGTAGGCACTATTATTACCCATTTTGCAGGAACTGAGGCACAGAGAAATTAAGAAACTCACCCATGGGGACATAAGCTTTAGAGGTATACAATATGGTTCTAGGGTGTGTGTCTTAGTCACTAGTCTATGCCTCTTCTTTCTCATATTTTTATCCTTCACTTTCTCATCATTTCCAATGAAAAATCTCAAGCTTACTTGCCTGGTTTGAGCCACATGGCAATTGCTGAGCTATTCACTCTGGTTAGGATGAATAATCATAGCTAGACTATGTTAATCAGCCAGAACTAAGATGAGTGGCTATCTTGGGAAACAGAGATGGGGTAGATTTCTTTACTAAATATTGTTAACAAAGGAGGAATTTTTCCAAAGAAGAACATGGGTTCCATGCTTTAGAGAAAAATAAATGGAGGCTGGAGAAGAGAAAACAATGGTTCCCATTACATCTTCTATTCTGCTTTGTCTTCTTCCTTATAGAAGGGAGACACAATCAGAAATAAACAAGTAAATCATTTGAATTGTGTTCTGCTTATATGGTATCTTTTAGTACTGATGTAAAAGGAGCATTCTCATTAAACATAGGAAATTTACAAATTATACTTGAAACAGAATCACACCTTACATACCACTGCTTATCATAATCTAGGCAGTGTGCAAAACATTTCCCTTTTTTTCTTGCTTTCTTTGGCTGACTTATTTGGTTCTTCAAAACAAGTAAAAAATGCAGATTAATGTAAAGTCACCATTTATAAAATGATAATAAATTATGCCATGCTACAGAGAAAATATGCATTTATATATAAATCTGTACATATGTAATAAATGAGTACTGTATTAATAAAGAAGACTGCTAGAGGGATGGGAACTTCACCCCCATCTCATCCTGAAAGGGCTGAATATATACCACTTCCACCAGCAGTACTAGCCATTTTTGAGTTCTGAATCACACAAACATATTTGGGTAGGGAATTACTTTAAAATAAACTCTTAAGATAATAATTCCCTGCATTTCAATAAAGATGTTTTTAACTTTCCTAAGTACATTCACATAGACCTCATAAAACAACTAGTTTAAAGATGGATTAGCAGAATATAAGGTTTCTAGAGCCATGATTTAATAATCAAAACAAAACCTTTTAAATGTTTGGCTGAGAATGGACAAGTTGTGGGAGAAAATGTCTGGAAAGTACACAGCAAAAAGTAGGTTAGGCAGATGTCAGTGTTTATCAAAAGCTGAATTAACTCAGTGAGCTGCCCAATTTGACCATGAGTAATTCAAACTCAACAGCCCAGAAGTCAAGAAGAAAGAACTAAGTCTCTGAAGTCAGGAAGTACAAGAATTAGTTGAATCTCAGAAATCTAGTTCAGAGTTTGATAACAGGGAATAATTCTTTTGTCTTCTGTCCTAAGAGGCATTATCTTTTGAGATGGGTTGTATCTATAAGTTTTTTTTTTAAATCAGCTGCATTTAATTATGGGATTTTTAGTGAACAGAAGCTAAAGACTGAGGTCCTGTCATAACAGCATTAGAGTTTGTTCTCTCAGGCAAGATTTGGCTCAGTTAGATACAGTATAAAAACAGGAATAGGAGACAAGATGCAGCAGGAAAGCATCAGACAAAAACAAACAAATAACAAACAAATAACCCAACAGCAAAGGATAGGATCCCGGGTTAAAACATTTGATGACTATGCTAGGCAAAGTAACAGCAGATTTTAAGAACATTTAGAACATTTAGGACAACTGATGTGAAAAATGTAAAATAGAAGTTTAGGTAGATGCAAAGATTTAATGGACCTTGGAGTTGAAACTATAGATACTAGAAAAAACAAATTTGTTGGGACTAACATGAGTTATTTGTAAGATTCTCTATAGTATTTTGTGTTTAAAAAAAAAGGGAAAGGCTCTGCTTCTGAGAAGATGATGTTGACATACTACCCACAATTTTTCTTGCTAAGGCTACAACTGAAACCTTTGGAAATTATGTATAAAACAGACATAAGAAAACACTGAAATGTAGAGAGAGGAAGGCAGAGCAGCTAAGGACCTCAGGATCCAAGGAAGGGTACAATGTAAGTTTTTGTTTTGCTTCATATTTCCCGAACTTGGAGCTGAAAATGCTGGAGCATCCTGAAAATACTTACAAGTGATGACACAAATGTTCTCCGAAAGTGAAGGACCAGGAAAGGGGCAGTCTAGCATGAAAAAAGTCTTAGATGGTAACTACTCTACCCTAGCCAAACATCACAGAACAAAACAAAAACAACAACAAAATTCTGGTCTCCTCACCGCTCACATCAGCAGAGACTGAATGAGAGGCACAGATGTTCACCTTCATGAGTTGTAATATTGTCCTTCAACGACCGTGATTAGAAGGTATCAGAAAAGGTCAAATAAGGAGCCATGACTTTCATCTTCACCAGCTGGTAATGAGCTCCCACTTCTCTCCAATGGGAGACTCCATGGGGAGCCTACATTTTTCACCCCACCAGACAATGAAGAGATTTTTCTTGCCTTCTTCCTTGGAATGGTGTCAGAGGAGGTCTAGCGAAGAGTCAAGATTTTTACCATCAGTCACCAGTAATAAGCCACTTACCCACAGTGTCAGTGAAGGCTATACTGGAAGTAGTAATGAGACACTTATCCCTCCCAGCAAGGGAGTTATCAGTGGAGGCTTAAGGAAGACAGAATTTACACCCCTACACACAGTCATAATGTGTTGGGGAAATGGGACTTCTAACTGCATTTGGCAGTAAGGAGACAATGCCCCTCCATTGCCTGAGGGCTGCCAGAGAAACCAGCTAAAACAGAAACTTTAAATAAGATCCAGAATCTCAGAACATATATAAAAGTGTCTAAATTTCAATATAAAATCTATAATTACATGAAGCACCAAGAACAGCTCAAATTGAAAAAAGAACTAATCCATAAATAACAAAAATGAGGTGACACATTTTATTTATTTTTTAAAGATTTTATTTATTTATAAATAAAGAGAGAGAGAGAGAGAGAGAGAGAGAGAGAGAGAGAGATTGAGAGAACAAGTGGGAGGAGGGGCAGAGGGAGAAGCAGACTCCTGACAGAACAGGGAGCCCAATGCAGAACTCCATACCAGGACCCTGGGATCATGACCTGAGCTGAAGGCAGATGCTTAATGACTGAGCCACCCAGGTGCCCTGAATTGAGGGATTTTAGAGTTATCCAAGAAGTGCTTCAAAGTAGTCATCATAAAAATGTTTAAATAAGTAATTCCAAACATACTTGAAACAAATGAAAAGATAAAAGTCATCAGTAAGGAAATAAAATAATAAAGAACCAATAAAAATGTTAGAATTTTTAAAAATCAAAATAATAGAGGAAAAAAATCAAAATATTAGGGGAGAAAACTCATTGGAGGGGTCAGAGAAAGTAATTAGTAAAATGGAAGATAAAACAATATCTAAATCGCCCAGGTGAACAATAAAGAGAAATAGACCCCCAAAGAAAGAAAAAAAGAAAAGTAAAAAGAAAAGAAAGAAAAAAAAAGAGTTCCAAAGATATGTGAGACTATAATAAAGAAATACCAAATGACCCAATAATTTCACTAATAGAGATTTACCACCCACCCTCAAAAGAAAACCCAATTCAAAATATGTACCCCTATATTTATTGCAGCAGTATAGCTAAGATATGGAAGCAACCTAAATGTCCAAGAATTGATGAATAAATAAAGAAAATGTGATCTATATAATATTACACACCCATAAAAAAGATGAAATCTTGTCATTTATATAACAACATAGGTGAACCTAGACGGTAATATGCTAAATGAAATAAGACAGGCCGAGAAAGGCAAACACCATATGATTTTACCCATATATGGAATCTAAAAAAACAAAACAATGAATAAATAAAAGCAGAATCATACTTATAAATACAGAGAACAAACTGATGGTTGCCAGAGGCAAGGGGTGTGGGAGAATAGGCAGAATGGGTAAAAGGGAGTGGGAGATACAGGCTTTCAGTTATGGAATAAATAGATTATTGGAATAGAAGACATAGCATGGGGCATATAATCAATGATATTTTAATAGTATTGTATGGTGATAGAGTAGCTACATTTGTGGTGTGCATAGCATAATGTAAGAGATCAGTATGTTGCCCACCTGCCTAATGAAGTGTGTAATATTATTATAATGTAATGTAATATTTTGTGTCAACTATACTCACATACATTTTTTTTTTTAAAAGAACTAATGTGCAGGGCGCCTGGGTGGCTCAGTGGGTTAAAGCCTCTGCTTTCGGGCGCCTGGGTGGCTCAGTGGGTTAAAGCCGCTGCCTTCGGCTCAGGTCATGATCCCAGGGTCCTGGGATCGAGGCCCACATCGGGCTCTCTGCTCAGCGGGGAGCCTGCTTCCTCCTCTCTC
>LNAC01000055.1:744557-855416 GCA_002007465.1 Ailurus styani
CCTCTCTGCCTCCTTGTGATCTCTCTCCCTCTGTGAAATAAATAAATAAAATATTAAAAAAAAAAAAGAACTAATGTGCATATTGTCAAAATCCTTGTGTGAGGATGGGAAAATAAAGAGGATTGGGAGGAAAAAGCACTAAAAGCTAATGGCAAAAACCTCTGAAACTTAGCAAAATAAATATTCTTATAGATTTAAGAAGCTAAATAAGCCCCAAATAGAATAAACTCAAAGAAATCCACACTGAAATATATTATATATAGCGAAACACCTGATAACTGAAGACAAAGAAAAAACTTGAGAAAGAGAAAGAACTAACACATTACCTGTAGTGGCAAAATGATTTAAATAATAGCAGATTTCTCATCAGAGGCCATAGAGGTCAGAAGGAAGTGACACAATATTTTTCAAGAGCTCAAAGAAAATAACAGCTAACCCTAGACCCCCAAAATATATCCTTAAGGAAGAAAGGAATCAAGACATACTCAGATGAAGGGAAGTGAGGCGGATTTGTTAGTAGCAGACTTCTGCTGAAAGAATGGCTCTAAGAAATTTCTAAACAGACAGAAAACAATACAAGAAGCAATCTAGGAATAGTAGAAAGAGGAACGAACACAGTTAGCAAAAAATATGGACAAATGCAGTGCACTTTACTTTTTTTTTTTTGAGTTTCCTAAATTTTGATTTGTGGTGGAAAGAAAAATTCTAACCTTTTCTGTAGTTATAAATGTATATATATACTTAAGTTTATGTTGCAAATGAGGAAGGGTAAAGAAATATACAAAGATATAAAGATATAAAGTTTCTACACTTCACTCTAACTGGTAAAATGAGAATTATAATAGACTGTGATAAGTTACATATATATTATGTGATTTTTAGAACACCCACTCAAAAATGCTATGCAGAGATATGCACTCATAAACACTAAAGACAAATTGAAGCTGATTCTTAAAAATGTTCAAATAATCTATAGGAGGATATGAAAAAACAAAAAGAGAAATGGTGAACAAGCAAAATAAGATATAAAAAAGTCAAACTTAAGTCCTCATATCAATAATTACATCAAATGTAAGTGCTCTAAATATATCAATAAACACAGATATTGCAACAGTGGATTAAAAAGCAGCACCCAAGGATGCCTGTGTGGCTTAGTCTGTTAGGTATCTGCCTTCAGCTGGGGTCATGATACCAGGGTCCTGGAATCAAGCCCCATGTCTGGCCCCCTGCTCAGCAGGGAGCCTACCCCCACCCCCCACCACTTCCTCTGCTTATGTGCTTTCTATCACTCTTTCTTTCAAATAAATAAATAAATTCTTTTTAAGAAGCACCATCCAACTACATGATGTCTATAAGAATATTATTTTACTATAATATATATTAAACTAATATATAAATATATCAATACCAAGTTGAAAGTAAAAGGATCAAATAATATATATTATGCATATATTAAGCAAAAGAAAACAGGGCTGGCTATATAAATATTGGGTGGACTTCAGAGAAAAGAAAATTTCAAGAGGCAAAGAGGGACATTTAATAATGATAAGAGTCAATCTACTAAGAAGGTATAGCATCCTAAACATGTATATACCAAACAACCAAAAATGCAAATCATATGCAGCAAAACCTGGGAAAATGAAAAGGAGAAATCAATAAATTCACAGTTATATTTGGGCATTTTGACAGTCCCTCTAGATAGAACAATTTGACAAAACATCAGCGAGATACAAATTCAGCACCACAACAGAAAGGATCTAATCAACATTTATAGAACACTCCATCAAACGACACATGTCTTCAAGTTGACATGAGACATATAGGAAGAGAGGCCATATTATGGGCCATAAAACAAACCTCGGCAAGTTTAAAGGAATTTAAATCGTATACTGTGTGTTCTCCAACCACAACAGAATCAAACTATGGATGAATAATAGAAATATAAAAGAAAATCTCCAAACATTTGAAAACTAAAAAGTACAACTTTCATAAAATCCATTGGCCAAAGAAGTCTCAAGAGAAATAAAACACACACTGAACTAAATGGAAACTAGGATGCAATATAGCATAATTTGTGAGGCATAACTGAAGGAATGCTGAGAAGAAGTTTGTATCACTAAACGTACACACTAGAAAAGAGGGGAAATCTTGAATCAATAATGTAAGATTCCACAGCAATAACCTAGGAAAAAAAAAAAAAACAGAGAAAGAGAGAAATGTGCCAAATGCAAGCAGGAGGGAAGTACAGATAAAAGCTTAAAAAGTACAATTGAAAACAGAGAAGAAAAAAACAAAAAACCAGGTGTAACAAAGATCTGGTTCTTTGAAAAGAACAGCAAAATTGACACATTTCTAGCAAGAGTGACAAAGAAAAGGAAGAGAAAACACAAACTCCTAATATCATGAATGAAACAGGAAATATCTCTATTAATTGTGCAGATAACAAAAGGAAAATAAGGGGATGCTAGTACAACTCTACACATACAATTTTCACAACTTAGATAAAATTGAACAATTTCAAGAAAAGCAAGAACTATCATAGCTTATTGTATATGAAATAGATAATTTGAATATTTCTGTAACTAATAAGGAAACTGAATTTGTAGTTTAAAAAGCCCTCCCCCAAAGAAAAGAAATCTCCAGCCATAGATGGTTTCATTGGACAATTCTATCAATTGTTTAAAGAAGAATTGACACAAATATTACAAGTCTCTTCTAGAAAATACAACAGAAGAAAACACTTCCCAAATTATTTTATTAAGTTAGCATTACCCTGACACTCGAAACAACAACAACAACAAACCCTAAACCAAAAAACAACCATTGATGGGCGCCTGGGTGGCTCAGTGGGTTAAAGCCTCTGCTTTCGGCTCAGGTCATGATCTCAGCGTCGTGGGATCGAGGCCCGCATCGGGCTCTCTGCTCGGCAGGGAGCCTGCTTCCTCCTCTCTCTGTTTCTCTGCCTGCCTCTCTGCCTATTTGTAATCTCTCTCTGTCAAATAAATAAATAAAAAATCTTTAAAAAAAAAAAAAAAACAACCATTGAAAATATTTCCTTTGAAAGCCACAAACACTTTAAACAACAAAACAATACAAATAATACATAAAAAATATATGCAATAAGCAAGTGGAATTAATTATAGGGAAACAAGCCCAATTTCATATTTAAAAATCCTAGTAATCTACCATATTAACAGTCTAACATCCTGTATGATTTCATTTATACTACTTTCTTGAAAGGACAAACTTACAAAAAATGGAGAACAGATTAGTAGTTGTCAGCAGGTAAGGGAAGTGGGATAAAGGTAGAAATGAAGTGGGTTTGGCTATGAAAGGGATGCATGAGGGAACTTGGTGATGAAATATTTTGACTTTATCAGTGCCAAAATTCTGCTTTGCATATTGTACAATAGTTCTATAACATTCACCATGGGGGAGTTGGGTAAAGGGCAGATCAGATCTCAATATATTACTTCTCATCACTCCATGTAAAACTACAATTATCTCAAAATAAACATTTTAAAGAACAAAAGAATACAGTGGAAAAGCATGAAGTCTCTTTATTTACTTGCTTTTATACCTGACTTCTGTGTATGCAGATAATACAACAAATATTTCTGTTTTTATGGTATTTTTTGAGAATTCATAGTTTATATGTTAGCCTTCCTTGCTGACTTGTATTACTTTTATTGGAATGTTAGTTAAATAAGTATAAACATAAAGAAAGTGCCTAAATTTATTTACTTATAGCTTATAGGAAGCTATAAAGTCAAAAGAATTTATAAATTAAATGCTAACAAAACTAAACAAACAATAAAGCCAAACTAACATCATTAGTTTACTGTGACAAATGATGTTCTTTTGTTGACACTAAATCAGCAATTACAATGTGAATATGCTTCTGACTGCTAAGATGCAATTTGTTTTACTTCATCTTATACACGATTATTTCTATGCATTGCATGGTGATGCGGCTTTTCTATCATTTTTTGCCTTTTCAAGTAGCACATCATCTTTTCTGTGTCTTAGTCTGGTTTCAGTTTGTAGTCATCATTTATGTATTATGTTTGCCTCTGTGTTCTTTTTCTTAAGTCAACATGTATATTTGGGGAAGCATTATTTTGTGCCCACAAACACAAGTGTCTGAGCAGGTTCTGAAATTGTACAGGGCTATGCAGGTACTGGAGAAGCCATATTCGATCATCTAAATTTCTGCCTCCAATTTAAGAAACAAAGTTTTGTGCTTCAAACACTCTGAACTCAAAGAGCCTCAACAAATGCTTAGAGCTTTTAATTAGCTTCAGATTTCTCTGTATATCTAATCAAAAGATGATAAAATTTTACTGCTAAAGAAAAAAATTAAGAGATAACACATAAAATGTGTCAGTACAAACTCACTAAACTATATATATTATCTGCCAAAGTGTGTAATGAGTAAAAAAACTATAAAAATCCAAGAACTGGAATGAGGCATCATTTACTTTGTTATAAGCGTTAGGTTTTCATCCAATATTTTTCTGTTTATACCACTGTAGGCTACAAAACTGAGAAAAAAAAATCATGGTTTACCATTGAGATAAATATCATTCTATGTAAGTCCAAAGATATTTCCCCTGAAACTTTTGTATCATGTTGCAGGTGAGTCAATTACATTAGTTTTTGCTTTTGTTCTTATTTTTGATGTATGCAAAGTTTAGAACCAGTTTCTTCACTACACTGAGGAGTTTTTCTTTAATGGAAGTCAGACTACTGCATGCTGAGCTAATGGCAATTTCCTACTTATGTATATTCTAATATTTGCCAGGAACCTTTACGAATTCTATACAGGTTCGCCTTGTTAAAATAGGCATAATTGGAGTCCATTGCATCAAAATGATAACAGTGAATGCATCTGAGTTTTGGCCTTTGGTGATTTTTTTCTTCTTTATTATTTTTATTATTATACAATTTCCTATATGAAAATCTACTTAAAGGACATTATTCTCAGTTAAGTATGAAAACACCTTTGCATTAAAAATAAAACTGACTTTATAATTTGTTCTTTGATATTGAGAATGAGGTATTATATATAAATCTATAAAGATATATCTACAAGAAATAGAACGATTCATCATTTACTTTGCTTTAAATGCTAAGTTTTCCAGTATTATATGTGTGTGTGTATGTGTGTATATACACATACACACACACATATATAAATTTATTTGTTCTGCGGTAACATCTAAGCCATATAACATTGTCTTCGGTAGAGTTTTGCTTTATCCGTTTCTTGAATTTTCACATTTTCTTTTCCTCCTCTTCCTCCTTCCCTATTCATTCTTTTTCTTTTTCTTTGGTAGTTTGGTGGTTTCGTATTTCCACTTGAGCGACTGTAAAAACTTAGAAAATTTTTGTTTAAAAACTGATTCTATGAAAACAAATTCTTAATCTTGGACACTACAGAAGCAATTCAGGTAATCTTCATTTACCAATTAGTGTATAGATATATTTCCATTTCCATTATAAATATTTAAATCTATTTAATAAAAAGCAAATGTGTTATAATAAACAGAAGCTAGACCAAAAAAAGGATATGACAAAGCCATGAGGCAAGAAATGGTTAATCACACTTTTTTTTTTTTTTAGATTTTACTTATTTATTTGTGAGCGAGAACATGAATGGGAGGGAGGGTGGAGAGCAGAGGGAGAAACAGACTCCCCGCTGAGCAGGGAACTCAATGCAGGACTTGATCCCAGGACACTGAGATCATGATCAGAGCTGAAGACAAGCGCTTAACCCACTGACCCATGAGGCACCCCACACCCATTTTTTTTCTTTAATACAGGACTGTATTACTGTCCTGATGGACCAACATAAAAGTGGAATGAGATGAAATTGTAGAGTTGGTATATAGCCATAGCATACAAAACTTTTAAGGCTTAGTGAAGAGCATTAATTTTATTCTAAATTACAGGGCAAAGTAGTTGGAAGACAAATTATTGGCATTTTGGAAACCCATTTTTCCCAAAGTGGAAAGCTAGAAGGCAATAAGAAAAGAACTGGCAAGTCCAACAAGAAGGATCTTGTCATAATCCAAGTAAGAAGTGATGCTGACTTGAACTAGAGTGGTGGCTGAGAAGGACAGAGGGTGGGTCTAAAATATTATAAAATAGAGTTAAAGTCTACATGAGTTCTTATTGGTGGGATGTGGAGAGTGATCACTAAAAACAAAAACAAAACAATGATGATGATGCTCTTGCTGCTGTTCATAATGAAACATTGAGAGGGATGAAGGCCACATTGGGGATGATGGTGAAGGTGGTAAGATAGCACTTTTTGTGAATTTTCTCTAGGTAGAGCAAAACATTTTTAATAACATCATTAATTTAGTCCTTACAATAACCTGAAAATATAGGTATTACTAATTATTATTTCCATTTTATAAATGCTATGGACTGAATGCTTATGTTCTACCCAAATGCATATCTTGAAGCTCTTGTCTTTGATGTGATGGCATTGAGAACCAAGGCCTTTAGGAGGAAATCTGCTCATGAGAGTGGAACACACATGAGTGGAATTAGTGCACTTATAAGAAGAAACACAAGAGAAATAATTTCATTCTCTGTCACCTGAGGACACAGCAAGATGACAATCATCAGAAAACCAGGAAAAGGCCTTCACTAGAACTTGACCATGATGGCACCAAGATCCTGAACTTTCCAGCCTCTAGAACTATGTGAAGCAAATTTCTATTGTTTAACCATATCCAGGTTACAGTATTTTGTGAAAGCAGCCCAAACCAAGCAAAGCACAAGTGAGGAAACTGTGACTCAGAGAAATATAGAAAATTGCCCAGTCACTAGTAGAGACTGAATGTTTATGTTCCCCCCCCCACCAAATGGGCATATTGACATCTAGCCCCAATATGATGATGTTTAGAAGTGGAGCTTTGGGAGGTGATAAGGTCATGATGATAGAGCCCTCATGAATGGGATTAGAGAGGCTCCAGAGAGCTGCTTTTTCCCTTTCACCATATGAGGAGACAGCAGAAATATGACCATCCATGAGCCATGAAGCAGACCTCACCAGACACCAAACCTGTAGACATCTTGATCTTGGATTTCCCAGTCTTCAAAACTGTGAAAAATAAATTTGCATTGTTTAAACCACCCTGGGTATCATACTTCATTACAGCAGCCTGAATGGATTTAGACCATCAGCTAGCATAATATGGCAGGGCCAAGATTTGAACCATAGAGACCATGTTCCTGGTCATTATATCTTACCAATATCTAAGTTTTCTGGCTTGAGCAACTAAGCAACGGTAAAGACATTTGGAATGATGGCAACATTGAGGAGCTGAAGTAGAGGAGAAATACTGATACAAGAGGATCATTCTGGACAAGAGAATGATGTCTAAGATTTCAACTTGTTAGCTTCACCTGCAGAGGAGAGTTCTGGCCTGGAGATAAACATATGATTCCCATGTTTATTTCTCAATATATACGTGATATTTAAAGCCACACAAGTGAATGACACCACATGATTGACATACAACATTGGGTGAAAAATATCCTTGATTAAAACTGAGAAATATGCTTATTTAGCAGTAACAACCTTATGGAAAGTTTGAGATAGAAAGGCCAACATGGTCAATAGAAAATAGGGAAATAGGTATGTCAGAAGGCCAAGAGAAAAATGTTTTAATAAATGGGAATTTGTTGATTATGTTGAATGTTGTCAAATAATATGAGTATACATAAATACTTAAGGAATTTCACAGCGTGAGAGAGAAACAGAGGCAGTACTGGACTAGGGTTAAAGAGAATGTAAGGTGAGCATATGGACGTGACCGTATTTCCTTCAGGTTTACCTCTTCCATAGTAACAGAGAAGCTGGCTGGCACGTGTGCAAGAGAAGGAGTCGAATTAAAGTGAATGAATTTTACTTTTCATATGGGAGACATTAAACACATTTGTATAGTCACATGATGAAGAAAGAAGGAAAAAAGGTAGTATCAACTAACCAGTTATTATTTGTTGAGCCTAAGCTCTGTCTTGCCGTATGGTGGGTAACTCAAAAACTATGCCAGCTCCAGGCCCCATATCAATGTGTTGATGCAAACATTATTGTTTTTTATGGATGAAGATCCTCAGATTGAGTTGGGACCATTAACAGGTCAATGGTCACTCAGCAAGTAAGGAATGGATGCATAATGAATTCAGGTCAAGTATCAGCATTGACAGACCACTCTCCATTCCTTCCCGGTTCTCCTTAGCTTTCTGTACTCTAGTTGATTTGTGTGGGTTTGAAGAACACTGAATAACTGAACACTGAATAACTGCTAACTGCAAGCCCTCTGCCAAGTTAAAATTGGGTGTACTGTCAAACAGAGATCAGACCCAAAAATAATAAAGATGAAGATACACTGTAGACTACAGATTTTGAGTGACTGCCTTATGAATGTATTACATATATATAACTAAAATTTTCGGATTTGGCCTCCATTGCAAATAAGTTCTTAATACCTAGTCTATTAAGTTCTGTTGTGATGAAATCTTTCTCTCTATTTTCTTCTCATTACCTACACCCAGATTTCTTGATAAATGCTTCCTAAGCAGAAGAAATGCCACATTACCTCAAGTGCCTATCTGCACCCTACAGAGAAAGAAAAGGGAAGGGAAGGGAAGGGAAGGGAAGGAAAAAAGAAATTAAAATATTTAAAACCATTTTCATTATTGGCTTTTACCACACAGCTATTTTTAAAAGTTATTTTGTGGAGCTGGCAAAGAATGAAGATGGAAAACAAATACAGCTAATCTCATAATTTTTCCACAAAAGGAGCTTTTAAAGAAATCTTATTTTATTGGCTTTCAAAATTAAAAGGTCATCTTTTTCATAATCTTAGAACCAGGCTCTTTTCAATGCATCACTCCACATGACAAGAAATTGTGCTTCTATGATTTTAAAAATAGTAGGATTCCTCCAGCTCTGGTTGCTTTTAGACCACTTTTGCTTTGTGCAATGTAGACTTTATGTGGTCCTATAAATAACTGAAGGGAAGGAAGCAAAGGATTCTTCTCAGTTCCTTTATTACATGAATCACCAGCAAGAAGTGTTGTCTTCCAATAGGAAGGGCATCAATAGATTGTATATATACAGTTCTGCCTTTGTAGGCAGTTTTCTTAAGGTTCTAGTTGAAGAAGAAATCCAGTGACAAAGGTATCCTTCCGATGATGCTGATTTAATGAAAATTCAAAAGCACTCTCTATATTGGAAGGAAAACAAGTTTTTCGTGGCTAAGATTTCAAGCTCAAATTTTATACAATAATGCCTCCTTATCTGCGGGAGTACATTTCAAGACTTCCAGTGGATGTCTCAAACTGGGGATCACACTTAACTCAATAGATACTATGTTTTTTTTCTATACATATAGGTATCTTTGCTAAACTTTAGTTTATAAACTAGGCACAATACGAGATTAATAATAATAGCTATAATAAAATGGACAAATATAACAATATACTGTAATAAAAATTATGTGATGCCTTTTATTTCTTTTTGTTGTCTGATTGCTGAGGCTAGGAATTCTAGTCCTATGTTAATTAGCAGTGGTGATAGTGGACAGCCCTGCCGTGTTCCTGACCTTAGGGGAAAAGCTCTCAGTTTTTCCCTAAGGAGAATGATATTCACTGTGGGTTTTTCATAGATGGCTTTGACGATATTGAGGTATATACCCTCTATGCCTACACTGTGAAGAGTTTTGACCAAGAGAGGATGCCATACTTTGTCAAATGCTTTTTCAGAATCTATTGAGACTATCATGTGGTTCTTGTTCTTTCTTTTATTAATATATTGTATCACATTGATTGATTTGCCGATGTTGAACCAACCTTGCAGCCCAGGAAAGGTTGGTCGTGGTGAATAATCCTTTTAATGAACTGTTGGATCCTATTGGCTAGTATTTTGGTGAGAATTTTTGCATCCGTGTTCATCAAGGATGCTGGTCTATAATTCTCCTTTTTGATGGGATCTTTGTCTGGTTTGGGATCAATTTTGGGACCATTTCCTTATACTACACACAAAAATAGACTAAAAATGGATGAAAGACCTCAGTGTGAGACAGGAATCCATCAAAATCCTTGAGGAGAACGCAGGCAGCAACCTCTTCAACCTCAGCCGGAGCAACTTCTTCCTAGGAACATCACCAAAGGCAAGGGAAGCAAGGGCAAAAATGAGCTATTGGGAATTCATCAAGATCAAAAGCTTTTGCACAGCAAAGGAAACATTCAACAAAACCAAAAGACAACTGACAGAATGGGCAAAGATATCTGCAAATGACATATCAGATAAAGGGCTTGTATCCACAATCTATAAAGAACTTATCAAACTCAACACCCATAGAACAAATAACCCAGTCAAGAAATGGGCAGAAGACAAGAACAGACATTTCTCCAAAGAAGACATCCAAATGGCCAACAGACACATGAGAAAATGCTCAACATCACTCGGCATCAGGGAAATACAAATCAAAACCACAGTGAGATACCACCTTGCACCAGTTAGAATGGCTAAAATTAACAAGTCAGGAAACAACAGATGTTGGCAAGGATGCAGAGAAAGGGGAACCCTCCTACACTGTTGGTGGGAATGCAAGCTGGTGCAGCCACTCTGGAACAGTATGGAGGTTCCTCAAAAAGTTGAAAATAGAGCTACCCTACAACCCAGCAGTCGCACTACTGGGTATTTACCCTAAAGATACAAAGGTAGTGATCCTCAGGGGCACATGCATCCGAATGTTTATAGCAGCAGTGTCCACAATAGCCAAACTATGGAAAGAACCTAGATGTCCATCAACAGATGAATGGATAAAGAAGAGGTGGTCTTTCATCAAAAAGATGAAATCTTGCCATTTGCAACGATATTGGTGGAACTAGAGGGTATTATGCTGAGCGAAATAAGTCAATCAGAGGAAGATAATTATCATATGATCTCTCTGATATGAGGAATTTGAGGGGCAGGGCAGGGGGTCATGGGGGGAGGGGAGGGAAAAATGAAACAAGATGGGAGCAGGAGGNCAAGATGGGATCAGGAAGGGAGAAAAACCATAAGAGACTCTTAATCTCAGGAAACAAACAGGGTTGTTTGGGGAGCGGGTAGGGATAGGGTGGATGGGTGATGGCCATTGGGGAGGGTTTGTGCTATGGTGAGTGCTGTGCAATGTGTAAGCCTGATGATTCACAGACCTGTACCCCTGGTGGAGGGGGGAGTTATGTGAATATGCTCTCTCTTCCTCAAAATATCTAATACATAAGTACTTACTGCACTCACCTTTCTTCATCTTGTGATGATGTGAGATGGTAAAATGAAGGCCTATGTGATAAAATGAAACAAGGTGCGTGATGTAGGCATTATGGTAGTATTAGGGCACCTTTGACCTGACGCTATGTCCAAGGAGGATCATCTGCTTCCAGACCAGGGTTGACTGCAGAGAGTGAAACCACAGATGAGGGGGATCTGTTACAGTCCAAGCATAGTTGTGAGTAGCTCTTAAGGGTGCTGTTGTAGAGGTTCAACCCTTCAAATCCTTACTGTCAACTCCAACTTTCCTCACAAAGATGGCAGGGCTTTCACTTGTTTTAAACCGGAAACACAAACCAGCTGTAATTTCCCCACTGAACCAATAAGGAATCAAACATTCTCAAGTTACCATGGGACTGAAGTCTAACTTAGGTATTAAATCTGAGATTTCTTTTTTATTTTAAGAAAGAATTTGATTCTCAGTTTCCAGGAAGCCCCTGGAGAAATCATGTTGGTGGGTTAAGATTAACAAAAGGATGTGTTTTGGGACATCTGGGTGGCTCAGTTAGTTAAGTAGCTGCCTTTGGCTCAGGTCATGATCCCAGTGTCCTGGGATCAAGTCCCACATCGGGCTCCCTGCTCAGCTGGAGCCTGCTTCTCCCTTTGCTTACTTCTCCCCCTGCTTGTGCTCACTGTCTCTTTCTCTGTCTCTGACAAATAAATAAATAAAATATTTAAGAACAGGAGGATGTATTTCAATTCTGCAGGTGTATACCATCCTTAGCCAGCTTATTCACATTTCTGTTTTGTCCAAACTTAGAGAGCCTCACTAAAATAATAGGGCCCAGAAACAAGTGGTTTTATTCATGACATATCTACATGTCACCCAAAATTATGTAAAAAGAGAAAACTTACTCTATGGTACATTCATGAAATCATCTCTGTAATAAATGAAGACTTGTGGGCTAGTAACTAAAGTCACAAATTTAATTCTACAAATATCACTTTGCATATGTTTCTAGGATATTTTCAAAAATATTTATTTATTTTTGATAGAGAGCAAGCACAGAGGTAGGTGCAGAGGGGGAGAGAGAGAGAATCTCTAGCCGACTCCCTGCTGAGTGCAGAGCCCAACTCAGGGCTCGATCTCACAACCCTGAGATCATGACCTGAGCTGAAATCAAGAGTCTGACACAACAGACTAAGTCACCCAAGTTCTCCTTTAGGAGATATTTTTTGTATATATTTAACACTGAAGTTCTCTACATCCAATAACCATTCTTAAAACTTATTACCTATTTTTCCACAAAAAGTAAGAATTTCTGCAACCTAATTATGAAAACTTATTAATAAGCTAATTAACATATTTCTTTACCTCCTTCCATCTAGAAGAATTGGTTCAGCAGGATATTAAGAAAAGAATATCAAAATGATGCTCCCAATGGTATTCAGTAGTATAATTCATTAGCTCACATTTTGATAGAATCTATCAATGATTTGTTGGTGAATTTAGCTTGGAAAAAGGAATGACCCTTATTTCTTGCCTCTGCTTATATCTGTTCATACAAGTTTTATGACAACATAGAAGCCTGGTATATTTAATGTGCTCACAAAGAAATATTCTTTGTCCTTTTCTAGGTCTTTTCAAGATTTAATATTCCCTTTGTGTAGAAATTAAAGCTGCTTGAGATGAAGTAGAAACAGAGCTATATCTCCAGAATTTTATATCCTACATAGAGTTCTAAAGGTACATTGAACAGCTCTCCTAGATCAAACCTTAGCACTTTTTTAGCTCACAAATGCATTCCTACTGGCTGTTGGAGAGAGAGGTGTTTAAAAGGTTGGGTAACTCTCTTCTCATTTTCATTTCTTGTAGGTATGTAAGGCCCCTGAGGGTAAAAAAAAAATACCTAAGACATTTACATGTCTATGATCATGAAATAAAAAGTGATGAAACAGAGAAAAAGATTTTATTTCCTGGAAAAGTAAATGATTCAATGCTAATGCAGTTAGAAATGGTACATAACTTATTACAGATGTTTAAAATGCAAGCAATTCAAGGGAACACCTCTGCAAAAGAATCCACTACAGGAATTTATCAGAAAAATGGCCTTTATAGTGTTTGATATCTGATAACCGAGGCTTGCTCTCATTTCAATTAAAAAAATAAAGTGATATAAAATATTTGGAGAAACACACACCGACGCACAGACATACTCATGCAAACACACAGACACGCACTAAACAACCTACTTCCATGTGACAGACATTATTTGAAATAGTTCTTTAAATAAACCTAACTTGTCCCAAGCCCAGTGTAGGAAAAGTTGTTAAGGACAGTGATGCTGGCAGGGAAATAAAATGCACTTTGGTTCTGAGATGCATTAGCACATCCAGACCATCAGAAACCTGTCGGGAAATTTCCTCCCTATAGGCCAGAGTTTTTTCTTCAGAGTGGGTATTTACTGCTAATACACAGAAGGAAAACATGGTTAACTTTACTGTTTAATATTTACATTAACAATGAATTTTTTTTTTAAGATTTTATTTATTTATTTCACAGAGGGAGAGAGATCACAGGTAGGCAGAGAGGCAGGCAGAGAGAGAGTGGGGGGGAAGCAGGCTCCTCGCTGAGCAGGGAGCCCGATGCAGGCCTCTATCCCAGGACCCTGAGATCATGACCTGAGCCAAAAGCAGAGGATTTAACCCACTGAGCCACCCAGGCACCCAACAATGAATATTTTCGACAATTCCTGGAATTATAACAAACCTGTCTCAGGAGAAATTTTCCCATGACTTCAGGATACAAATGTGTGTGCTGGTCTCGGAGAAATCCCTGACTCCTGTTCATCTTGTGAGGCATGACAATCAATACTCATTCTCTTCCACAGACTTCATGCTGCTATTCAATGGGCAGTTAACCTCATAGATCTGATCGTGGGTCTCAAATGAACATGAACGTAAAAAGGACAGACTGCAATCCGCATCCCTTATGAACCTAATATATAAAGAGGGCAAGGCCATGACCTCTGGTGCTCAACCCTTTCCCTGCAGCAAGGTTTCGAGGTCTACCCAGCAGGGTTGAATTTGTCCATCTGCACTTGGTACACGGAACCAGGTGCTGATTTGTTACACTTTCACTGGGCTGAATGATAGCTATCAATGTCATGGTTTGAATTTTAGGGGCTAAATCTTGTTTTGTACATATTTTTACAAGCAACTTATAAAACCCTGCTGCCGTGGCAGGCTATTTTCAAGAAGGCAGGTGTAAAATGGATCTCTGTTCATTTGCACACCCATGCTTTTATGAACACTACTTCCTTTCTGCTAGCAGTCTCCTGGGTGCTCTTCTCCACCTGCCAAATTCTTCCTCAAACTTATAAACCCAGAGACAAAGTCACTTCTTGTTGAGAAACTTCTTTGATGGTCTCAGGCTGAATTAGTTGCTCTCTATCCTCCAGGATTTCTCTCCATGATCGCACTTTTATTTTAGCACCAACTATATACACTGACTACAGCCTGCCAGAATTCTGGACCTCCTATTGCTTTTATTCCAGTAGAGAGTGTTAAAGATAATAATTAAGCAAATAAATATCCATAATCGGTCAGATGATGAGTATGCTGAAGAAGATAATGTAGGCTAAGATAGAGAGGTCATTAGGCTGTGGGTGTGGAGAGCCTCGGAAGGGGAAAGGAGAAAATCCGGCTACCTGGGTTTGACCTGAGATCATATGGAGCAAAAAGACTATTGGAAAATTGGGAGAAATCATGTTTTAGGAAGAAGGTAGAGCAAATGCAAAGGATTGAGGAGTGGGAAAGTTTGAGGAGTATTTGAGGGATGTTTGGGAGGGGTGTTGGCTGGAGTCTACCAAGCTAGCGGGAAGGTATTTAGAGGACATTGAAGCAGGAGGCAAAGGTCAGGCTCTGGAGACCTTGTCTAAAGCAGAAACCACTGTGGAACTGACCTCAGTAGGGAATCCAAGGTGACACCAGTACTTGTCCTGTTAACTTGTGAATTGTCCCAAGTTGCCAGAAGTTGATTTGTGAACCAAATATCTTCCCTTGAAGTTCTAGAAATTATCTAGTGTTTCTTAAAAGGAAAAAGGTTGTCAAAAAGAAATCTACTGTGGCGCCTGGGTGGCATGATCGGTTAAGTTTCCAACTCTTGATTTCGACTCAGGTCATGATCTCAGGATTGTGAGATCAAGCCCCACACGTGGCTCCATGCTCAGTGTGGAGTCTGCTTAAGACTCTTTCTCTCTCTCCTTCTCCCTCTGCCCCTCCCTTACCCCACCTCCTACTCATGCTGTCTCTAAACAAATGAATAAGTAAATAAAAATCTTAAAAGGAAAAAAAGGAATCAGTCTCCTGAGTTGGCTTTGCTGTAGAGTTCATTCTCACAACACTACACTGGAGAGATGCTATCCACAGGTTAAGATTCAAATCTTCACTTAGATACTTACTCATTGTGTGACCTTGGGCAAGCAACTTGTCCTTGCCAAACCTAGTTCCTTCCTCTGGAAAAGGGAAAGAAAATAGTAATTGTCTCATATGGCATCTGTAAGTATTAG
Source organism: Ailurus styani (assembly GCA_002007465.1). Lineage (NCBI taxonomy): Eukaryota > Metazoa > Chordata > Mammalia > Carnivora > Ailuridae > Ailurus > Ailurus styani. The sequence continues at coordinate 760,410 of LNAC01000055.1, forward strand.
GCGATACAGTCTAAGGAAGGTATTAAGTGGATGCCCCATGGTGATAGGATTTAGCTATGTATGGTATTTATTACTAGCTAATAAACTTACTATAATTATGATCACTGCTTCCTGGCAGGAAACAATATTATACATTTCTGTCCTTCATGAGGCATCACCTCTAATCTAACTACCTCTGGGCGATTCCACTGGGCAAACCCTGAATATGAAAAAAAAAAAAGTGATCAAGGTAGCTTATTACCTCCTAACAAAACACAATTAGAGTAGATGTTGGAGGCAGTCAAATTTGGGATTAGTAGAAAGAATTTCATTGTCATTGCCAAAGTTGTTTCAAGGGTGATATCCATGGTCTGCAACGGGGTGAATGTTTAAGCTTGCATTGACTATGCTATTCCATCACGAGCGTACTTTAAAAAATTTTCTTAAAGGTTACTTCCAATCCTGGGATTCTCGAGTCAAATGTTTCCAGGGCAGCATGCACTAATTAAAGGACTGGATTTAGAAGATGGGGATAGTATGACCTGTGGTGATAACAGATTAAGGCCATATTTCATCCCCAGAGCCAATTTATCCCTTACAATTTTCTGCCATGTGATATCTTTGAGAACTGTTTTGGGCAGCATTTCAAGCCTTCTTTTACTCCATTTTTGAGAGTGCTGCAAGTGAAGTAAGTATGTGGCAAAACTTATTTAATAAATGCTATTTTTCAATTTTCTTCGTAATAACTGAGTCAAAGAAGAGTACGGATAACTTCATTACCATTGACCATTTCGGCGACAGAAAGCAGCAAAAGTCTATTGACTGACAGACTGTTCCAGAGCAAGGCACTGATAACATGATTGAAACATCTGCCATTATCCTTCCAGTTCCTTACTCTATCAAATAAATGAAACGATACTTTATTGGTGCCGTGTTTATGTTTGGAGAAGCACGCGCATGACGTCGCCTGATGTTAGCTTCTACAAATATTATTAGAAAATAACCAGCTGTGTTTGGAATCTGATGAAGCTATTTATTATTTTAAATTCCTTGAAGGAAGGAGAGATGCCTGCATGTTTTGTCTGTGTAGTACGACCCCACTAAAACACATGATGTGTATATATCAAAACTCCGCAAGTGCAGGGAAATTCTTTTCAATTTCAAATGTTGATGTGCCTTTTTACTTATTTCTGATAGTATCCTGTTCACTTACCACAGCCTGAAGTATTTCTAAACCATGACCTCAGCAGAGTTTGTTAATGCATTCTTCTATGTCTGTTCACCTTTTAAGCACTCAGTTTACACTTACTTTCCCCTGGTAAACTTCATCTAGCAGATAGGAAAACTGGATCCCCAAAAGTAGTAAAATGGACCTCACTGTTTAAGCAATTAACTGATATCCACAGTGTATTTAAGGCCATGTTTAAGACATTCTGTCTAAGGTATTACAGAAATAATTTTCTCATAATTAAAGTGTCTTTCTTTCATTAGCTTACTCAGCTAGCGCTGCATAGTAAACCTTATTTACAGAGAGGCACCTAATTACGTTCATTTCTGCTCGTTTCTTTACTGCTGTTAATACATTATATGGGGTCCAGCAAACCGTTCCGGCTCAGCTTTCTGTCGATGTTCTTAAATTTTTCTTATCTTTTACCAAGTTTTATTGGTGAGCAAAGTACGTAAATGTGGAATACACATTTCAGTTCTCTGAAGGTATTTTCAAGATGCGTCTAATTACACCTTTGCTTCATATATTAAATAAAGAAGTTGTGTTGCTATAAATGCTCACTTTATTTAGGGATTTAATAGAACATTTTGGTAAAACCTGCACACAATACCTAATGAAAAACTGGATCGGAAATAGTGGGAGTTAATCTTTCTTCTGTATTTATTTCCATCAGGGAGTTACTGGGCGCTGTTTTATTTAATCTTCAGAACAATTCTAGGAGGAAGATATTGTGCACAATGTAATACATGAAGAAAAGGTCAAAGAGCTGAAATTGACTTGCCCAATGGTGTTATCTAGTGAGCTCCAGAGGTGAGATTTTGGTTTAGTTGTCTAAAATGTGTGTTCTTTGTATTCTTTTATACTGCCTTTATTTTGCAGGAATTACCATTTTGGACAAGCAGTTCAAATTAAATGAAATCTGGAAGAATCACCTCTACACTCATGACTAGCAAGAAGGAATGCCATTTAGAGAAATCTCTATTGGGGAAAAAAAACACAAGAAGCAAAGTACTACTTATGAAAGAGGGCTTAAAATCAATTAAAATTAAAACTAAAGCAATTAATTTCCTTTCAGACTGAAAAATCAATCCTAGAGTTTGAAACAAATGGATTGGGTTTAAAATCACTGGAAAATAGTTATTGACTCTTATTATAATCTATATCAATTGTTGGGATGAAAGGAATTATGCCATCAATTATTATTACAATAAAAATTGAAATTTGAATACACCACAAAGGTTCTTAGCACCTGATTTAAAAGGCGACCTTTTGATATCTATGCCTTCTAGAATATCAACAAATAAATCTTAAATGTTTTTGTTCATTTATAAGATGCAGCATATATTTCAAAAATGTTAAAAATTGATGCACACATAAGATTTCAATGGAAGATAAGTTTCACAAGGAAGCTTATTGAGAAAAATGGTATTGAGTTTCTGGCTCTTTAATGTGCATGGGTAGAAACTATGAAAACTCTGAGTTAAAGAGCCCAGAAGGATGTGCCATAAGGTGTAATAATTATGACCAGCCGAACTATAGACTCATTAAGGGATATCAAGTGATGTTTATATCGCATAATTGAGAGACATTTTTTCCCAGACTGCCCTTCACAAAACGTGCTCCCTACCATACCTTAAATGCCTCCATCAATATAGTATGACTGCATGTTTAGCCTCACCCTCTTCCCTGGAGTCTTCTTTTAAAATATTTATATTCCAACAATGGAAATTACATATTAGATAACATCCTTTCTTGGCAGGATATCCCTGGCCAACGTAGGTAGAAAACGAAGTATTTTGTAATAAGAGACAGAGGATACCAATAGCAAGTCTTGTCTACTTCTCCATTGTTTCTAGACCCAATCTCAGATTTACCTGGAATTCACATTCATGGGTTCAGCTTAACAGTTTATTCAATATTTTGAAAGATAAATTCACATTTAAAGGCTTACCATGAATCAACCAGGAGTCCTTAACTCAACGTATAATTGAGGAATTTCTATTCCTTGTCAATCAATATTAGATCCTCTCATAGGTGTTCCCTCAATGACATCCTGTCTCTCAATAGATACAATTTAGGTTTTGTCTCTTTTGAACATAGCCTATATTCTTCTTTTCTTGGTTCTGTTCAATAAACTTTCAATGATCATCTACTATAGGCCAGACTATTCTCTAGGGGATGGGATTACAAAGATGGATTTGCCATTTCTACTGCCTTTAAGAAGTTCAGACGTCTAAGAGAAGGGCATATGGGTGGAACAAAATCACATCAACTTTCTAAGGTAAAGAGTGAGATGCAGTCAAACATTTTTTTTTTTTTAATTTTAGAGGTATGGAATGTAGGGGGAAAAAACAAAAAAATCTACAATTAAAATAGCAAATGGTGTTTAAACTCTTTTAAAATAGTTTTTGTCTCCGTGGAGGTGAATTTACTTGGAGGAAATTAGGAAGTTCAGGGCCCAGAACCCCAGAATGTGCCACTTTGGTACATGGAGTTGGAGAAGAGCTTTTCACCTCTCCCTTCACTGCCTAAGTGAATTTAGATAGGGACCCTGCACCAGAGAGAAGCTATCACCAGAGATGACTTTATATGAGACTTATAAACATGGCAGGGCAAACATCTGTTTAGAAAACACTTGCTCTTTAGTCTTCCTGTGAACTGTCTTCCTCCCTTTTGAAGTCTCAGATTCGCACCCCCTTCTCCTTAGCTCAAAATGGTATATAAGCCTCAATTGTCTGGATTTTGAGGAGTCTCACATCTTTGGGGTTCCTGTAAGAATGAAATTCGAGGGTTTTTTTCTTAAGGGGAAAAGGGAAAAGTTTTCTCCCCTACAAAAGCAACAGGTACCCTTGTTTTGGAAAAAACAAAAACAAAAACAAAAACAAAAAAATCACCAAAAGAAATATTAGGTGAGTGCAAAGCAGTTACTCACCATTGCACTCCAGGAACACCTAAGCCATCCTTTACCTTATGCAGATATCTTAGGTTTACAAATGGATTGTTCTGTTTGGTAAATCAAATTGGATGTCTCTTGCAGCAAAAAAAAAAAGAAAAAGAAAAAGAAAAAAGAAAAAAGAAAAAAAAGAAAGAAAGAAAGAAAGAAAAAAATGCAATCTTTTTCATGCTTCCTTGGGGAGAAATATTATGTTTTCATGTTTGATTTAGAACACCTTTCTTACCTTTGTAAATTTTGGGTTTTTTCTTGTAGATTTGTACACAGTCTTTCTTGAGCAGTCTTTTGTCAGTGAGAAGCTGCACGGGAAGAATCTTGGGAAGACGGTGAATGCACATAAAAACATTATGGTTAATTAAAAAACAGGTCTATAATAATATAATAATTATTATAAACACATATTCTTTATTTAAACCATGAAAAGGGTCCAGAGTGGATGAACACCGAAGTCAGATTATGTGTTCTGATATAACTATGTCCTTCAGGCCAGAGGGCAATATCCCAACAGTACAAGTGGGAGCTGTGTTTCTCCTGAAGAAAATGGTATTTCTCATAGTCAATAAATGGGGCAAGAGTTCAAACATGAGACGAGATGAGGAAATAAAAATTGAGGAGTAGAATAAGCTACAAGGTGGGGGAATATCCCATGCTTTCATGCCTGTTCAGGGTTCAGTAGCTCAACTGTCCACATGATGATGATGATGCCTAGGTTGTGGATAAGAAGATTCATAATTTCAGTAATTAAAAAGAAGACATTTCTAGACCCATCAAGAAATGACTGGCTCTGACTGACATGACATGGTATGCCACCACTGAACAATTAAGAACTTCGTTGATTACAGTGATGACAACCAAATCACTATTTTATGCAATTATGAATACATAGAGTTTTGATGTCTATAGAATGCCTTGTTTCTAGAGTTGTCCCCCATGTATTATGTTGGTGTCGCACATACACACTTCTGCCACAAAACAGAGACCCAGAGATTTTGTTCCCCGACAATGTGCCACTAGGGGGCAGCAGGAGTTTACCTAACCCAAAGCAAAGCCAAGGTACTCTCTCAGGTTCCAAAATTCATACTAGGAGTAACTAGTCCTCACTCACATTTCTTTCACTCGTGGATGCCGTTCTGAACTTGTCTTTTAGAAGACTGTAAGCAGCCAAAATAGGACTTACTGAAAAAGACATAATGAGATTGAGGAAATGTTGAGTTTTTTAAAAGGGGGCAAAATGATGATAAGAGATAACCTGGGTATAATTCAACACTATAAGAGATCCCAAACTGTACGGAAGAAGCCACATGTTGACAGGTTTGTCTTGTCCTGGGTTATAAAGCAACCAATGCTCTATTAGTCCAATGTTTCTATATGAACTATGTTCTATGTCATTTCCATGATTTTTTAATGCTCAGTCTTCAATTAAGAGAACTATTTGACCTCAAAGTCTTAAATACCTAATTTATGCAGTCTTAAATACCTAATTAATGTTTAATTAATTAAAGAAAATGTTTGGCAGTGACTCCATAACCTTTGGACCACCAAATCCTCATTTTTCTCCCTAAATGAATCCCCAACTCCCCATGCTCTCTCATTGCTATTCCTTAAATTTAAGACTGTCATCTCTCTGCTGTATTATTGTTAAAGTTTCTTAATTTCTCTCCCTTCTACTGGGCCCTCCCTCATCTGACTCAAACTCTCTCTGCTGCTAGAATTATTATTCAGGCAATCTGATAATGGTGCTGGCTGGTCTCACATAGTCAACAAGTTTCTTCCTCCTCTTCCTGGTCTCAAAATCTTTCATTCTTTAGCTCAAGTCTTATCTGTCTGTATCTTGACTCATGCCCTAAGTGAGATCATACTGTCTAATGGCTTTAAAAACCATAAAATGCTTCTGACTCTCTCCAGACCCTGCGTTGTAACATCTCACTGGTTGGTTCTCAAATCCATCTGAATGTTAATTAAGCATCTTTTGGACTTAACAGGTCCAAAATAGATCTCTTGATTTCTCAGGCTCCTACCAAACAGTTCTTCTGGTCTTCTCCATATCCATAAAAGACATCATTCTAACTTTGTTTTTCTGCTAAATTATGTGCCTCTTTGTTCAATGATTCATATCATATTCTTTACTAAATCCTGTCAGTAGGCCTCTAAAATATTTCCAGAATCTATCCACTTCTTAATGCTCACTACCACCCATCTGATTCTTGTAATGTTCTCATATACAAGACAATGATTGCCTCCTAACCCCTTCTTCATTGCACTCTGACTCCATCACTCGGTTCACACAAAAGACAAGTGATTTTTTAAAAAAATCAAATGTGTCACTCCTCTGGCCAATACTCTCCCATGATTTCTTATTGGAAAAATGATAAAATGTAAGCTTCTGGCTACAATCTCTAAGGCCCTTTGTGATGCCAATTGTCTTTCTGACCTTATTTCTTATCACTCCCTACTGATTCCCTCCACTCTGCCCATACTCATCTTCTTTCCAGTCCTTCCTTATACAAGCAAGTTTTCCCACTCTGGGTTCATGGATTTGCTCGTCTGCTGCCTTGAAAGCTTTTCCTCAGATCTTTCCGTGACTTGCACTTTCCTGTTCATTCTCACTTCAGGTCTCTGACTTTCCCAGTCACACTCTCTACACTTGACTCTCTTGGGATCGTTGTGTTATATTCTAAGAAGAACATGATTCCTGATACTCACACCTCCCCAGGAATTGGGCTATTTCTAGGGTTCAATTTAATCAATATAACAAATAAATTGACACTCTACTATTTCAGGGCACAGGTCTTAAGTAATCCCAAGAGCTTCTGCTTGTGTGTTTATTCAAGCCCTGAGCCACCATGCCAGAAATCTGGCTACACTGTTGAGGAGAATGTGTGGAGCAACCCCATGAGGAGATCAGATGCACAGACTTTGTGGAGAAACCAAGTAGAGAGGGAGAGAAGCCCAACCATCCATTGGAGTCCAGCCCACAGTTCATCAGCCTCCTGAATGCAGCCATATGATCCCTCCTACAGGGACAGCAGAACCACACAGCCCAGCCCAGTTTAAATTACAGAATCGTGAGCAAATAAAATTATTCTTCTTTGTTTTAGGCCCCTACATTTTTAGGTTGCTCATTATACAGCAATAGATAATTGGTAAACTTCCCTTTAGTTACTGTGTCTGCTCCTGATTTATTTTTCAATGTCCTGCACCATTATTTGACATGCTAGTGTGTGTGTGTGTGTGTGTGTGTGTGTGTTTCCTTTAATGTACCATGAGCTTGAAGATAGCAGACTATGTTTGGTTCACCATTGTACCACCAGCATGTTACTAATGGAAGGAATGAATCAGTCTCTCTTGAGAAGTTAAATTGCCTTATCTTGCTCTCTGAGGAAGTGTTTCTGCTACCCTCCTACATACAAGTCCATGTTCTTTTAAAGGTGAGCAATAGCCAAGTTTGTATAGCTACTCTTTTCCTTCATAGAAATAAAATTAATGCTTTCATTGTTGAATTCATAAATCAATAAAAAGTTAGAAATGTGAGGAACATCAGGAAAAAAAATCCAGTTCAATGTGTTTTTTTGGTTTTGTGGTCATAGGACCCTTCATTATATGAAATCGTCCATGTGATACCAAAATATAAATCAGTAAAAGTAGATCTGTTCTGCAGACTGAACACTTACTTTCTTTTCTCAAGAGATCTTTGGGAGTGCTTCTTCAAAACCCAAAGGTGCCAAAAAGCATAGGAGGAAAGCCATTGATCCCTTTTCAAACACGACTTTGGTAAACAAGAAGAAAGGAATGAGGAGTTGATATGACTGATATGTCTACCTGAACAAAACAGCTGGATGAGACGAGAATCTACTCGATTCAATTTAATCCACTTTGGTAACAGTAATTCTCGAGAGCATTCCTTCTGGCAGGATTTGGTTTATGAGTGGAAGACCGATTCAAACAATCAATTTAAAGTGGAGCTAATTAAAGTAACGAGAGAGCATCTTGTTGAGATTATTAGGATTTAACCAAATGATACACAAACTAGCTTAACCTGCATGGGACATGTGATCTGTCCTACTCTCAGATATCTACCTGTAACAGAGTCATTTAGCATGGGCCAAAAATATGAAAAGGAAAACCAAAAAAAGTACCACGTTTGAATTGACATATCCACAAATAGCCATAGATATTGTCAAAATACACATGCGTATACTGACCAATTAATTATATGCTAAAAAAGAAGAAAAATTCATATATTCAAATGTAAGGTATTTTTTCCCCATGCTTTACATTTTACTATGGCCTTAAATTTTTTTAGTAGTTTCTAGAAAATCAAAGTTTCAGTAAAAGATCTTATGACATCATAATTCTTATGTTTTTAACCTGAATAAAATATATAATTTTATTAAAACATTTTTTTGGAAACTTGTATATTTAAAATAACTTAAAATTTCCTTCACCTGAATTTCTGAATTCTGGTATTTTAAGGAACAGTGGTAATTATTTTTTCTTGATTATTTAATTTGGACTAGAAATTATAGAGAGAGAGAATCTTGGTGGATCTACTATTTGTTTGTTTGTTTAAATGACACTATGTTTCTGCCAATTCAAATACTTTGTCCATCTTCACAGAGTTATACAAGTGGCAAAACTAGCTTGGTGTCATGACTGGCTTTAAATTTTTGCCTATTTTCACTAAATAAATCTATAAGTCTGAACTTAAGGACCATTAAAATACTTTATTTCATTATTTCACTTTTCATATGAGAAAACTGAGGTCTAAAGAGGCTATACATTATTTATCTAATCTAAATAAGAATATTTAAGCCAGACTTAGGGGGAGAATTCAGCTAATTTCTTTCAAATATTGAAAGTTGTTATCCTAGTCACATAATATATATATAATATATATACATTATATTGTTATATAATATATATGTGTACATATATATTTAAATCTATATTTTAAATGCATATATATTTATGTGTGTATATATTTTTAAATCCATATCTTAAATCCTTATGTATATACAAATATATATATATATATAAGGATTTCAAAAGGTATAAATCATGATATACTTGCTGAAGAAGGCTAGTCCAGATTGTATTCTCCCCTTTTGTCTTCATTTAGTTAATTCCTATTATTTCTCTTGACTCTAAAGCTTAGACCTCATCTCAAGCAGCAGTTCATCTGGATAATTGCCACAGTGCTCTTCAGCAAGGCTGATTTCCCCATTACATTCATTCAGAGTTCTCTCTCTTTTACATGAAACATCATTTGAATTTTCATTTATTTGTGTGATTATTTGATTAGTGTCTTTTGCCAATGGAATGTAAAATCTTGAAAGGAAAGGATTATTCCCAAAAGTATTCCCACAGACCAGTTAAATGTTTAGCACTTAGTAGCAACTCAGTTAATTATAAATTGTAGATAAATGATTTAATGAAAATGCAAAAGAAGATTTTTGTTGTAAAACCACCCTGATAAATATGTTATATTATACTGTTAATTATTTAAGAAAATCTTGGAAATGAGTATCCTATAGTTCAAATACTCTGCAAAGGAAATGACTGAGAGCACTGTAGCACTGGTTGCCTATTCAGAGGAGACCAAGTAAGGTAGACAGTACCTGCAAAGCTGGATGTGTTAGACAAGAGACCCAGAGACAAGGTTGACATTCAGGGACAAAGGTTCCCATTACAACCGGGGACTTCTCTGCACACATTTGGGATCTAAAGATTCTAAGTAAAAAGTTTAGCTCATGAGTTTACGTTCAGAAACAGGTTAGATATCTGGTACCCAGGCATCAAGACAGACAGTAAGTGGCCCACCGGAATCTCAAATAAGGTCAGTGCTGTTTCTCCAATGTTGTTTAGTAAATGTGAGGAGGTATTTTTGGTTGACGCTACTTAATAGAAAAATGTTCTTGGCAATGGACTGGGGCTAAGGATGCTAAATGTCCTGCAAAAGCGCAAGCTGATTCTGTATGATAAAGGACTTCCTTGTCCTAAATGCCAAAAGCACCCTCTTGGAGAAACACTGTGAGTCAGGGAGCTCCTTGACAATGGGGTTTCTATCTTGTTCCTCTGGGTATTCCTGCAGCAAGCACAGTGCTTGACCTACAGTGAGTACCTATTGGAAATGGACTTCAGTTACTTGCCAATGAGCTAGATAGGAATATAGCTATGCATAAATGTATGACTTTCTATTGATTCAAGGGTGGAGAAAATACACAGTCTTCACCTGAGCAGAAACAGGAAAGGGCAGTCCATTCTCAGTTGTAAAAAAAAAAAAAATGTTATCAGAATGGATAAGTCACAGAGAGCAGAGTGGTAACCTCGATCAGAAATCAACAATAAAACCTGATATTGAGGTAGATTTTAATATCAGTGTCTTACCAACTACCTTGGCTGGAAGTGGATCCAGTGCGTTACTCCGACCTTCCATGCTATTGTCATAAAAGGCAGCAAAGTCACAGAAAATGCCAAAAATGGAAGATGTGTTTTATGCATAGGTGTGTGGCAAGGGGTAGGGAATTGGAAATCATGGGAAGAAAGGAGAGATTGATTATAGGGCAAAAACATCTGCCCACGGTTTTCAGAAGACCCACAAAAGCAACCATTGCCCTCTGTGATGGAGACATTCTCTGTGTCAGTCTCAGTGTAACCGTTCTGATGCAGCAAGGGTAATCGTATCGATTTTGAAGGAATGTCTGGTTAATTTTTCACAAGGCGTAGATCCCTCAAAAATCAATAACTTTCTGCTGTATCTTTATTCTTCAGAATAAACTGTGTCTGTCGGAGAAACTTGATTCTTAAGCTCAATTGGATTCATAAAACATTCACAGACACATAGTACAAAAGAAATGTAAGCTTTCCCTAGGAGTGGTAACTATTTAACCTCAACATAGGACAAAGGCTCCTTCCCTTTTGATATATTCTTGTCCTTGGACAAGGCATTAGTAGGGACCAGGATTCCTGTGATGCAAATGTTTCCCTTCTCCCAAGGAAAAAAAGCTTCAATAGAAGATATGAAGGACAAGTCTGGAAAGCAGAGTCTAAGCAAGTATCTTTTTTAAAAAATATATGGGATTATGGGGTGGGTATTAGAAATGTATTCATTTTCTTCTCCTTTTACTCACCAGGGTGAGTGTGCCATACTAAATGTATATAGGAGAAATAAAAACATGTTATGGAAACAGTATAAAAACATAATCCTGTAGCACAATTTAAGGAAATCACTGAGTGATCCCCTCTCATTTGCATTTACACATGAAGCAGGTAATGCCCAGAGAGGTTAAGTGTTCTTCCTAAGGTCACACAGTAAAAGTCTCATTCATTAAATTGGAAATGCCACTTTGAAAAGAAATCAATGAACACTCATTTATCAGGGGCAGGGAACGTGCAAGGTTGAAACCATGATAATGTCTGGACTGGAATAAACGCACAAGGCAAAAACTCCAATAATAAAAACAGGAAAGGGAAGATAAAATTAAAAATTAAAAAAAAATGTGTTTGCAATACTAGAAAAGCTTCCTACATTTGACTTAATATCACTGATGAGTCATTTACCTATAAATCAGTCACAAAATTTGAGATGTAAGACATTCATGGCTGCAGCCCCTCCTACGCCTTTTCTCTTACCTCAGCCCCACTGTGTCTGTAAATGCATGTGTATGGGTGTGAGCGTGTGTGCATGTGTGCGAGTGAACACATGGGACCATGTGCATACACCTGCTTGTGTGCGTTTAGAAGTATCTCCAAGAAGGACAGAAATACTTAGTGTCATATCAAATGGTGCTTTAAGAAATAAATTTTGTTTGGATCTTAGTTCCCTTTGTTTTATTGCTAACTTAAGGATTCAAGAAATAGCAAAAGTTAACTGAGACCATTTATTTTGTATGCTCATTTCCAACTGGAACTCTCTGCCTCATTGAACAAAGGTAGCTTTCTTAGGCGGTCTGAAACATGATCAAGAACAAATTCTGTGGCTTGCTTCTCCCCCACGACACTGCTCAGCATCCCTTGCTCTGGCCTTGAGGGGTACTTTCAGAATGGAGAGAGCATTACAGTTTCTATCTCAATTGTCCAGCCAGCTACAAGGTAAACACTGAAAGCAAGCCCTTCCTCCCTTCTGATGCTTATCAGAGCCAGCTATAAAATTTATCTTCATCTAATTCTAAAGGAGATAACTTTAATCTAGAACCAGACTGTGATTTTATTCTTGGTCCAATCCAATAAAAAACCAGATGTCACTTTATGGATATTTGAATGGAAGCTTAAGATCCCAACCAGTCAGTGTTCTAACTTATTTAAAGCACATTAGATATTTTATCCACACAGAAACGCCAAAATAGAAAACCCAAAGTGTATATCAGTATTAACTTCTATTTCTTGTGTTTAGGAGTTGGCAAAATTGTTAACTAGGTAACCTTTAAGGAAAAAGAAAAAGAAAATGTCTCTTTTAATTCTATTTTCCTTTGTGGCTCTTTTTACATCTCCCATGTTTCAATATCCTGAGTGTGCAGTGGGAAAGCTACTAGTGTTTTCTATGATTTTAAATCATAAAAATGTTTAAAATTCATTAGAGTGTAGAGCTCACCGTATTTCAAATTATTTTTTTATTATTATTGAACTGCAGTTGCCACACACTGCTACATTAGTTTCAGGTGTGAAACACAGTGATTAACGAGTCTATACATTCTGCCATATTCAACACAAGTGTAGCTACCATCTGTCACCACACAGCGCTTTATGATATCTTTGACTACATTCCCTATGTTGTGCCTTTCATCCTCATGACTTACTCATCCCATACCTGGAAGCCTGTGTCCACCTTTCAATCTTTAACCGATGGAAGTGAGAAGTGTCATTTCAGAGATTTCTCTGCTATTATATTGAAATCTCTAATTATTTGTATTGTTAATTACATGTGTGTAAAGCCTTCATTCCTCCATCCAACATCTCAAAATATCTTTCAGGGACTGATCATTTCTCTGTCATTTCTCTGTCTTGATTAGTTGGTCCTGCCACAGCCTGTTATGATTCTCAGTTCTTCTGTGACCCAAACATTTCATGATACGTCACATGTCATGCAACATAGAAAGTGTTTTTCTATGATCTGGATGTGAATGGGAAGGAGGGGTTTCCAGGGTGAGCCTGAATGTTAAGTGTCTCATCAGTACAAAAGTTCTGGGACTTTTGAATGTGCTCTGTCGTGGAGGTGCTGCTGTTAACCAATTTATGATAACCATCATGAATCCTGCACCAGATCCAGAAACCCTTTCGGTTCTTGAAAGCACTATGTTTATTCACTAGACTATTTGGAGCTAGTTGCGTCAATAAACAGACCCCTGAAAGTTGAGTGGTTTAACACCGTGTTGGTGTATCCTTGCTCACATCTCAGCCGCTTGTACGTCAGGCTGCCCTCCTCCATCCTGAAACTATGCAATCGGAAACATTCAATAGGGTATCAAGAAGACACACTCTAACTGTGTTGACCCAGAAGTTATGCATGTCGATTTGGCTCCTATTTCACTGGCCATTAATAATTACATGGCTGTAATATTACTTCAAAGGAGATTACACAAGGTAGAGGAAGCCTTACCTAGCGAGTGAGTACTAAATGGTTCTTCCCTATATCTGGGTTTGAGCTAGAACTTAAATAAAGTATATAGTGGTTTCTGTTTTTGACTGAAGGGTTCTGCCAGTCCCAACCACATCCAGACAGCAGCAAACTCTCGCTGAGTATCATAAGAGCAATTTAGAATGAGTTTAGGCATATATTTAGCATCTGATACTAAAATATAGAGCAGTCAGTTGTTCAAGTTGTGTAGCTCATCCAATTGGTTCAAAACCGTGAGAGACTGAGCATTTAATTAGCCTACACAGGTAAGAACCCTTGGTAGCAGAGGAGGGACCTTAGTTCAAACAGGACTTTATTAATTTGTTTCATTGTGCTTCAGCGTCTATCTGAAAAATACAACTCACATCAGAGAGCTTATTGTAACTTGCTTCACAGAGATTTGTGAGGAGTAATGAAATCAAGGGATTGACAAAACTTTGGGAAATGTAAACTGCTAGATAAATATAAAATGCTATATTTCGATGGCACTATGATCATGCTTTAACTTAACATTTCAGTATCATTTATAGCCTTTTGACCAAAGTAAAAAGAATGCTATTTGCTAGAGCTATAGTTTAGATACTTTAAAGTCACACACTTTAAAGCTAAAATTCAGTATATTTTTATGAAGAGTGGACAATTCCCAGTTTCTAATTCATGTTCTGTTATTTTTTAAAAAGACTAAAATAAGTGTGATAATTCAAAATCAAACTTCTAATTTTGAAAACCAGCTAGTTAAAAATGATTTTTGTACCGCTACAAACATATTTTCAGTACATAATCATGTTGGTAAGAAAAGAGATCATTTTTACAAGACTGTTCATGTTGGGGAAATAAATCTTTTAAAATTCATAACTCATTAAAATAACTTATTTTATTACAAGTGAATTTATGGATCTATCTTCTATTAATGAAGTCATTCCCACTGTGTTTTTTTCTTTTTTTTCTAATAGTGTTCACAGGAAAGGTAAAGCTGATGTTATAGGATCAGAATACATCAAAAAAAAATCACTCCATTTAGGATGCCTAAGTTCTTGTTGAGTTTTTAATTTTTTCTTCTTTTCTGTTACTTCTGAAAATTCAAGAATAGGTCTGAAAATCAATCTTGCCTCACTACACATTTAATTTCTCATGAAAATACAGAATCTCCAGTCAGTATTTAAAAGAGGATCCTGGTATTGAAGCCTCAGACAGAAAACAACCTTGCTCTGGTGCTTTTGGACTAAAAACAGTGTTTGTGTTCTGGATGCACTAAGTTGTCCTACTAAGATAATAAAGCCTCTACTCTGAGGCTATTTTCTGCTCCTGATGGTTGCCTCATGTATAGCCACATATGAGATATAGGACAATGCTTCCAGCAATTCTCTTACGTCTTTGGGTTGGCTTTGAATGCTTCAGTGGAATCATGGGTAGTTTGCATGGATGTTTACTAATCTGTCGTTTATGTCCAACCAGTCTTTCTTCCACAGCATGACTCTGGGTCATTAAGAAGTGCAAGACAATGGGGGCCTAATAGAATATTGTAATTATCTTGACTTCCATAGCCACAACATAGCTCCTCTCTTCCATGGGAAAGCAAGGGAAAAATAGATTTCTGTGTCCATCCCATTCTCGCTCCTGGCAGGGTCCCTGTGAGCTGGGGATTTTGCTTACTTAAATTTTACAGGTGGCCATCCTACTATTCCATTGTTGCACTGACCCAGTTTTGAGGAACTATACAGAGAGATCAGTTATCTGGAGCCAGAGGAGATTTGGAAAATGAAGTGTCACATTCTTGTTGATTATGGTGGTGGTCTTTGCCTTCTCAGAAACACTTCCTTTAACGAGCAGAGCATTAAGTGGAAAGAATTTAAGGCTCAGGTTTCTAAGTCTTTATCCATATTTGGATTGGCAAAGCAAATATTTTGTCACTTAAGCTCTAACGCAGGCTTTCCAGATAAACTTGGCAGAAGAAAATGATCTTATCAAGAATGTTAGCGACTCTTCTTTCAGTCAGAGCAAAGCCTTGTGTTAATAAATATACTTTCTCCATTAAAAGATTAGTAGATATCGCAGATTAGAAATGGCCACAAAAATTTTGCTACACAGCCCACCCCACTGTGGTCTATGTGCTGTTGTCTTGATGTGGTTTCTTTAACTAAAAGAATATAATGGAAGTGATGAGACAATTTCCAGGTGGAGGATTAAAACTCTTCTCTTCCCCTTTCTTTCTCTTAAACCATTCATGTTGGGACTCCCATACTGTGACGTTAAGAAGTCCTTCTACATTTCTGGAGACAGGATGTGCAAAGGGTCTGAGACTATAGGGTGGGAAGGGGACTCGGCTCAACCCACCCTTCCAGCCATGCCTCCCAGCCCATGGCATTAGGAGTGTGAGCAAGGCTGTCCTGGCTTCTCTGAACCAACACAGACCTCTGTGAAGCACCGACTGTCAAGTACAAGACCCAATCCAGGGAAAAGAAGAATTGCCCAGCTGAGCCCTGCACACATCCCTGATCAACTAACTTCTAAGATAGAGTAAAACGGTTGTTCTTCAAAAATCATTAAGTTTGGGGAGAATTTGCTCTCCAATACTTGGTAACCTAACAGCATGAATAATGCATAACATGTCTTTATTTTCTCAGAATCTTTAGCATTCCAAGTCTGGCATATGTTGGGGGATTAGGATTTATTTATTGAGTGGACATTTAAATAGAAGACAAAGAAATAGATCCTTGAATAATGGAAAGATGCAGATAAGCATGAGGGTTTGACTCATTTGTTGAATCATTGGATGAAATATGTGATTAAACCATCATAGTACCACAGTTTGGCCAATAAGGAGGTTTGAGATATAGACACATTCCTTTTATATTCTAAGGCTGGCACATAAGATATATCATCAAAAATTATCCTCAATAAATTTTAAAATGCATGTAGTTAAGTGGAATATATGGTTGTGTGCATTCCAAAAGGAGTTGGATTAAATTCAGCATATAAATATCCAATCAATAAATAATTTCTAATCCCCCAACATGTGCCAGACTCTCAATGCTAGGGATTCTGAGAAAAAAAAAGACAAGTCCGAAACTATCTGAGATTTGTTCATACCTACTGATCAATTACTTATTGAATCCCTCACATGTCCCTAGTAGAGTGTTAACATCATTCTCTAGAACTGAACAAGGAAGAAAGACACACACATCAGTGAAATAAAACACAAGTGCTGTGGTGTATGCAAAATATCATGGGGCACAAAGAAGGAGTGGCTGGAGTAGATAAGGAAAGTTTCACAGTGGAGATGATACCTGTGCTGAGTCTTGAAGGATGAGTCATTCTTCAGATGGAAACGAGTGGGAGCTCCTAAGAAAAAAAGGGAACTAACTGCATGTACAGAAACACAGACAAGTTCCATTGTTTATCTACTTGGGAATAGGGAAGAATTTTCTTTCCATGGTTTGGAAAGTTAAGTTGGTGGGGAAAGGAACAAATTGATACATGTGAGATTAGAGTGGGGATCACTCCTTCTTTCAAGTAATTCCTTCCTTTAAGTATTTGAGTCTCTAATGTATACCAGGAACGGGTATCATCGTAGACATCATCTCAGAAACTAGTAAATAATTACAGGAGCACAATCTAACTCTGTTCTATAAAAGCATATAGTCTCCTGGAAAAATAAGTGCAGAGCCATCATAATCCAGTATGATGATTACTGAAAAGAAGAGGCACAAAGACATTTCAAGAACAGTAATAGAACCAAGCTTCGCAGAGTATAGTATTCCTGAGCTGAATGGACACCTTCCAAATGAAGAGTGTTTTGTGTGTATGCATACGTGTGTGAAGAACACAGGGAATGGACACAGCATGCTCATGACAAAAATCCTGAGCTGAGAGAAAATGAGTTTGAAGAGGTTCACTTGGGTTAGCTTGCATAAGAAGCAAAAGCTGGATAGAGGTGAGCCACATGGACAGTGATATCCCTGTGTGCTCTCCTGAATACTTACGGGGGGATCCTTCTGTTTATAGGAATCATGGAGATGTTTTAGGTAAGAGACTGTCAGGGCCAAATGTACTGGTTGGAGAGCATCTCCATGTAAGAGAAACTGATTTGGAGAGAGTAGTTAATAGTTGACTGGGTTTCAGATAACAGGGAAGTAGTAAGTTAAGGGCAGACACATTTCTGTTGGATCTATCAAGAAAACGTTTGAGGATAAATTGGGAAGGATTGTTCTATAGGAAATGTAAAATGATGTTAGATCTTACACAGGGCTAGGGTCATAAAATCATCAGCTATTTTAGATAGATAAATCCAGGAGGATGCTTCAGTGTGGACGGAGTCTGGATCCGTGGGATGGGGCTGACAAGTGTGGATGGGAACCTCAGTGAAGGCATCAGCAGTGGGATGAGCAGATGAACACAGAATTGCTGCTGTGTTGTCATGTAGATAATAAGAAATGTTTGTGGCTTTGGGACTAAGAGGGGAGATGTCCCGACACAATTGTTCAAATTTATGGTAACATTAAAAGTGACTTCAGACCTAACCCAGTTCTTAAGGATCACATCAGGTGCTGTTGTTTTTGTTTATTTAATAGCAGAAATAATAGAAGAATTTTTTTAAAAAAAAAAGAAGAAATTCATGATGTAGAAAAGAAATACAATAAAGCTGCATTGAAAACTCAACCATAAAACTGGAAGAAATGGAAATGATTTTGAGACTGCTGTGAGTCTGGAAATAAAAAGGTGTTTCTGTGATAGAATTTTAGAGTTTCATCTAAAATAAAATTGAGACGGAAACCAAGTCCCCAAGTTGTCCTTCTGGCCCCTTGCAATGGCATTCAGCAGATACATCACCATCCAAGGTCTATAACTCTGGAGATAAAATATGACACCGTGAAATACGGGGTGAAGAATTTGCAAACATGTCAGTCGGAAAGTTGACAGCTGGAGTGGCTGTGGGCAGGGGTTGGCAGTGACATTGCTAACACCTTTGCAGGCATAAAGTGCAAGATAAGAGGACGACCAAGTTGCTCAGAGACACTCTGACAACTCAGGGATCCGTCTCAGCCACCAGGAAGGTTGTGCCTGACAACTGCGCTCGGGGGATAACCCTGCGTTGGAGAGTCACAGAGTTCCAAAGAAAGCAACCATAAAGCTGGGCGAACGGGTCAGGAAGAAAGTCACTAAAGCGTAGAAGGAAACAACCCCAAAGCTGTTCACCACAAAATACAGTACAAACAGTTGTATTTGTATTTTGTTTATGAAAGAAAACCTCAGCCATTAACCCATTAGTTTCTCTTTGAATGGTTATGACATAGAAGGAGCCAGAAGGGGAAGGAAAATAACATTTATTAACAATAAATGTCCAGGGGGCGCCTGGGTGGCTCAGTGGTTAAGCGTCTGCCTTCAGTTCAGGTCATGATCCCAGAGTCCTGGGATTGAGTCCCGCATCGGGCTCCCTGCTCTACGGCAAAGCCTGCTTCTCTCTCTCCCACTTCCCCTGCTGGTGTTCCCTCTCTCACT
Source organism: Ailurus styani (assembly GCA_002007465.1). Lineage (NCBI taxonomy): Eukaryota > Metazoa > Chordata > Mammalia > Carnivora > Ailuridae > Ailurus > Ailurus styani. The sequence continues at coordinate 779,682 of LNAC01000055.1, forward strand.
GTATCTCTCTCTGTCAAATAAATAGATAAATAAAATCTTAAAAAAACAACAAGCAAACAAACAAACAAACAAACAAGCAAAACTAATAAATGTCCAGAACGTGTGTGTGAGGATGGGAATCCAACAGAACTGTTTTGATTCAAATCGCTGATACTTGTACGACATTGGACAAGTCAATAGCTACATTGCCTCAGTGCTTTCATCTTTCACTCTTTCTCTCTCTATATAATATTTATCTAGCTACATACATATATGTGTGTGTGTGTGTGTGTGTGTGTGTGTGTGTGTGCGTGTGTACATATGTCTCCATTACCCATCTTCAGGCCTTTGTCAGCTTTGGGAATAATGTAAACCATCACTTTTTGAAAATTTCTGAGCAAGATCATGTACATGTTAGGTAATGGTTTTCATGATTTGGGTAAATGATCTATCTAGGTTTCTATATGGAATGCGCCAAGGGTTGGGAGACACTGGAAGGGATTTTAGCACAAGCTTACACAGGTGGAGGATTAAGTGATGCTATCACTACACAACTCTAATCTCTCTCTTTATCTTTTTTAAAACATCTGCCTTCTTTTCTCTTTTCATCTAGACCCCTTGGTCACATACCACTCCTCTGAGGCACGGGGATTAATTCTGAATTCTTTTGTACACAGTGTGCCTTTAGTCCAGATGAAATTGAACTTCTCTTTAGAGTACTTGAATGGTATTAAACAACCTGTGCATGCCTTGTGAATTCCAAAATTATCTAGAACTTTGGGTAAGAGAGAGTATTTACAAGTTTTCTATTGATTTTCCAAGTTGGAATTCATTTTAAGCACAAATATAAAACTGAGCTCAATTGCAGGAGGATGAATAAAGTTGGATTAGTTCTGATATTATAGAGCAAATGCAGAAAATTTAAAAGACTGCAATTTTCTATGCCTATTTCAAAATGTGCTTCTACAAAGAATAGCCAGGTGAATTATAGTGAAAAGACAAAGGAGAGTACAGTCAACAGTTAATTTTTGGCAGTAAACTTGATTCATTTCGTGTTGTTGAAGATAGTTAATAACATCGAAGGATGTATATTAACTTCAAGATTTTTGTTTCTCATTCTGAATTCATATTCAGTGCTCTTAGAAATATTTTACTAAATGAAGAATGCTGTCAAATTTAAGTAAGGAAAGAATTAAGGAGCTAATCTGAAGCAGACCAATTGAGAAAAGTCATTTGCATAAAGCTATTAAAGAGTCCGTATCTTGAGCACATCAATTTTTCCAAGTTTAGTCAGCTAATCTGGGACAAAGTCATGGAGACCAACATTCAAACTTACATATTTGAACAGAGGTCAGATTTTTTTTACTTGAATATCTGACAGAAGAAAGCTGTAGGGGCCACTTTGAAATGACTGTCATTGCTTAGCGAGGTTATATTTTTCCTGGATGGGTTAAAGGAAGGTTGAAAATTTGGCTCCTTGACAAGGTGACATATAAATAGGAAAACGTGGCACCAAGTTTGCTATACCAAATATGGTTCTATGAGAGATAGCACTTTATGACATATGACTTTCAAATATTTCTTGAAGACAGATGCATTCAAGCTTTGTTTTCATGACAAATCCAGGACGTGAAGTATAGCACTCAGGGAATGATAAACTTCATAATGATGAAGTCTCGTGGATCACTGAAAAACATACTTGGCAAAGCAAAACAAAGAGGTATAATCATGAACCTTGGTTGTAATTAAATCCCCGATGGCATATTTTAACTGCATTTATCATGTAAAATATTCTTCTGATTCATTGCAAATTGTCTTTGATTTATAGATAGGTTCTTTCTTCTGGTACTGTTCATTGACTTTGCACTTAATAGTGTCATAAAATGTTCACCAAGACATGCTAATACTCCATCTGGAATACCTTAGTTGATTGCACAAGCCTTTATAATATATGAATAAAATTCTACACGGTGAATCCATTCCTGATGAATAAGCCTCAGAGTAGGGCCACAGTTCAATGCATCAGTAGTTATTACTCACTTCTATTATTTTCTTAACTTTCAGTTAAGAAACAGTGCATTTGACGATAAAATTTCTGACTCCTATTTGTGCATGCATTTTAATTTCAAGTCCTGAGGTGCAGTTTTACTTTTTACACAAAAGAATAGCCAGCCAGTTGACTCTCTCTCTCCTGTGAGGTGAAAAAAGAAAATGCTAACTTTTCAGCTCAGAATACATGAGAATAGAAATAATTGATCATAGAAGCTAAATATAGAGTTATTGTTCTCTACTCTATCCACCCTGACATGTTTCCCTTGACCCTTCACATTTGTTCTTAGATATTTACAGATTCATAATGTGAAAGAGTGGAAATTGTACTAAGTAAGTGATAAAATATTTACTCTGGGTTACGAACAAGTATGACTTCAAGTAGCATAAGGATAGTTAAGGATATAAGGATAGTTAAGGATATAAGGATAGTTAAGGATATAAGGATAAGTTAAGGATAACAATATACAGACAAAAGGTTTAGGATTACGACACTCACACTTTTAATAAGATGGCAATGCAATTGTAATTTAAGCAGAAGGCACTTGGGAAGATGACCCTGGATATTACTATTATTTTACTAACCTAAAATAAAATCTAGACCTATATGGTGTACTAAAGAACAAAAATGCAACTAAGTAAATTTGCAGATCTAATTGGTTTTATTACATGAGTCATGAATCCACAGCATCTCATCTAATAAGCAGAGGGGTCTAAGCAGCTGTACAAAATGGAAAGTTTTTTTAGGAAGAAGGGTGGGGGAGTAAGAAAGTTATAAACAAACAAAAAAAAGGGAAAAGAATTTTTTCAGGCAAGGTCACTTTCCCATAGGAGGAGGCACAGAAGGTCTTACCATGCGGAGTTTGCCTTCTGTCCTTTGGGGGATGGAGAGGGCACCTGTGACAGATTATCTGTTGGTATTTATCAAAAAATTCCTGACGGACCAGTTAAAATGTTTCTAGGGAAGGTTAAAACTGCAATTAGGTTAAAGTATTAGGCTCCAGTTTGGTGACTTGGCCTGAGTGATGCCGCTTTGGGCCTGTGGTTTTCTTTTTAACAGGTGAGACATTTTTTACTCCATACCTTTGCAGGAATAAGCTTAACACAAATATTCCTGATATTGCTAAACCTGATTATGTTTCAGTGGGCTTTTTGAGTTCCCATACGTCCCAAATCTCTGCAGTCACAAAACATCATGAAATTCTAGCATACAGAAAATATATTTAGGGAAATCACATTTTTTTGCCAAGTTAAAAGAAAAAGAAGGGTATAAACGATAACATAATCATAATCAATATTGATCTTAGTATTATTACTCAGTAGAGATTATTTTAATAGACATTGCCATTAATAAGGAGAGAACACCTTTTGTTATCACTGGCTAAAAAACTTTTACTTCGATATGTATCTAACTGTGCCTGTCAGTGAAATAACCAGGCTGCTTTCATTAGGGACAGAACCCCCGGGCTGACATTTTCAGATTGAACCCATGGGAAATAACTACATTTTAACATTCCTGGTTTCTTATGTTTTATTTATAATCATTACAAGGTCATCTTAGCATTATAGAGAGGGGGGAAAAGCTATCCTCAAGTATTTATTCTACATAATGCAGAAAGTTGTTGGGGGTTTTTTGTTCGTTTAGTTTAGTTTAGTTTAGTTTAGTTTTGTTTTTACTCTACATCATTCAACAGTCCAGTTATTTTCACGATGGAAACTTCCTTTANAGTTTAGTTTAGTTTAGTTTAGTTTAGTTTTGTTTTGTTTTTACTCTACATCATTCAACAGTCCAGTTATTTTCACGATGGAAACTTCCTTTACCACCTCCCTCACATCCATGGGTCCCAGAATACAGGCTTCGCCATTTGATGGTGCTGTGGTTTTTCCTTTTTCTACAATCTGGGCTTAGAGAGTGCTTTGCTGCAATATTCCTACGGATAAGTGAACTTCAGAGTTGGAATGTCCAAGTCACATCTGCACCCCAGATATCTGCTTTGAGTTTCTGGCCTATTAAACACATCCCTCTTTATTTGGATGTAACTGTTTTAAGATTCCTTGCGGTATACAACAGAAACCATCTCTTTTCCACTCGGCATTAATCCTGCTCTAACTCTTACATTTTCTATCTCAGTAAATGGAACTCTCACCTCCCGAGGGCCCGAGTCATCTCGACCTGCATCTATCACATCCGTTTACGTCTTTCATTATCACCAGCTCCTACATCCTATCTTTTAAGTTCCTACTCTTTCCTGTATCCATCTTCTATCCATCGCAGCATTGCTAGTCTCTTAGTTAAGACTCTCGCTCTTGGGTTTTTGTGACAATATCCTATATGTTCTCTCTGCCTCCATCTTTGCCTCTTTTAAATCCATTTTTAATTCTTCAGCCATAGTGAACTTCACAATCAGCAATTGGCAAACTATGGCCATGGGCCAAATTCAGCCAGCTACCTGTTTTGGTGAATAAGATTTCACTGCCACACAGCACACTCACTTGTTTCTATCATGTCTACGCTGCCTTGTGCTACAAAGAAAGTGAAGCAAATGGTCCGAGAAGCCTTAAGTATTTACTATCTACTTTTTACAGAACAACTGGGCTCACCCCGTCCAGTATCAAATAGTTCTTCAGCTTAAGTGCTTTCAAAGGTCTTCCATGGTGCAGGGGAGAAGTCTCACACCAATCTTCAAGCTCATCTCTCAGCAGTCCCTGAGGTAAACTGATGTCCCAACCATACCACACCCAGTGGTCCTCACCTCAGAGCCTTCCATCACCATTGTGCGTTTGGTGAACTACTTCTTGTCTTCTACAGTTTAATATCAATGCCTCTGTCCGTGGACAGTATTCCTTGACCCTGGAAGTCTGAGGTATACACCCTTTGATACATAAACCCAGAACTTTCTGCACTTGCCCCCATCAAAGCATATACATGCTGCAATCTATTTACCTGTTATTTTTGCCTTCCAGTTAAACTGCCTCTCAAAACACTAATAGTGCATGGTTCATGGCAAGAACTCAGCATTGTCTGCTAAATGAATGAATAAATGCTATTCATGTCTTTCTATTCTTAAGCTTTTTCTACAATAAATTTTAATAATACTTTTTTAAAGTGTCTTAGTTTCAATGTGTTGAAAGCATACCCATATCATATTCAGATGTAGACAGGGTGGAGCACCTCGGTGGCACAGTCAGTTGAGCATCTGACTCTTGGTTTTAGCTCAGGTCATGATTTCATGGTCCTGGGATTGAGCCCAGAGTCTGGCTCCATGCTCAGCATGGAGTCTGCTTGGGATTCTCTCTCTCCCTCTCCCTCTGCCTCTCCTCACCAGACACTCTTTCTTTCTAAAATGAATAAACAAATCTTTAAAAAAATGTAGATCTGCTTTGCGGCTGTTAAGCAAATGCAATAGCAAATAATACTGTATAATATTAGAAAAAATACCTAACAGTTTATAAAGTGTCTTCCCATGTATTTTCTCAATGAATTGATTCTGAGAAACAGCTCCGTGGTGCCAATCCTCTACAGTCATTTAAATGCAACAACCAGCTTTGTGGAACGATTAAAAATGACTCAGAAAATTGATACCCAATTCTTGTAACACATGAACTCAGAGAGTGGATTATAATCAAAATATACTGTAATGAAAGTTAGTGTTCAATTCAGTGACATCGGATTCTCTTATTTGCTGGAAATTGATCCCAGGCTCCATTTTCTTTTAGTTCTACCACTAATTCAATCTCCTGCTGTTCTTAGATATGTTTAATTCTTCTGTTTGAAGACAGGAAAACCATTGTTTTAGTCTATTATTTTCCTTGAATAGTAAAGCTTATCAGTATATTTTTTTCTAAGATCTGACTCTTCAGAAATAAAAACTTTGTTCTACCTTTGAGAACATACATTTTACTTTTTAATTTTTTCCCTTGATCTGGATATGAGAGGGTATTTGTGTTCAGCTGAAAATCACATAAAGATATTTGCCTTTATCTAATAATGTCTACTTGTCAACATTAATTTAAATAAATTTTAGTTCAGAACATATTATTATGAACACACTGTAAGTTTTTATTACACCAGACCATTGGTTTATAAAATTCGGAAGATATAAGGATCATCACCTTATAAGCTTTTTAGAAATGCTGATTTCAATACCGCAAGACCAAATAGTCTGATCACTATGTCCAATGTTGGGTCTTTATTTCTTATCAAGTATGACAATAATTCTGATGTAGGTGGCCCAGGCCATCCTTTGAGAAACATTGAATAGAACCAAAGTTTTGCAGAAAACACATTATATATTTGCATTCAATTTGGTTCAGAGTGTATACAGGCATTATTTGAATTTCTTACCTCTGAAAATCAGCACAACTGGATTTAGTCTTAACAAAGGGAAAGAGATAAACCAGACCCTAAGGGCAGTGAGCCTTATCAAAAGGAGAGCTAAATAATTCAGTGCAGGCTGATTCTTCACCCACATCCCACCAGAACCAAACAAGAGTCTTAAGCTCTGAATATTGACAACTTCAGGTCTTCCCACGCTAACTTTAATGTACATTTATATTTTTGTATATTTTAATTCTGATGTGTTTCCAATACACAAATAATCTATGTTCGTTATAGACCAAAAAAGAAAAGAAAAAAAATTCAAATAAACTAACGAACAAAAAATAAGTCACTTAAAATCCTTCCATCCAAAGCTAACAACTCATATCTTTTATATGTTTTATAGTGTGCATGTATTCACTGAAATTACCTGGAAAAATAGGTTAATAGATTATCCCTCTTCCTACGGGGAATACCCCCTTTCGCAACATCAGTCTGTGTTTTCAGTAAAGAACTGTTTAGTTGGATTTGATAACATGTCAATTTAAACCAATTTAAGCTAAAGGAAAATCACAGGGTCACAAAACAGGGACATGGATGGTATGAACCTCCTTCCAGCACAGCGGATCCAAGTCCTCAAGGAAATCCGCATCTGGGCTTCTCCACCACCCTCTGTTGGTCAAGAGTGTGCTTTTCATTGGCTTGAGTCCCAGGCAGGCTCCCTCATCATAGACTTGGTTCCACTTCCCAGTTTCAGAGAGAAGCATGTGATGCAGCACTTTCCCATGATGCTGCCTTTGACTTTCATTGAAGATATTGACACACTCTCTCAAGTACAGTCACTGAGCTAGCCGAATGGAAGACGACAGGGCTGCAACCTCAGTGAAGGAAAAGCAGAACAAAGGGCGTCCAGAAAAATGGAGAGCTTGGCACAGTTATCCTTGAGGCCACTGTACTTGAGGCAAGTTTCATGCCATGACTGTTCCTATTTTATGATCCAGCAGATTTTCTTTCAACTCCGTCTAGTTTGACATATTGCACCGCTTTCATCCAAAAAGGCTTAGTATATACAGTTGGTCTTCCTTATTCATGGATTCTGTATTTGCAAATTGGTCTACTTGCTCAAATTTATTTGTGACCCTGGAATCAATACTCATGGTACTGTCCTGGTCATTTGTGGACAAACCAAGAATTAAAAGAAATTTCTCACCTTACATGCGTGTTCCCAGTTGAAGTCAAACAAGTCTGTCTTCTTGTGTCAGCTCTTATACTGTAAACAAGTGTCCTTTCGTGGTCGATTTAATGTCACTTCACATTTTTGTGCTTTTTGTGGGTAATTTATTTAAAGTAACCCCCAAGCATCGTGCTGAAGTACTGTCCAGCACGCCTAAGTGCAAGAAGATCATGATACGTCCTATAGAGAATATTATGTGTGTTATATGCACTTCATTCAGCCCTGAGTGGTGGCCTGGTGGTGAGTGAGTGAACAATACATAGCTAACACATCCTTTTTTAAAGATTTTTGACATCCTTTTTTAAAGAGTTTTATTTATTCACTTGAGAGAGAGAGAGAGAGAGAGCATGAGCAGAGGGAGGGGCAGACAGAGAGAGAGAAGCAGACTTCCAACTGAGCAGGGAGCCAGATGCAGGGCTGGATCCCAGGACCCAGAGATCATGACCTGAGCCAAAGGCAGACACTTAACTGAATGAACCACCCGGACACCTCTAAATAAGGTGTTCCTTAATTAGAAGCATACATAAACAAAATTACATACTGAGGTTAATAAAAATCTTGTGACCGGGGGCTTGCAGGAACTACCCCTGTGTTTCCTCTAGGAGAAATAGTTCTGTATTTGAGAATTCAGCACTTGGTGTGACTTTATATAGAACATAGCTTTTGTGAATAATAAGAACTGAGTGCATATATAAGATACTAATAGGTACTGTTTTGCAACCTTTTTATGTTATGTGGTACTATAAGTATTAATACTTTTGGGTAGTACTTAATATTGTATTACTTAATATCATATAAAAAGCCTGAATGGTTGTATGTGTTTGTACATTTTTTTTCTTTTTTAATATTTTATTTATTTATTTGAGGGAGAGAGAGAGCATGACAGGGGAGAGGTCAGAGGGAGAAGCAGACTCCCTGCCGAGCAGGGAGCCGGATGTGGGACTCGATCCCGGGACTCCAGGATCATGACCTGAGCCGAAGGCAGTTGCTTAATCAGCTGAGCCACCCAGGCGCCCCTGTACATGTTTTTTTTGTGAGTCATTGTATTAGGAGCCCAGTATATGTTTTTTGTTTGGTTGTCTGTTTGCTTGTTTTAACCAAAGTGCATTGTTCCTGCTTGGGGAGACTCAGTTCTGTCTGTTAGAGAGCTTTACTTTGGCTCATTGATTAGTAAGTGATTTTGTATATAGAACAAATTAATTCTTTGTCATACAAGTTGTAAATAATTTTCCAAATTACTTATTTGCCCTCTAACATGGCTTATATTTTCTTGGCATTAAATAATTTTTGAGTATTATGCAATTAAATACACCAATGTTTATCTTCATTTCTACCTCTGATGCTTTGTTTAGAAAGCATTTTACCATCCTTCAAATTTCTGCCCTGTTTTTAATACTCATTGCTGTTTTCCAGAGTTATTATTAATGTACATTTTCTTATGCATTTTCTGCTATATCAGTGGGACTTGGAGAGAGAGAGAGGTTAATTCATGTGCTTAGCTGGGTCTCTTAGAGGGCAAGTCTCAACACTATTTCTCTTTTAACTTATGAGATGATGAATAATGTTACAGTTTCCACATTACTGAAATATCATTGCATTCCTGGAATATATTCAAACTCATGATGATATTATTTTAATACTATACTAGATTCAGGTTGCTAATTTTTTTTAGGATTTTTACATCTATATTCAAGAAAGACGGGTACACATAAACACACAAAGAGAATTTGTTTGGAGTGTTTGTAGAGCTGGGATTTTTTGTTCCTTAAATGTTTATGAAGGTATTGCCTGTAATGTTGTCCAGATCTGGCACATTTTAGGGAGCTCTTAATATATATATGTGTATGTATGTATAATATATATATACACACGCACACCATTGTTTCATAATTATCTAATAAGGCTTTCTGAATTAATTTTTGTATACATTTTAAGATTTTCTTTGAAAATTAAACATTTTATTAATATTTATGTTGATTAGCATCAAAAAGAGGCACCCTTCTCATTTAATTTTTAACAGCTTGATTCAGATAATAGCTTGATTTTTTATAGTTGTTTTTAAAATTATTTCCAGATTTATACATTATTGTTATCAGTGGTATTTGATTTAGCAACCACTTATTTAATGCAAATTATGTGCCAGAATATTTAAGCCCTTAATATTTATTTAATTGTTTCTAAGAGCCTATGGCATAATTTCTCTTATTATTCCCATTTGCCAAATGAGAAAAAAAAAAGATGATATACAGAGAGATTAAGTAATTTACCTAAACTCACACAGATAGAAAATGGAAGAGCCAGGAGTGAAACCAAGTTGTTTGTCTCTAGAGTGTTTTATGTTTTAACCACAACAGTATGTTAAAGGAAGAACACTTTTAAGAGAGATAATTGAAAAATGCTTTAAGAGCTTTCATACATATATGAAAGGGTCTTCTTTAAACCCCTTTCCAAAATAGTTTTGTTTACCTAAATTTCTGAAAAACAGCTCTACCTGTTCAAACTGTCACTATTCCCAAGTGATAAAAATTTCACAGTGACAAAAAAAATAAAACAAAAGAACAGGAAGAAAAGAATGGATTGGGAAAGCTGCACCACTTAAACAGAAAATTGCTTTTATTGGTAACACCCCAGGCAGCAGCATTTAGGAGCCCAGTGACCTTAAGTGCCACAGAGCCATTAAAAGTAATGAGGTGTGAGCTCAAGCCAATGACTGATAAAAAGGCAATGTCTTCTCAGGGGCTCGAGCTGTAACATCCAACATTAATGTATTAGTATCAGTAGATGAAACATGACGAGTACTAAATCTCATTTGCATAATGGATGAAGTTTGGGAAGGAGTTCCAGATGGCTGATGAGCACCTTGAGTCAAAAGGAGAATTTTTTTCAAGACTCGATATACAAAGTCTAGCATATTAAGACACAAGTAACTAAAAAAATTAGAGCAAATGTAAGGGACTATGCACTGTTGAACAATGCACTTCTCTTAAATTTGAAATAAAATTAAGTAAAACTTCCCTATAGAACCCAAATATGCCATCCAGTGGTCTTGCCTGGACTGACGAGCTCTGTCTCTCAAATCATCCTCATTGCTTAAGAAAACAGATAATAAATTGCTTGGATAAACTTTGAGTAAACTTATTCAAATCTCGATGCAGATGTCTAAATGACTTATTTGACTATGTTTTGTGCAATCTCTCAATTGTGCCAGTATTTGAATAAAAATCATACAGTGTATTCAATTTACTAGACATGGTCTGGCTTGTGGGGAAAGAAATCCTTTCTGGGGAGTAAATGTGACTTGATTTAGTTCTTATGCAAGTTTCTCTCTAAGCAGATGGAATGATCCAACATCAGTTATGTGTGCATGTGTGTATGAGTGTGTGTGTGTGTGTGTGTGTGATGTTAGTTCCTTAAGTCTCTTATTATGATAGTTGTGATTTATCTTTATTGAGATTTCTATACATTTCTATACCTCAGACATTGTGAGTTTGGTTCTGGAATTCCGCAATAAAGTGAATATTGCAATAAAGTTAGTCAAATGATTTTTTTTTGGTTTTCCAGAGCACATAAAAGTTATGTTTACATTATACCATAGTCTGTTGAGTGTACAATAGCATTATGTCTAAAATAACGATGTTCATACCTTACTTTAAAAAATACTTTATTGGTAAAAAGTGCTAGTCGTCATTTGACCTTTTTCTGACTCATGATCACTGATCACAGATCATTATAACAAACATAATAATAAAAGAAAAGTTTGAAATATTTCAAGAATTATCAAAATGTGAGATTGAGGCAAGAAGTGAGCAACTACTGTTGGGAAAATGGTGACCCTAGACTTGCTTGATGCAAGTCTGTTTCAATTTGCCAAGAACTAAGTATCTTAGATGCTCAATAAAGCAAAGTGTAATAGATTCCATTTTACCTATATGACAAATACATATGGTTTGAGTGCAATGTATTCTAATGCAAAGGATTATGCAAGTTCTGAGTTACCACTGGACAAAATCACAAAGCGTGTAGCACCATAATACCCCAGACCTCCTCCAAGCTGGGGACCGTGTCGGCTGTGGACAGATACACCCTTACCACCTACTCACCTTCTGCCTTCTACCCTTAAACAATGGAATGCCACATTAAATAATGTCCTCTTCACCTTCAGAAATTTGCTTCACCTGGGTCATCTAAGTCAATTCATGGCATTGGTATCCTCACACCATACCCCCTAAATTCAGTTTGAATCTTTTCATATTTCCTACTTTGTTTCTCTTTAAAGGTAATAATATTATTCTCAGTCTCTCCCTAGTGGTGAAGAGTACAGGTTTCTCCTAGAATTCAAATTGTTGTGATATTTTAAAATTTACAAGGATTCTATCCCCCGTATCCTACAAATAAAGAAACAAAGAACACTTTCATCTTAAAAATAACTATTTCAGCCTTTAATTAACCTGATTTCACTCTCCCTCATTTTGTAGGGAACTGTTCCATAATTTGATGGTCTTTTTACCTGTGACATGACTTTGGCAATTTGGTCATGATCCCTTTCATCCTTCACGTGGGATCTACCACAAAGGGTAGTCAGCCTCACTTTGCTAAAGCCTGGTTGTGTGCTTGATTAAAGTGATACATTTACTCTAAATTAGTAATAAGTCAGGTAACATAAATTGAGTTACATATTTTAGTTCAAGGAATGAAGTAAAACAATTGCAAGAAATTTTAGGCATATGGTCACTCCATGGGACAAACCAGGTCTGGAGTCTTTAGTGTAATACTATAAAGACCACCATCTAATCATGGGAATAAGTAGTCCATTTCTTTCTGTGTAATTTCAATAGTGAGATAATACTCTGGTCAGACATATATTTGAATATTCAACTAAGCAGATTAGGGATGGAAATTTATTTCATAATATGCATATACCTCATTCCTTAACTGATAAAATAATACCTCATATCCATATCCTGTGTTATTGAAGACACTGTCTTCTGGCTTTAGTATGCATCACTGAGAATGCTACCAACCCATAGAATGTTCTCTGCAGCCACATTTAAACAGCCATAAGGTCGCACCTGGAGACTGATCTGCCCAGAGAACACTGTTCATGAGTTTCAGACCTGGGACCAAAATTCCTATCTTCTTATTCTAAATTCAATAACTTTTCCACACTCAAGTCATGAAGTTTTTGTCAGAGCCAACACCTGTGACATAGCACCACATTGTAGTGGGTAGAAGGGAGGAAGTCAACAGCTATAGTACTGGTGGAATTCTTTAAAAGGTAGATACACAAACAGGATTAATACAAATAGTGGGGGTGGGGGGTTTCCTCATGCTACGTGAAGAGAACATGCTAAATTAAAACTGGTAGATAAGTCTAAACATGTAGCTAGTTAGACATTTGAAAACAAGTTTTATAATCATTTTCACCAATTATTGTTTAAGAGGAAAATAAAAAGCTCACTCCATTTGTCTCCTCTAATACCACACTTCAACTTCTGACACCAGGTATGTGGCTTTTTCCACACACCAGGCAATTCTGTGACACCAGCTGGGTGTCCTACAATTCAACTTAATTTTAACACTACCTGTAGATAGCAACAAATTCCACAGGTTAAGGGCTCAGTCCCATGAGAATGGCCCTATTTCAGATTCTAATGTCAAGTCCAGGTTGTTACCTGTGTTTGTGACTGATTGGATATAAATTGGAAGTTCCATGAGCACAGCTTAGGTTTGATTACTTTGCTAGAATGGCTCACAGAACTCAGGAAAATAATTTGCTTACTACATTACCAACTTATTACCAAGGATATTAAAGGAAACAAAATAAAAAGCCAGATGAAGAGCTATATCAGGCAAGGTCTGGATGAGAGTCCTGAGCACAGGAGCTTTGAACCCCTTGGGTTTGGATTGTACCACCCTCACGTCACATGGATGTATTCTTGTTCACCATCCCAGAAGTTCCAAACACCATCATTTTTAGATTTTCATGGAAGCTTCAGTATGTAGTCATGGTTGATTAAATAATTGAGCATTGGTGATTAAATCCATTTCCATCCCCTTTCCCTTCCAGTGAGACTGAGAGTAGGTGGAAAATTTCAGCACTCTGAGGATAAGGTTGATTCTCCTGGCAACCTATTCCTATTTTTAAGGGCTTTCCAAAAGTCACGTCATTAACATAAGGTGAAGTGTGTCTGAAAGGGATGTGTTATGAATAACAAAATACACCTATTTCACCTTTATCACTCAGGAACTATTTCAGGAACTCAGAACAAAGCTAAATATTATAAGAGAAGATGCCTCTACAGCTCTTATATAGCAAATTGCAAGGGTTTTAGGAGTTATATGCCACAAACTGGGGATGAAGACCAAACTATGTATTTCTTGTTATATCACAAAATTGCAGTGATAGTACCCCTTCATTTCTTCTGCAGAGGATACATTCCAACACCCCCAGTCATGCCTGAAACCACAGATGGTACTAAATTCTATATATACTATATTTATTTCTATACATACATACCTGTGATAAAGTATAATTTATAATTTATAAATCAGGCACAGTAAGAGACTAACCACAACCATAATAAAAGAGAACAATTATAACAATATATTATAATACAAATTATGTCAATGAAGGCTTAAAAAGTATCTTCTTTGGAGCAACTGGATGGCTCAGTCGGTTACTAGTATGACTTCAGCTCAAGTCATGATCTCAAGGTCCTGGGATCAATCCCTGAGTCAGGCTCTCTGCTCAGCAGGGAGTTTGCTTGTCCCTCTCCCTCTGCTCCTTCCCCTGCTCATCCTCTCTCTCTCAAATAAACAAGCGAAATTGTTAAAAGTAAAAAAAAAATATATTCTTGTACCTAGACTTCTTGTGATGTAATAGATGATAAAATGCCTAGGTAACGAGATGACATAGGCATTGTGACATAGCATTAGGCTTCTGTTGACCTTCCGAAGATACATTTGAAGGAGAATCATCTGCCTCCCAACAGGAACCCGGAAAGGTGAAACTGAGGATAAGTGGAGACCACTGTCTGTATATTCTGGATCTTTCCTTCTTGATCATAATTTGCCTCTTTTCTCCTTATAGCATCTATAATACAGATACAGTTTTGTTTAAAAATATATACAGAAATACTAAATAGCAATAATAAGACGATAACACTACCTGAAGATAACCATTTTGGAATCCGTAAAATGACAGTTGCCTTCTTGTGGAAAATGTTTTCATAATATATAGAAAGTCTCATCACGGCTCGTGTGCGACGGCGGTGTCGACAGTGGCTGCAACGGGAGAGTTTGGCGCAATGTCTCACACCACTTTGCTGATACAGCCTACCAAGAGGCCAGAAGGCAGAACTTATGCTAACTATGAATCTGTGAATGAATGCATGGAAGGCATTTGTAAAGTGTATGAAGAACATCTGATGAGAATGAATCCCAACAGCCCCTCTATTACATATGATATCAGCCAATTGTTTGATTTTATTGACAATCTGGCAGCCCTCAGCTGCCTTGTTTACCAAGCTGATACCCAGACATACCGGCCCTATAACAAAGACTGGATTAAAGAGAAGATCTACATGCTCCTTCGTCAGCAGGCCCAACAGGCTGGGAAATAGTTGAGTTGGAAGCAGTAGGGGGATGGGGGTGGGCTTGGAACACAGGTGTGTACAGCGTGCTGTAGTGGAAGTTTTGTATTATAGTACTCCTGTTTCCATTTTGGTATACTCCAGCCAGGATTGAATGTATTAAATGAAATATGAGGATCTTGTTCAATCTGAAACCCCCATTGTCCCCTTCCCCCCCCTTCTTTTACTTAAACATTTTTATGATACTTTAGATGGAAGTCGTTTGTCAGTTAATATTGGTTCCAATCCTTCAACTGTTCATATCTGCTTTATAACATTCACTGTACTAACCCTTCTTCAGGATGGGGTGGAGGGGTGGTGACAGTTTAGTTATGTCCTCAAGATAAAGTCTTAGTGAAAAACGAATAAATGTTCTTTAGTTATAAAAAAAAAAGTCACATAACATGCATCTTTCTTATCACTATGGCCCCAAGTTCATGTTTCTCAAGCTGTTATTGATGAAGCACAAGTATTAATATGTGTTACTTGAATAGAGTTATTCATGGTCAAGTGTGGTGAAATGATCAATCAGGTTTGACTGGTTTTGTTGCAGAATTTTCTTTTAAGATTTTATTTATTCATTTGAGAGAAAAAGAAAGAGCATGAGCAGGGTAAGGGTCAGAGGGAGAGAGACTCTGTACTGAGCATGGAGCTGGACAGGAGGCTATATTCCACAATCCTGAGATCATGAACTGAAGCAAAACCAAGAGTCTATCACTCAACTGACTGAGCCACCCAGGCATCCCTTATTGCAGAACTTTTAAGATTTTTGTGTGCAAAAAAAAAAAAAGAATTTTGTGTGCTAACACACATGTTGCTTATGCATCGGTCTCCAGAAAGAGACAAAGCATTTCTTTCTTTTACTTAACATTAATTAATTATATATGAGTATGTATAAAAATGGATACATATTTATTTCTTTACAATTTCTCTAAACAAAGTGATTATGTTCCAAGATGAAGTGAATGGCCCATAGCATAAAAATAGCTCCAATACAGTTGTGCCTATGAAAATACTCTGGCTGAGCACGGAGCCTAGGTTTCATATAAATAAAATTGAATATCCACACTTTAAGGTTAAAGGTAAAGTTTGTTTAGTTGTATGTCTGCATGGTTTTCAGCAAATTTCAGATGATAATTGATCTTACAGAGGTGAGCACTGATGCCTATAGGTCGACCTGAACTTTGATACTTTGTGAATCAGAACTATTATCATGAGTATTTTAATCTAAATTCTGAGTGATTATCAATAGTTTACACAGATTGTCACATGCCAGATGAAGCTCTCCTTTTGGCTTCTTTTGCTCACCTGTAAGATTCAAGCAGAAAGTTGCTATCACCTTGATATATACTTTCCCTGTTGTTAACTGAAGCTCATTAAGAGTCTCTAAGTCCAAAGAAAGAAAGAAGACCGAAAGAAGACACATTTGTCTATACCTTTTATTGCTCCATAATTAAAATGAAAGCCATGTGGAATGTAAAATTGAACAAGATAAGGTCCCTGCCCTCAATTTGCTTTCAATCAAGTAATAGCTAAGTTTTAAGAAATGGAAGTGGGACAAGGAAATGCCTTTATTGCTGTTGCAGAGCTCCACAGCCTGTCTTGGTTTGCTGGCACAGTGGTGCTAGGAGGGAGTAAATTGGTGGGAAAGGAGAGGAAATCACTTACATTGACACTCATGCTAAGGCATACACACATTGCACCTACATGTAGTCAAATCAGCACATTTTTCTACTTTGAGTCCCAGTTCCAGATGAGAGAAAAATTACCATTGCTCTGCTTGTCTTCCACTTTGTTTTGTAAGAATACCTGCCAGGCATTTTAACATAATTTCTCAGTGTATTATTGAGACCTAAGTGTGAAATTATAAAGTGTGATTTATAGGACCTGTATTTTAGGAATAGGATCAGAAGGAGAATATAAATTTACTTAAGCAAAATGAGAGAATTTATTTGTATATAACATAATACCCATAATACCCATGAAAAGCCTAGAACAGCCTTAAATCCAACAACAGGTACATAAGCAGTTTTTCTTTTGTAAAACAGTTCTTTAAAAAAAGAACTGCGCCTGATTTTGTTTGATTAACCATCAATATCAAAGATATTCACTAAGATTAATGTTTTAAAAGTATTTTAAAGATTCGTTTAAGACTAAGTTTGAAAGAAAATAATACCATCCTAATAGCATCAAAATAATAGCATATTTCAGAATATTTTTAATAAGAGAAGTGCAAAACTTGGAGATTAAAAATCACAAAACATTCCTGAGGGAAACTGTCCCCTACAAGAAGTATCCAGCTTGCAATGTCAATATTCGAGAAATACAGATGAGAGACACTGCTCCAGGAGGAGATTTTTGAGCTGACCTGAGCAATAAGGAGCCAGTCATGCAAATATCTGGTAGAAGAATAATTCTTCTTCTAATTCAGGTACAGGAACAAAAATTACAAACGCTCTGAGATGGGAAAGGAGCCCAGTATCCATAAAACACAGAGAGATTGATTGTCTGGGGGAGTGCAACAAGAGCTGAAAATAAAGGACCAGATAATGTCAAGGAAGAAGGTAGGGGCCAGATTCAAAATATCTTTACATACAAGATAGAGTCATGTATGGAATTTTAATACGGTTGAGTAGGTTTTTCAACTGGTTGAATGAAATTCAAATACACATAGCATTCACAGCTTGGAGGACTGCCAGCTCCCTTGCTCTTTCTTCGGCTTGCGCCCCTTAGCATTTTTATCATTGACTTCGATAAGGACAAAGAAGACCCGTTATCAAATCTGTGCCTGACAACAGGCTCAGGCAGATCACTAATACGGGGGATGACAGAATCAGAATTCAAAAGCATCTTGACAGGCTGAAAGGGTGGGTTGAATTTAAGAAGTGACATTGACTAAAGCTAAATGCAATATTCTGCAACAGGGTCAGAAAGCATATGATTCAAAAGTGTCAGGGAGAGACAAGCCCGAACAGCAGCATGGGTTAAAAAGAGGCATTTTTGCCAGATATAAAATTAATGGGAGCCAGCAGGGTTATTGAGCCACCACTGAAGTCAACACGGACCTCAGACTCATTGATTGAAGAACTGTATCCACAACCAAGTAGACCTCATTCCATATCTGCAACCTTACTGCCAGACTATACTTTCAGAAGAAAGTTGACAAACCCAGGTATGATAAAAGATCAGAAAAAATGAGGAATAAAGATCTTAAATTGATGCACATTTCACTTTACCTGATACACATAATGGAAGGTCAGGAGTCTATTTGGGGAATTAGATTTATTTGGGGACAAGCTTGAATGTCCATTAGTAGAAGGAAACTACAAGTGGACGTTCCAAGTGAATACTGAGAGAAATTTCTTACAATAATCGTTGTCCCAAAATTTAGTAGCAGTTCTTTAAGATTGTGAGTTCCATCTCCCCAGAAGTTTGCAAGCAGAGACAGAGGAAATGTGTTTCAGGGAGAATTTCTAAGGAATCCGAGCAGGAACACTAGGTTTGGGAGGCTCCTTTCAATTTCCAAGATTTTATTATTCAGTAATTTGATTACAAAGGTTGAACTGCCTTTTCATTATTTATGCCTCAGTCTTTTCACCCACACACAGGTAAAAATGCATTTTGTAAAAAAAAAGGTTAAATGCAAACAAATGGATAGTAGCCAAGGTTGAGCAATATTTTGAAGCACATTATTTCATCTCAACCATGTTTTGTTTTGTATTCTGTATTGCTCATTGTTTCTCTCAAGTCTATTGGGATTTGAACAGATAAAAAAGATGTTTATTTTCAGAGAACTCTCTCTTAAATGAGGCTAATACTTCCTACCACATTCTGCTCCTATTCTAACCAGTACTATTTAAAGAACTTAATTTAAAATCAGCACTACACACCACAGAATCCAATACTTGAAGTGGAAAGAGTGAGTTTGTTGCTTTCACGGGTGGAAAAGACCTTCATAGGTCACTTGCAGCAGAGTCACCTGGAAGCCACAATTCTTTCTAACATACATGGAAATGCCAGGGTCATGGGTGTGAATTAGACATTCAAGCTTGCCTATTAGCAATTATAGCCACCCAGGTACTTTTGAAGAAGGTGAAAAACTTTAGAGTTGACATTAGCTCCAAGAAAATTTGGTCTTCTTTCATTTTACTTTCATTAGTGTAACTATTAAGTGTTTAAGCTTAAAAAAAATACAAGAGAGTGAATAGGTACAAGGGCGTGAATCATAATAATATTCTTCTCATTTAAAGGAAAGTAAGCCAAGCCAATGGCACATCTCCTAGTGGTTCTTTTAAATCTGGCATGTTGTTTTTATGACACCCAAGATTTACTTAAATTTTTTTCTGCTGCAACAAAGATATTTTGGCTGTAGTGGTCTTCCAGGACCTTTCCATTCTGATGCATTAACATTTTCTATGGATTTTTTTTTTAATGAGTGAATCATTCGCATCAGTTTTGTTACTTGCTTGGATTTTTAGGAACCTATTATTTATTTTTAAGCCAATAAACATTCCATTACAATAAATTCATTGAGTGAAATTAGGTTTTATCCTCATACTAAGTACAGATAATATATTGGCTAAATTTTCCCAAAAGTGTCATGAAGTCTGCCAGATCTTATCACACACGCTTTTTGCAACTTTAGTATGATGGCCTTAATTAATCATTTTTTACTTAATCAACTTTGTGTCTCTTCTAATTTTTCTTTTAGAAATGAAAAAATAAGCTGTGATGCTAAAGTCAAATAAGTATAAATCAGAATTTCTCACATAATCAAATTCATAATTTTAATATTACACTTTTCCAAAAAGCATTGCATGAATTGTCCTTATTCTTCCTATTTCCTTTTTCTTTTTTTTTAAGTGTTCCAAGATTCATTGTTTATGCACCACACCCAGTGCTTCATGCAATATGTGCCCTCTTTAATACCCACCACCAGGCTCTACAAAGAGCTGTATCCAAGATCTATAAAGAACTCCTCAAACTCAACCCCCAGAAAATAGATAATCATGTCAAAAAATGGGCAGAAGACATGAGCAGACACTTCTCCAAAGACATAGAAATGGCTAACAAACACATGAAAAAATGTTCACCATCACTAGCCATCAGGGAAATACAAATCAAAACCACATTGAGATGCCACCTTACACCAGTTAGAATGGCCAAAATCAACAGGACAGGAAGCAACAAGTGTTGGAGAGGATATGAAGAAAGGAGAACCCTCTTACATGGTTGGTGGGAATGCAAGTTGGTGCAGCCACTTTGGAAAACAGTGTGGAGATTCCTCAAAACATTATTCTTCTTATTTCTTAACTGCAATCACATGCTCTGCCTCTATGTGTGTTGATGCTACAATGATGACAGGGAAATGGCATTGTCTAGGCCTCATTCTCAAGGACAATTAACATGCATCAGAATAACTACATAAAATAGAATTATATTCATAAATAAAAGTTATAACTGGAACTAAAAATCCACAAAAAGAAATCTGTAAGAAAATTGTCAAATGTATTTCCTGGTTTATGATGACCCTGCCTTATATTTCAGTATTCTTTAAAAATATTATTAAATATAGAAGTGCCTGGGTGGCTCAATGGATTAAGTGCCTGACTCTTGGTTTCAGCTTAGGTCATGATTTCAGGATCATGGTATGGAGCCCACATTGGGCTCCATGCTAGACATGGAGCCTCTTAAGATTCTGTCCTTCTCTCTTTGCCCCCTCCCGACAGCATGTGTATGCACTCTCTCTCTCTCTCTCCCTCAAAAAAAAAAAAAATCATTAAGTATATATATATATACTGATATATATATATACTGATATATATATATACTGATATATATATATATACTAATTATCTAAGTTAAAGGAAATGTTACTAAACACATTTAAGGAAAACCATGTAGCTTTTACAAATATTGAATATATTTGTTTCTTGGAGACGTAACAAAGTACCACAGACTAGGTGGCTTAGGACAACAGAAACTTATGGTATCACGGTTCTGGAGGTCAGAAGCCTGAACTCTAGGTGTCAGCAATGCCATAGACCCTTCCTCTGAAGTCACTGAAGAAGGATCTGTCCTAAGCCTCCTCCTAGATTCTGGAAGTCTCTTAGCTTGCAGCAGCATTGGTCCAATCTTCACATGAATGTTCTTATAAGGACACCAGTCAGGGTGCCTGGTGGTTCAGTAGGTCAAGCATACAACTCTTGATTTTGGCTCAGGTCATGATCTCAGGGTTGTGAGATGGAGCTCCACATAGGGCTCAGTGCTGGGCATGGAGACTGCTTAAGATTTTCTCTCTTCCTCTCCCTTTGACCCTCCTACCCTAAAAAAGAAGAACATATTATATGAGGAGCCCACCCTACTCTAGAATGACCTCATCTGAGCTTACTAATGTATCTGTAACAATGTTATTTCTAAATAAGGTCACATTCCGAGGTACTGGGGGTGATGACTTCAATATATAAAATTTTAAGGGACAGAATTCAGCCTATAACACTTAATTTCCACTCTCTATAAGGATAAACACTTACTTCCTCAGCTTTCTTGAAGCTGGCATGGGCAAGTAGGCAGTGATCTCTGGAAAGGATTGTTCTTGGTATAGAAAAGAGAGCATGATAAAGAAAGTTTGGGTCTCTCTTATTGTTTTTGTTCTTTGTAGTGTGAGGACACAATGCTTTGAGCTGCCAGATCTGTCTTATTACCATGAAGAGTACTATCACTGTAAACGTTTAAGCAAAATACGGAAAGTGCTAGGGCCCTATGTGTAGTGAGAAACCAACACTGAGATGTCAGATACTCAGGCTCTTGTTATATGACATAAATATACATTAGCATTTTAATATTTCATACATATACTATTTCAGCCTCTCCTATTTAAATATTAAAAATAGACCAAATAATGCACTTTTGATATAAGTTTCTTCAACCACTTTTCCTGGGACCAACCACTTTCCTCTGGTCTACCACCTAAAACCTTACTTCCCCTTGGTAAGGTTCTTACCATTGGACTGTAGGACATCCCAGAGCCTGACTGAGGAGAGCCACTTAGAATTTATTGCAGTTAATGTTACAGCATTGTCATAATTGGACTCTTATTTCATTGATTCCTTTAAGCAGCCTCTATTTGAATCCTTAACATTTGTCTCTTAAAATTCAATGAATGAAACGGAAACACCACTGTGGGGGCGCCTGGGTGGCTCAGTGGGTTAAAGCCTCTGCCTTCAGCTCAGGTCATGATCTCAGGGTCTGGGATCCTGCCCTGTGTCGGGCTCCCTGCTCAGCGGGGAGCCTGCTTCCTCCTCTCTCTCTCTCTCTGCCTGCCTCTTTGCCTACTTGTAATCTCTCTCTCTCTCTCTCTCTGTCAAATAAATAAATAAATAAATAATATTTAAAAAAAAACCTCTGTGTGATTTGAGCATAAATTGAACAAATATAGGAAATTAAATTTTTGCAAAACTGCTGGAAGGTGGAAGTCAGAGGGACACCACTAAACTATGATTAAGGACACAACCCTGTGGTCACACAGTCATGTTCCAGAGATCAAGGAGCCTTGATTGCTGCCGCTGTCTTGCAACATGTAGAAGGTCAGGGCTGAGAGGTGGGGGCTGCCATTGTTCTTAACATCACAGCCCCAGTTGCCAAGAGAAGGAAGACAACTTGTACTTCACTTACTACTTCCCAATTCTCAAGCTATTGCTTCTGTTGGGCAAAAATCTAACATACATACTGGAAGGTGTCTGGGAAATGTAATTTTTAGCACAACTTGTAGCACAAGAAATCTCCTAGAGGGCAATGTCCACTGACCACAGCCATCACAGTACACAAAAGTTACATTCTGAAAGTCCCATGGGGAATTAAAACAAACAAACCATCTGAATACTCAAGAAGCTGAACTTCCAGTAGAGATAAGAAGCCTGCACACAATTTTTAAATATTATGGATTTTATATACATACATATATATGTGTGTACATATATATATTTATGTATAAATATATATATATTTAAATATGTGGGTCATAAGAGAAGTAGAGTAGAAGTTAAATGTGCTCTCCTATTAAGGAAAAGTTTATCTGGAATATCAAGAGTGGAAAAGATGAAGAGGTCTGAAAGTGCACAGATAACCTTCAACAGAGAAAGGTTCAAAAAATTAGAATTTTATTCAGTAGGAAGTAGAGTTCTCCTGGCTCATCGGGTTTTCCTGGAACCAGGATATCTTTTCCTGGTCTCCTTTTCTGAATCCACCTGCATCTTCTAAGATTTAAAATGTGCGGTTCCTTAGGTACTGATCCTAGGCTCTCTGCTCCTCTCTCTGTATGTTAGTTCCATGTTAGCTCATTCATCCCCATGGCTTAAATACTGCCTCTACTCTTCTAGCTCTCAAATTTCTATTTCTAGCTGTGATGGTTATTTATGTGTCAATTTGACTGGGCCACTGGGTGCGTAAATATTTAATCAAACATTATCCTGGATGTGTCTACTGAAGAAATTTCTGGATGATAGTAACAGTTGAATTGCTAGAGTGTGTAAAACAGTTTGCCCTCCCCATAAGAGTTTGTCTCATCCAATCCGTTCAGAGTCCACATAGAACAAAAAGGCTGAGAGAGATAATTCCTTCTGTCTGACTGCTTTTGAGCTGGGACATCATGTTTTTCCTACCTTTGAACTTGAACTGAAACATTGGTTCTTCTTGAGTGTTGGGACTGCTGGATTTTAGATGGAAAACATATCATGGGGACTCCTGGTTCTCAGTCCTTCTGACTGGGACTGAAAATACACACCCATGTTCAACTTGTGGTCTCCAGCTTATGGGCAGCAGATCTTGAGATAGGTCTTTTCCATAATCCATAATCATATAAGCCAATTTCTTATAATATCACTTTCTCTTTCTCAATATGTATGTATCTATTCTCAATATGTATGTATCTAATATGTATCTATTTATCAATACTATATATCTCAATATATATCTGTGTCTATATCTATACCTGTATCAATCTTATTGGTTCTACTTCTCTGGAGAACTATGACTTACTAGCATTCATCCTTTTTCAAAGCTCTAGAACTGACAATAGCCTACTTGACATATTTAAATTCATCAACTAAGTTTATCAAGTCTGAAATCTGAGAAATGTTTTGAAACTCTCCACACCTCACATCCAGTCCATCAGAAAATCTAATGCTATTTGCTTCCAAATTATTTGCCATACCTCTCCATGTCTGTTTCACTCTGCACCCCGACCACATCTCCATCTTGTGCCTACGCACTGATGCAATCGTCTTACTCAACTCTACCCTTCCCATTTGGTCCATGTCCATCCATCCACTCCCCATAACATATAAATCAGACATGTCACGTACTCAAAACCCTGGAGGAATCCCATCACTTGAAATCAAGCATATTGATCTGCCATCCAAGACTATAAAGGATCTGACATATGTCTTCAACTCCCCCTCCTTTGGGTCTCCACGTGGTACTTTCATTTTCTGTCTCATTAGCCTCTTATGTACTATTATCATATGAACTCACCTTTCTTCATATTCCTAGATGTCATGCACACTGTTCCCTTTTCCTCTTTTCTAAGATCTTGCAATGTCCAGGTCCTTTTTGTCTTTCTGCTTAAATCTGAAACCCATTCTCTTATTTTTGGAGAATTTCTTAGTATTGACTATATCTGTATCTTACTCATTTTCTTTAGACTATTTTACAAGTTGTGATTATCTTATTATTTACTTGCTTTCTTATTTTTGGTCTATCTCTCCAACTTGACTATGGCTACCTCCAAGTTGGGAACGATGCATGTCACTTCCACTCTGCCTTCTGAATACCCAGAACCTCCTGCTTTATAAATAATAAGTTCTTAATGAATATTGTGGGAATGAATAAATAGTTATACTTCATTTCTTCTCTGTTAGATCTTCTTATTTCTATTTTCTCATATTGTCACTTTATCCCCCATCCTCTCTGTTGCTCTTTGCTCCCTCCTCCCTTTCAACATTACTAAATTGAAGATTATTAGCAACATAAAAACCAGACAGGGAATTTAAGCTGCTGACGTTGTGGCATTGGAGAGACTCAGCTCAGCAGCACGGCGCCAGGAGCAATCTGCAACAGCCTTTGGAGGAGACCCCCTTCTAATCACCTCAGATTATAAACATCATTGGCTACGTTGCCTCCCAAGGTTATGGCAAAACTTAATCTCATTTCTGTTAATAGTAAATTCCCTCTTGTTCTCTTATAATTAGTCACTGTGGAGATTTAGAAAGGTCATTTGGTTGAAATATGAGGCTACAATTTGTTTAAAGGGAAAAATAGGCAGAGGAAATTATCTTTCCACAATTCATTAGCCTAGGTCACAGTTACCCCAGGCACTGTGAGTGTATGTTATAGACAGGCTAGCAAAGCCATGACCAGAATGCATGCTTGGCCCTGGAACAGACACAGACTCACTAAACTGCTGTTAATCCAAACCACACCAATGTTGTATCTCTCAAAAATCAAAACATCTATTAAAAAGTAAAAATGTGTCCACTTCATTACAAATGTGGCTCATGTAAGGCCAGGCAAACATACCTGGAAAAAGCTAGATTATTGGAAAAAGTAGTTTGCAACACCTGCAAAGCCAATAGATATAGGCAAGTCCTTTCATCTCGCCCCTGCTTCATTCTTAGTGGTCTTTCAAATCAAAGATGTATGTGTACCTCTTTTTAATTCTATCAAGGGAGGTATTACTTTTATAGAAGACTGCCTAGATTTGATTATTAGCAAACTGCAAAGATATGAAAACAGTAAAGGTCTCAGATTTTAAGGCTGAAAGAATAATCCATTTTCCTTCGTAATATGTTAGTGCAGCTGTATAATACTGCTCACATGCATTTTTGATAAGAAGATTCTAAACTTGTATATTGTTCATTACTATTGTGACTATTGGCTAAAAAGTAACGGTTGAAATTCTAAATCAATTGATTTTCAGAAACATGTTTTAGGAATTGAAGAGGCACAATGTTATTGCCATCCAGTTTAACATCATTTCTTTCCTGAATATAAGAAGAGTAATAAGATTTTTAAAGGCTATGTGCATTTATTGCATTTTATATATATATATATTTTTTTTCATGTTCAGGCAAGACTGTTAGCACATTGCATACTTAGAAACTTAAGAATGCATGCATCACTACATAGTAAAGGTACATTCCTTCTGCAATATTTACCTTCAATATGCATAATATAATGCATGTTTGAATTTTGAAGAATTAAAAGGAACTTTTCAAACAAATTGGAAGAGAGTTAGTGAGTAAGTCAGGTTGGCTATCTATACTCCAGAGAAGTATAAACTTTGAATTATTATCCCTACATGAAACAAATTCATGCTTATAGGATTGCAGTCATAAAGGAAAAAAATAGTAAATATCCAAATGCTGAAGAGGAGGACAATTGAGGAAAAGTTTAAAGGGCAATTGAGTAAAAATATTGATGATCAAAGCAGAAAAGAAAATTCTTAAAAAAAAAAAAAGTTTACAAAATCAAGAATAACAAATGATAAAATCCGGAGCCAGAAAAAAGTACTCACCATCTCGGTCTTTCATACCCGTCTTTCCCTATCAGGGAATATAATTTTATTTGCATGTTCTTTTAAAACACAATATTAGAAAACTTTTTCTCTTGTGGTGACCATCAGTCACCACTCACTTTAAGAGCTCTGATCTCCAGGCTTCAGGCATACTAGGACTTTAGCAACTTGGGTTGGTAGGAAATGAAAACAAACCAGCATAGCCTGGTCTAAGAAACCTGAACTGAAGGTGGCCTGATGTCCAAACATGTTTGTAGGAAACTTAAGTATAACATCAATGGGGAAAAAAAAGTATCTTAATGTAGTTAATGTATCTTAATGTAGTACTCCAATGCTTTAGAAAAACAAGTATAGAATAGATTGAAATATCAAAAACACATGCAAAATGATGAATGAATTAGGAAAATAGGCCATGGCTGCGTTTGTTTTGTAGCAGTGTTCCCCAATACAATTCTCCTGGATAGCAGACATGTTCTATTATCTGTACTGTTGGATCTTGTAGCCACTAGCCCACAAGTGGCTCTTGAGCCTCTGAAATATGGCTAGTGGGACAGAAATGCTGACTTTTAAATTTGGTTTCATTTAAACTAATTTCACTTGAGATGTAAATAGCCACATGTGATCGGTGGCTACCATACTGGATAGAGTAGTTCCAGGCATAAAAACAATGTCAACATTTTCACCCAGACAGAAAAAGCAGATCAAATCAAGGCCACATGTGCTGAATCCTGATGAGATTTATCATCATCCATTTGGTAACTGAACAATTATTTATTGAGTATTAATATGTGATGATCCCCACACTGTCACCATTATGACCCTATTATCTCTCACTCAGACCCCAAAATAGCATGTTTTGTTCATGATTTAACTAAACTGAGATATTCAGAAGGAAAAAAAGGAGAAGAGGAAGGAGGAGGAGGAGAAGAAGAGGAAGAGGAGGAAACATGCTGTGTATTTGGAGTGAATAATTCATTTTAAACACATTCCTGGGTGCCTGGGTGGCTCAGTGGGTTAAAGCCTCTGCCTTCGGCTCAGGTCATGATCTCAGGGTCCTGGGATCGAGGCCCACGTCGGCCTCCCTGCTCAGCGGGGAGCCTGCTTCCTCCTCTCTCTCTGCCTACTTGTAATCTCTCTCTGTCAAATAAATAAATAAAATCTTAAAATAAACACATTCCTGTCTTTCCTCAACTTTTTCAGAGACCACTCCTGCCTTGATTAAGGACTGGCTGTCTCTGGGGTCCACACTTCCCTTTAAGGTCTCAAAATGAAACCTGTTCATTATTCTGAGTCCCTCAGGCCGTCTTCTGCTCTGTCTTGGCTTCCTTCAAAACTTGTTCCAGTTGCTGCAAAGCCAGATTCATAGTTTTTTGTCTTTCCCTGCATTCTAAATCTTGTTGATATAAAAAGCATTTGGTGACCCCAGCAACCTCTCTCTAGACTTTCTCCCTTCTCCTCAACAACAGTAATCCTACTTCACTCTAATTCAACAACAGCTCTGTGAACGTATTCTCGATATTTTCCTCATACAGAATTAGTCCACCTGTCAAATCTCCTGGATTCTACTTTCTGAACACAACCCTGATCAGGCCACACATATTCCTCCAAGGTACAAGGCGCCGTGTTAAGAGTTTGGATATGCTGGCATTGATATCAGGTAAAGGCTCTCACCCAGCTTGCACTGTGGTGAGTGAGTGGGTGATAAAGATGTTGAGAAAATAATACAAATAATAATGATATAAAATGATACGAAAGACATTACCTTTTACTTGAGTGTATGAAGGAAGAGGGGAAGTAACTGAAACAAGGTTCAGAGAGGTAGCGTCCATGAGCATTTGAGGTGAAATCAGAATAAAGAGAAAGAATCAGTCAGTAAAGATCTCAGGGAAGGCTGCTCCAGACAGAAGAAATAATTGGAACAAGGTCTAGATCAAGAATACCCTTGGTGCTTTCAAGGAACAGAGAAAAGTCCAAAGTGACCTGAGCCTAGTGGTGGGGAATGGTGGGGGGGGGGGGTTTCTTATTCATTTTCCTCACCTCTAGGTTCTTCTCTCCTTAAGCCTGAATCAACAGAGACTACTTTGCTGCTCTCTCTGCAATTTCTACTGCCTCATTCCTTCTTCTGTTCCTCCTTCCCAACCAACCTTAGTCTTGAATTAGTCATCTTTGTTTCTGCATCTGATGCCTGGGCACTACACAACTGTACATTTTGTAGAAATCAACAGAAACTAATTAGTCCTGAAGTTACTCTAGCTTCTCTGGTGCAAGAAACATGGTTGCCTACTTCCTCCTTTCCTTTCTTTTCTCATTCATTACTTTTCTTAACCTTTCTTTCCTCTTCTCTGACCACTTTTTTTTTCTTTTTATTATCCTTTACTGTCTCCACCTCTGTCTGCCTCTCAATTCTTGATGCTCTCTGGGCCTTATTCCTTTGCCCTTCTTTTATATTACTCTTCACCAATTCAATATACAATCTTGACCTTTCCTATACTGTTAAATTAAACTTGTGATCTACTGGACAATCTTGCTGACTCCAAAATTCAATGTGAGTCACAGACCACCGCTCATATTTCACACTTAGGTGCTTGTAGTGTTCTCACTATAGCAGCTACTTAGCATCTGTGTGAATTCAAGCAGATTATTTGACCTTTCTATGCATCAGTTTCTTATTTTACAAAATAGGCATTATAATAACATTTAATTATTTAAACTTTGTTGTAAGAATTTAAGAAGTGATTGAGAACATGTAAAGCAACTGAGAATAGTAGAATAATCATCCAATAACAATCATTTAATATATATTGTTGTGCTTTGACAGACCACAAGGACACATTCTTCATCTCCTTTTACCTGGAGCTATCTCTGTATCAGTTAAATAATGCTACAGAACAAATGATTTTTCAAACGTCATGGCTTAAAATAGCAACCATTTACTATTGTTCTTAGTCTACAGATTAGTGATATAGGCTAGACTTCAAGAAGCAGTTCTTCTGATCACTGGTCTAAGTTGTGTCGACTCACTCATCTAGGAGATCAGCCTTAAGACTGATCTAGGATGACCTTGGCTGAAATAACACATCTCTATTTTATTTTATTTTATTATTTTATTTTATTTTATTTTTTTCTCATCTCTATTTTATACCTTTCACCCTCCAGCAGGCTGTCCTGGGCAAATGAGAGGAATTACAACTGTGGAAGATTTTCAACAGAAATTCACTTTTCAAGCTGTTCTTTGTGTCGTGTTACTAACATCCATTGGCTACAACATCATGTGGCTGAGCTCAAAGTCAGAGTGGAGGAGATCATAGGCAAAGTTTTAGGATAAAGGGCATAGACGGAGAAAATTGGATTAGGGTCATAAATGCAATCAATATTTTGCAGTCTTCCCCCTCTGGCCCTCAACTTAAAAAAGACACCTGCTCACTCACAGAACATCCATGAGTCTAACCTAATCAACATCAGAATCAACGTTCAGGGTCTTGTGATTTACATCAGGTCTACGTGAATCTCAGATTTGGCTCCTTTTGATATGGAAAATTATCAACTAAGACAAGTTATTTTCCTACTCGCCCAAAATTCATTGAGACAGAGGCAAGATATCTGTAATGGTCACCGCCATCCACAAAAGGAAAGGATAAGAAGCACGGGGTAGCCACTTCTCAATAGCTCTCTGAAGGCAATGAAGCACGTGTTACCTAGTCCCTCAACTCCAAGGGTCAGATTGTTCCTTTACTGGTTCCTGTCTTAGCCTTGACCACACAGTAAACAACTTCCTTTTCATGGTCTTCTTCAACCACCTCTTAGAAGAGTATTGGAAAATATGTCTTTTGAGAAATTTATTTAAGTATTTCCTGATTTTATAGAGTTGGGGTCCCCAGAGGCCTTAGTAAAATTTGACTTCCTAAAATTTCATTTTATTCTAAATTTAGTTTGGGTGGTGGCTTTTTACTCTATATGGATCCCTTTAAAAAGATATCATGGGTTTTCTATGCATCTGATTTGAGTGGCAACATTGGACACACAATAATTTTGAGACTCATGCACTTTTGATAAGCCTCTGCTTCTACAAAATTTTATAATGTCTTAGTGGACTAAGAAAGTAATTTTCTAAGTCCAGAGTCAGAGGAGAAAATAATTAGAAGGTAAAGGACAAAAGGCATGGAATCAGAGTGGCTATTTTACTTATGGTGATGAATACAATAAATACACTATATCCTCTTCTCTCCTTAGCATCTTTCATCAATTCTTCTTATTGGATTCCTAGCAATACCTCAAGAGCTAACTCAAATACACTTTCTCTAAAAAATGTTCTCTTTTTGGGAATTAAATTATTCATTTCACCAATCTCCTAGTGCCCTTGCTATGATAGTACTCAGCATAATATCTGTTCTGGGCTTAACTATACATCTGTAGGTCCCGCTAAACCATAAAGCTCTAAACATGAGAATCCTATTTTATTCATCTCTGTAACCCCATTAAGCACCTAACTATTTATATAGACCATAATTGTCCTTAATATGTGTCTTTGGTGAATTAAATATCCACAAGGCTTTTGCAGAACTCCCCACATTTTCATATAAGACTTCCATACTACTTACAACTCCCTTTCTTTCCAGCTCATCTATTTACATGACAGAATTTATAGAGTTTCATTATGTGGAGTATTGGGTGGTGTTTTGTAATTTTATGTTTAAATACATATCACCATGTGTGTGTCTCACCAGTTAGACTATCATCTTCTTGATCTTAAAGCCCCATTATATTCTTCTGCTATAGTTTGCAACATAAGATGGGATAGACTTAAAGCAAATGAAAGTGTATGATAATTTTTACAATTATTACAAGGTATTGCTTCCTAATATCTAAGTTTTCAGAGCTTAGAGAAAGCTGTCTAACACAAATAATGTCATGGTAATTGAAATATAAAGACAGAATAGAAAATGAGCTGCTGTTGGCCTTCTTCTAAGTATACATTTTAAAAACTGTCTTTTATTTTAAGCTTCCATGTTGAACACAAAGTGAGCTTCTTATATTTCCATTACTATGGTAACAAAGTGAAATTGCTTATATAATAATTATTTACTCAAGGTCTTAAACCATAAATTTGATCAAGCTCATTAAAGTCCAGGAAATTTGATTGCTAAATATAGATATCCAAATGTAGACTGTAAACTCAATGACTAATCTGATTGAAAGGTATTTAATGCTTGCTTCCATTTTTACTGAGGAGAGAAGAGGTTGTTTGGAAATTTCTGAACTTTCTTCAAGTAAATATCTCCATTTGCACACATTTCATCCTGAGATAAACAAGGAGCCCCGAAGTTTTGAAGACTGTGTATTACATTAAGAAAATGACAAAATGAATTATACCTTAACTGGACAATCCACAAAACACAGGTCAGGACAATAATTTCAGGATTAGAGTATATAAAGCTTAAACTATCAATGTGTTCTTTCATGATAGTGAAAAAACCAAAAATATGTAAAACAGAACACGGAATAGGCATGGTTTTTTTTTAATATATTTATTTTAAGTAAAAATGTGTGATAAGCTCAGTGAAAAAAATTTAAAGAAAACGAAAGCATGTAAGTGGTCCTTCCCCCTCATCACCTCCCACACTTATTCTGCCTAAGAAATCACTGTTAATGATTTATATCCTTCCGTGTTCATCCTATTGAAAAATATTGACATAAATATATGTACATAAGGTATCAACGCACATACTATATATGGATGGTTTGCATTTGTGTCTGTGCCTATTCATGTGTTTATACGTGTGTGTGAGAAAGAGATAGCAAATTTGGAGACAGAACAAAAACTCATTTGTGTAGAATAACATACAAAATAATATTTAGGAAAAAATTTGTAGAACACATTTCCGAGGTTGATCGCCCTCATTCTGAGGAAACAATGAGGTTTCATGGGACTTTTCAGTTGACAAAGTGCTATATACAGACTGCAAAGAACAAGGCAAGTAGATAAGTAGACTGTCTTGCTATTGACTGTCAGAACCTTCAGGTTCTGAACCTTCCCCAGCTTTGCAGAGCCATGCTGACTGCAGCAAGCACAAAAAATGCCTAAATGCCCACCTATGAATGGATAAAGAAAAAATTGAAGGCTGAGGGGATAGAGATAGGTGGGGAAGTGTTGAAGATGGGAAATGATGGTAAACTGGTGCGTATGCCCAAGAAATCTTTCCCATGTGGGAGGATTTTGAACAATGGAATAAAATACTCAACCTGAAGCTATGCCTTTCAGCAAGTTTGCTTGTATTCTTCCTCTGTAATCCCAACAAATATGAAGAAACAAGGCAGTGCCCATTGTATGGTCAAAGGGTGAACAGATATGAGTCAATGTAGATGATACATGGAATTTGGTTTAAGCAAGGTATCAGAACAAGAAGCAACTCCGTGTGGGAGACTGATTTCCTCTGCCGCAAACATTTCACTCACTCTCCTCTTTTCCCTCCCCTCCTCACTAACTTTAGATTTAGCCAAAGAGCATGTATTTCTGAAATGGAAAAGAAATCTATACTGCACCATATTAACAGACAAAGTCGACAGAGCTCCAGCCCTACTGATCAAGGAATAAAAGAGAGCTTACAAATTATACGTATCAGGAATGAAGAAGGGGAATAGACACAATAGATACAGCAGACATGAAGGAACGAATGCGAGGATATTAAGAAAAACGATACAGGGGCACCTGGGTGGCTCAGTGGGTTAAAGCCTCTGCCTTCGGCTTAGGTCATGATCTCAGGATCCTGGGATCGAGCCCCACATCGGGCTCTCTGCTCAGCGGGGAAACTGCTTCCTCCTCTCTCTCTGCCTGCCTCTCTGCCTACTTGTGATCTGATCTCTCGCTCTCTCTGTGTCAAATAAATAAATAAAATCTTTAAAAAAAAAGAAAAATGATACAAAAATATACTTGACAATTTGGATAAAAAGAATTTCTTGCAAAATGCAGTTTGCCAGACCTAAGACTAGAAGAACATTTTAATAAATATACGTTTATTCAGAGAAACTGACTTCTACTTATGACTGGAGAATAGCAGGGACTAAAATATTCTCTCACTGGAAGACAACTAGAAAACTGGACACAAATATCTGACCTGTTTTTAGATCTTAGCCAATCACTAAGATCTTTACTATGTCTTCACGATGTCTGGTATAGGGCTATGATTCTGAGAGAAGGAAGGTGAGCGTGGCAAAACCTTGGCTTTCTGTCCAAAGGTATATTCAGAAGCCAGCCAAAGATCGAGGAGGAAATCCAGAGATCACCAAAGAGAAGATTGAGATTTAGTGCTAAGTCTTGCAACCCTCTGGGGGAGATCTCCAGGCTAGTTGCTACAACAAGTAAATCGTCTGCTGCTCTTCTCCACAGGTGTTATTTGCTGAGGTTACCAGAGAAAATGTGGGGGGAAAAAACTTCCTGAATTATTATCAGAAACTTGACCTTCAAAACTCCAGTTAAAATCAATTACTCCAAGCAGCACGTCATCCACAAGAACCTTTTGGCACTCACCTCCACCACATGATCCGAGAGCATAGGGAAAAAAACAAATAAATATCCTTTATGTTTCCTTCCCCAGCCACTGGCTTTCCAGTTACTCTAGACAGCTGTAAAAAAGTATTCAGTTTTTTTTCATATTAAACATTTCATTTATTTTTATTATTTTAATGAAAGTCATATACTCACATACCTTGCAGGATGAATGGAGATGAAATAAGTAGCATATGGGAATGAGCAGAAATTAAACAGCACACTATGAGGTGCTCTGAGCTATTAGTTTTGAGATAGAAGTGCAAATTATTATTATTGCTGGACCATATTCTGTCAAATGTCTTTACTGGAATATGTGTATTAATGGCACGATATAGTACATTGCCACTAAATGCACAGCAACTAAACAGTTTGGAATATTCATGACAAAAACCAAAGCCTGTTATGGCATTATCACTAAATTTGTTTAGAAAACGCACTTTCTGAACATCTTTTCCTTGATTTATAGCCTAGAATTACATCTCTGTAATAAATACACAATTGGGTTTTCTTCTAATGATAATGGAAACAATGATTGAAGACTTCTTTGTCCCCAAGATTCTGATATTTTCTTTTCCAATTACATTAGCTTTTTTTTTTTAAAGATTTTATTTATATATTTGACAGAGAGAGAGAGATCACAAGTAGGCAGAGAGACAGGCAGAGAGAGAGGAGGAAGCAGGCTCCCTGCTGAGCAGGGAGCCCAATGCAGGCCTCAATCCCAGGACCCTGAGATCATGACCTGAGCCGAAGGCAGAGGCTTTAACCCACTGAGCCACGTTTGACTAGTGCGTGTGTGTGTGTGTGTGTGTGTGTGTGTGCGTGGCATAGACCAATGTGGACAGGGCTACACACTTAGAGCGACTTGTCTGGTACTAGGAAGGCTTTAAGGAGTGTCAGACAGGAAAAAACCAGGCACTATATGAAGGGTAAGGCACCCAAAGCAGAGGACAACCTTGTCAAGTTTTCTAGGAGTTCATAGCAGGGTGGGAAGATGAATCTGAGGGCAAATGATCCCCGTGTTTGTAAAACATTATATAATACTGTCATGGATGGGGGGAGTACAGAAAAGCTGGTGACCATTTATGAAAGGTTTTACCCAGAGGGTGGCATGGAGCTAGATCCTGAAAAAATGACTAAGAAGAGGAGAGTCAGAAAGGGAACAGAATGTGCACACACTCCCTGGTAGGCTCAGGAACTTGCAGGGATTTTTATACACCTGGAAAAAGTGGTGTTTTGGTGAAATTAGAGAGACTTGCATGTCCGTTGTATGCCCTGTGGGCTTTATCTTGGAAAGCTGCTAAAGAGCTTCTAAATGAAGACCAAAATAATTCAAATGAATTTTTCAGAAAGAAAATGGGAACAGAGGTAGAGGGAAAACAGATAATTTCCAGGCTTCCAAGGATACTTCTTTTTTTAGTGAAGAGAACAACATGGTAATTGAGGTCAATGAGACTTCCCTGGCAGCAATGCTGATCAAACAAGCAAAAAAAAAAAAAAGTGATTTCAAATGTACTATGACAAAATTTGTCAAGCAACAGATCTGATATGAACACTTGGTGACCTGTGTAGACAATTATTCTTCTAGAGCAGAAGGGACCCTCAATGTGAGTGAACAAGATTATGGCTCTACTGCCTACTCAGCGTTGGGGACAGCCCATTTAATTTCCTCTTGATTGCCCAAACATCATTCCCCTTCTATTTCAACATTTCTGTAATATGTCCTAGCCATCAACTATGAATTCGGTTAACACATTTCCTTTTATCTTTATGTGTTCTGATTTTATTCTCCAAGTGTAGAAACAAAGAACCCAAATAACTGCACTCTCAAACAAATTGTGTGCCGTAAATCACATGGATTGATCACTGGAAACTGTCACAGAGTCAGTTTGGTGACTTTGTCTTAACTTGGAGCTTTGCTCTTCAAAGGTGTTAAAAATGTGCATACATTGCTGAAACTTCCTGTAATATTTGAAATTGTAAGACTAATACATTCTTTTTTAAAAGATTTTATTTATTTGAGAGAGAGAGCACGAGTGGGGAGTGGAGCAGAGGGTGAGGGAGAAGCAGGTTCCCCACTGAGTGCAGAGTCTGATGTGGGGGCTCAATCCCAGGACCCTGAGATCATGACCTGAGCTGAAGGCAGATGTTTAACCAACTGAGCCAACCAGGTGCTCCAACACTATTATTATATATAGATAGATATGTAAAGAAAGATAATGGCTACATCAGGGAGGATATAGCAGTGATGGGTAAGATTGGAGGCAGGGAGACTGACTAGGAGACTATGGAAATAAAACTGACAGGGTGGTCAGGATGGTCACATTTGTAAATTTGGCTTCTCTAGTGATCAATATTTGCAAAAGAAGAAATATCACAAAATACAGAGGCTATATTTAATCTTCTGTCATATCTTGATGCTTACTAATTTTAACAAAATATTATTTCACAAAAGTTTACTAAGTATTCCTGTGTCTGTTTGTGCCATGGATTTATATTATGTTCTGGCACCCAAATGTAGATACATTCAAGATAACAAAGAAATGCATTCTTATTACTATTCCTGAATATATGAATTTCTTTTTTTAAGATTTATTTATTTATTTGAGAGAAAGAGAGAGAGAGAGTGAGCATGCAGGAGGAGGGGCAGAGGGAGAGAGAAAGAGAATCTCAAGTAGGCTCCCCACTGAGCATGGAGCCTGATGCAGGGCTCGATCCCATGACCATGAGATCATGACCTGAGCCGAAACCAAGAGTTGGACAATTAACTGACTGAGCCACCCAAGCACCCCAGTGAATATGTGATTTTAAACAGAAAATGCCTACCGAGGTAAGACTTTGTTTTCAAATGATAGTTTTAAAATTAGCCCCTGCAGCTGGGTTTGGGAATTACTAGGATAGAATTGGAAGCAACAAAGGGCATAAAAGTCTTTTGCAATGGTGGGTTAATACTGGTTAACAACCAATTAGAAACATGCATTTTATTTTGTTCTTTGATTATAAGATTATGTGTAAAATCTCCATTATCTTTTAAAGAAAATTTCTTTTTCCCCAGAGAAGATCCACAATGTTGTATGGATTTTAACAACAGGAATTAGGGACATACAGAAATGAGTAATGACAAAATAGTAAAAGAGTTCATGCAGGTTGGCAAAATTTCTCCTATGTTGAAATTAGAACTTCAAAAAACAGAGGGGGGGAACCAAGATAGTTATCCTTCTAGCTCTGATAACAGGAAATCAGCAATGGGACATAACATGACATTGGGACGCGTCATAGAGAACAAGAACATGAACAATGAGAGAAGAAGAAAATCTTGGCCAGCAACATGCTAACCTGACTTGCAAACCCCACCCACCCTCAACTCAGGATTTTCTAGTATTCTGATGAGGAGGAATTTCCAGTTAATACTAGACTTACACGACAGTTACAGCATAAAATATACCCATGATTATAGTGGATCTTTGAACAATGTTGGGGGGTAGAGGTACCTATCCCTTGGGGAATAGAAAATCCACATGTAACTTCTGAGTTCCCCAAACTTAAACTGCTCATTGCCTAGTGCTGTCCAGAAGCCTTGCCAAGAACATAAACAGTCAGTTAAACCACATTTTGTATGTTATATGTATTATAATGTATTCTTACAATAAAATAAGCTAGAGAAAAGAAAATGGAATTAAGAAAATTATAAGGGGGTGCCTGGGTGGCTCAGCGGGTTAAAGCCTCTGCTTTCGGCTCAGGTCATGATCTCAGCGTCCTGGGATCGAGGCCCACATTGGGCTCCCTGCTCAGCGGGGAGCCTGCTTCCTCCTCTCTCTCTGCCTGCCTCTCTGCCTACTTGTAATCTCTCTCTCTCTCTGTGTCAAATAAATAAATAAAATCTTTAAAAAAAAAAAAAAAGAAAATTATAAGGAAGACAAAATGCATTTATAGTACTGTACTATATCTATTTAAAAAAATCAGCATATAAGTGGACCTACACAGTTCAAGTCTGTGCTCTTCAAGGGACAACCATATTTAGCATTTATGCCATGTCCATCCATTGCAATTTTCTTGCATCTTCTGTTTTATGTCATGTTTTTATTTATCTGTTGCTGTTGTGTTTTCCCCAACTAGTATATAAACCCTTTAAGAGCAGGGTCAGTCTATCATCTCTGAATGCCTAACATCTAAAAATGGTATTTAGCAATAATAAGTA
Organism: Ailurus styani; assembly: GCA_002007465.1. Lineage (NCBI taxonomy): Eukaryota > Metazoa > Chordata > Mammalia > Carnivora > Ailuridae > Ailurus > Ailurus styani. The sequence goes on from LNAC01000055.1 coordinate 818,206, forward strand.
CTTGATGAATATTTATCAGTGACTAATATTTATCAGTGCCGTTCCATCTTCATTTTGAGCCTCAAGTACAAGGTACTTTCTCTGTGCCATGCACTGAGATAAGTGCTTTAAAATTGTTCTATAGATCTTCATAATAGCCCATTTTAGTGGTAAGTAAATTGAGATTGAAAAATTAAGTGGCCTGCCCAAAATCATGAAGTCCATTAGTCAGATCTGTTGAAGATCAAACCTGTGTGCACATTACATACATTTAATTCTCCTTTATTATGTTTTGTTTTTGTTTTTGTTTTTACGTAAATGTGTTTTTGTGCCAATAGCCCATTTTTTATTTGATGGAATAGAGTTTCTTGACTGGGATTAACAAATCAAATGGATACTTTTATCTTTGCATCTTAGGTTTAATTTTTTAAAGACTTTATTTATTTATTTTGAGAGAGAGAGCATGTATGAACTAGGGAGGGTTGGGATGAGAGGCAGGGCGGAGAGGGGCAGGAGAGGGAGAAGCAGAAGCAAACTCCCTGCTGAGCAGGGAGCCTGATGTGGGGCTGATCCCAGGACTCTGAGATCATGACCTGAGCTGAAGGCAGAGGCTTAACCAAGTGAATCACCCAGGCACCCCTGCATCTCAGGTCTAGAGACCAAGCAAAGGAGTCTGTTGTGAATTGGTGCCTGGTGAGGGGTCAGGGTTCATATGCCTCGCCACTACAGATGTTGATCTGCTTGGAGCTGCTTCTTTAGTGCTACAAACATTCACTGGTAGCCGGGACTATCTGATTTTTGCTGAGACTTGGGAGTTGGGGCTTTAACGTCTGCAAATAGGCCTATCGGGATTGAAAAGTCTAGCCTCAGAGTTGGCCACTCTGTCCTCTAGCAAAATTTCTACTATTATTTTGGATCATTTGCATGCATCTCTGTTTCCACCCACTAAATGCTATCTAGGTTATTTAAGTATGGGGATAAGTCTTGTATCATCCCTCTACCCCTGCCGTCCCAAAGCTTGCATACAACCCGTGCTTAGTAAAGAGCTGCTATTTTTAGAGCTTTGTCTTGCAGAGGCTCTCCTTCCCCTTGCCTCAGGGCTGACCCACCCTCAGTGCATCAGTAATTGTTAGGAACCTTACTGAGTCCCACTGGAACCTACTGGTGAGTTCAGAAGCCTTGCCAGAATCACGTAGAATAAATAATTACAGGGTTTAACTTCAAGCACCGGTGCTTAACGTTACTTCTGCCTGACATGACTTCATTTCAGCCTTCTCAGCCATTACTTTCCTATCATGTAGTTATCAGATTTTCTGTAAATTGACAGAAATTATTGCGTGCCAAGAGAAGATGAAGTCAGAATAATTAGATGGGCTTATTCAACCATAAATATGTGCAATGATATCATCATAATCATGGTATTATCTAATATTATTGCCTTATTTCCAACCATTTGTATTTTTATTTTTAATCTGTTCTGAATTAGCATGTTTAGTGACACTGCTGTTTAATTTTTTTTTTTTTTTTTAGTTTAAACTGCCCCAGAAGTTATAGATTAGCAAAGTTGGATATTTCTATTTGCAGGTATATTTTTCTAAAGCAAAACCAATGCTCTTGAAAATAATGACCATTAAACGATTTTTACGTAGGCATCTGCCCAAGATAAAATTACAGACCTTTAAAGATAGGATTTTCTTTAAACAAATAGCCAATATTTTATTAGGGCTTCAAAATCATGATGACCCACCAAAAGCTGGCAATTTGGTCCTCCTTAACTTCAAGTGACTGTGGTGTGAACCTACATGCAGTCGGAGAGGTCTGTAGCAGCCTCCTGCCTTCCAGAGCCCTAGACTCTCAGGAAAGACACTTCCATGTACAAAAACTCTGATTTTTAAGTTAGGGGTATGACAAAGTATTATGCCACAGTTGTCTGTGATGTAGGATAAGAGATAAAGTACCAAAGTCTAAGGAACATTTATTTTTCTTTGATTAACTAACATACTTAATAGAAAGGTAAAATGGGTTCTTTGTTTTTGTTTCTTTGGCTGAGATTCCAAGGGACAGAAATAAATTCTTTGTGCTAAATACCACACATCCCTAAGTGAGAGGCTGCCCCACCCGTGGACAGTATACCAGGAAGATGGACAAAATCGGCCTCTGTGATCCTTGCCACAGCACTCAGCCAGGACAGAGTCCAAGGTCTGAAGGTGAAGAAATCAAGGAAAAATGCTTTGTAACCCCATTCAGGAAGGACCGTGGCCTCCCCTCACCTTTGCGGAGGGGAAGAGAACGCTTCCTCTTCATCCCAACCCTTAGCAGGGGGGCTTCAAGCACCACTTGGAGAACTTGGTATGTGTCACCCAAAGCTTATTAGACACAACAGACTACCTGGCTGCAGCCTGAGGATTACTGAGTATTGTAAAGGAAGGAGATTGTGGTTATTAGCCTCCATTAACCACACACACAGAGAAGGAGCCTGCATGGGGGCCAAATTTGCATGGCTACTGAGGTCAGGGCAGAGATGAATGTGTGCTGGAGACCGTGCTGGGGACAGCAGGCTTGATTCCATCTTCATAGACCCCTTGTTTCAGGGGGACTTCTGAAGTAATGATGGGGCATGACAGAGAGAGTCTGTGTGGATATACTAGCAGATGCCACGGCACGGAGCCTGGAAGCTTGAAGCAGCCAACTGCTAGTGTCATGAAATTGCAACTAGAGATTCCCGGCAGTGTCATCTATTTGCACCCATTGGTATCTTGCTCAAGAAATGCAAAGTTTTTGGTGGATAGAAACCTACCTATATAACCCTGTCCACTCACTTGCATTGCTTTCTTGTGAGGAGGAAAACGGTGGAGTTACTCACAACCTGAAACCTTTCTTATCTTCACCACAGCCATTAGCAAGTACCACTAACACTTGTGAGGATAACAAATTATTCCGGTTCTCTATATCCAAGGGAAATAACATCCAGGTAAAAATCAGGATGTGTGTGCTGTCTAGGGAAAAGGAGAACCAGTGCTTAAAATGGCAAGAATTCCCTACCCTACTGTTATGAATGAGAGATCCCTGGAGGTTCCTACCAGCTTTATTATTCACCCTCATCACTCAACTCTGACTCTGTGACAACAGGGCACCTCCTATTTACAAATGGTGCTCTTTCTTTGATTCGCATCACTTTCTCTTGGGACTTCTTCCTTATAGTGATTCTGGGAGGCTCATCATATTTACAAGTAACTTCCTTGGTTTTCTTTCTTTTCAAATCCAGGTATCTTTGACTTGTTGCTGATATTGAAAAGAAAGCAAGTTCTTCCTTTTATCAAAACAGGAGAGATTAAGAGTAAAGTAAACTGTCTTGTCTTAAAACTTCACTACCTAGCCATAGCCTACACTACTGTGAAGTTGATGTGTATAGAATTTTCGATATTTGGCTGTTTTGACTTACAAAGCAGCAATGCTGTATGGTTTAATTAAATTTCATGCAGACACATTTTTATAGCTGTGTTCCTATGATATACATTTTCTATACATGATAATATATAATAGGCAGCATTATACTTTACATATGATACATATCTACTACCTTAGCTGACATTATAAGGTTATCACACACATGCATCTCTCTGTAGCATTTATTTATACATTTAATAATCAGTGTTTGAGAACATGCAGTCAATGTCATAGAATCATGAAGCACTGTGAGAGGTGGAAGGCCGCTTAGACAGTCCATCGAAAAATTTCAGATTTAAGTTTTACTTGTTATCACTTTATGTTTCTTTTAAAAATATATTTATAAGTCCACATACATATTGAGGAGTGATTCTCTTTGGCATCCTGTCCTTAAGAAAAGTCTCATTTAATCTAAAATATTAAACTTCATGCTCTTAGAGCCTACCATTGAAAGAGCACAAACCCTAATAATATTCTAGGTATTTGTAATTTCAGCTGACAAAATAAGCAAGGAGTTGAGGGATTTCAGTCCAAAGGTCTCATTTCCATTTTCAATTTTGTGTGCTCAAGATATTTTTTTCTTAAAACTACGTATATACAATTGCAGGCATAAATGGGTTCAAAATAAATGCCAATCAATACAGTTTCATTTGTTGCAGTATCAAATGAAGGAGTGTTTTGTTGAATTTATTGTGCATTCTCAAGCGCAATTATGTAGGATGCCAAAATATCTAATTTTTTAATAGTAGATCTGCTATTAAATTTTGTATATTTGAGCAAGTATTTTAACCTCATTGGCTTCTAGTCTCTATTTTTAGTACAACACGAATTTGTACTAAGGATAATTTTGGCTTAAAAAGTAATTTAGACTTTGAGTCAGTCATATTTTGTGAAAATTGCACATTCTATAGTTTAAAGCCATTTGGTGGTTTTATTTCATGTCTGAATACCTACTGCATAAAAACTTTGTTCATCACCAGCAAACACTAGCTTATATTACTTTTTGTGCTGCTAATGAACTCTTCTATGATATTTCAAACAGTTTGGAAAATGAAAAGAACTGATCGTGAAGTGTGGATGACCACTGCATGTTGTCACCCAAGATGGTGGCTTGTGAGGATATGTAATGCATACAAAGTAATGGATCACTTGAAGAAAAAGATAAGGAGTAGAGCTCAAAGAAAATTACTGGAAAATGAGAAATTAGGAATAATATTCAAATAATAGCTAAATTTTGAGGTGATTTGAACCATTTCAGTTTCTCCCTGCATACCAGAAGCCATGACTAAATGAGTGGGACTTGAATTTTAACACTAACACTACACAACTTTGAGATTTACTCTAAAGATACAGTAATCAAGACAGTGTGGTGCTGATGAAAAACTATAGACAAATAGACAAATGGAATAGAATAGAGAGCCCAGAAATAGGCACACATAAATACAGTTAATTGACCTTTGTCCAAGGATCAAAGCCAATACAATGGAGCAAAGATACTTCCACTCTATTAAAAGATACTGTCAACAGTTTGAGAGAACCAGCTACATACTAGAAGAACATGTTTGCAAAAGGCATATGTGAAAAAGAACTGTTACCCAAAATATACAAAGAACTCTTCAAACTCAACCACAGGAAAACAACCCGTTTTAAAAATGAGGCACAGATCAGAATAGACATTACATCAAAGAAGATATACAGATACCAAACAAGCACATGAGAAGATCTTCCATATCATATGTCACAATGGAATTTTAAAGTAAAACAAAATTAAATAAGATTAGATGCCTATTAGAATGGCCAAAATCTAAAATATTGACAATACCAGAGGCTTGTGAAGATGTGGAACAGCAGGAACTCTGATTCCTTGCTGGTGGGAATGAAAAGTGGTACAGATACTTTGGGAAACAGCTTGACAGTTTCTGACAAAATTGAACTTACTCTTCTATATGGTTCAGCAACCATTCTCCTTGGAATTTACCCAAAAGAGTTGAAAAACATATCCACACAAAAACCTATACATGGATACTTATAACAGCTTTATTTATAATTGCCCAAATTCAAAAATAACCAAGAAGTTCTTCAGTAAGTGAATGGATAAATAAATGGCAATACATCCAGACAATGGAATATTATTTAACACTAAAAAGAAATGAGCTATCAAGCCATGAAAAGACATGGAGAAATCTTATGGCATATGTGAATCTTATGGCATATCTCACTTATGATTAAGTGAGAGAAGCAATCTGAAAAGTCTACATACTGCAAGATTCCAACTATATGATGTTGCAAACTATGAGGCAGTAAAAGGACCAGTGGTTGCCAGGAGGTTGGGGAAAATGGATGCAATAGGTGGAGCACAAAGGGTTTTTAAGACAGTGAAAATACTGTGATAATATAACAATGGATACATGTCATTACACATTTGTCATAACCTGTAGAATACACAGCACCAACAGCAAACTATAATGTAAAGTATAGACTTTTGGTGATGGTGATGTGTAATGTAGGTGTATCAGCTGTAACAAATGTACCAGTCTGGTGGGGGCCATTGATGATGGGGAAGGCTGTGCACACAAGGGAGCAGTTAGTGGATGGAACATCTCTCTGCCTTCCTCTCAATTTTGCTCTGAACTTCAAACTGCTCTCAAAAACAAAAATAGTCTTAATTTTAAAAATTAGAATAAGTTTGACTTTTGCCAGAGCTAACTTTTTCCACACAAAATAGATACATTTGCTATGTATCATTATGATATTTTAACTATAAATAAAAGAAATAAAAGTTGTAAGATACAACCCAAAAATTATTTGTTTGAGAATACAGTGATATATTATAAAAATAATAAAATACTACATCTTCAATATAATATAATTATTGTTATTTACTTAGAAGCCAATATTTGATGTGCACTGTGAAAATTATTTTATATGAACTACTTTAATCCTTCCAAGGGTTCTACAAAGATCTACCATTGTCCTGAGTTCCCAGGTGGACACCCAAGACTCAGAGCTATTTAATGATTTCCAGAAGAATAATTAGGTAGGAAATGACTGACACTCATACATGAGGTTGCTTGTTTCATTTTTTCAAGATTCCTAATCTGTAATTCCCTGCTATGCTAGTCTGTATTCATCCCAATAAATTTCATGTGAAAAATAACTTAGATTAGCTTCATTTGGAGTATCCTTTAGAGACAGATCACACATTTGTTTTGAATATGATCAGGTATATCCATATTTTATCAAAGATATTTCCTAAATAATTTATAGACAAGTTTGTTGAAGGGAGAAAATCACGGAGCCACAGAATGTTTGGTTAAAAAACTGGTAATGACTCTGAAGAAATAGTTCTATGCTTTTCTTATAGATCATAAACTGCTCTTCCTTGTTCCAGGAACCTCAGAGGCTGGTGCTGTGATAGCGACTACCTTATTCTTCATTCCTCTTCTTCAGAATTGTCACCTCCATTGTTGCATACATGGTCTTACCTTACCTTCCAATCCCCACTTCTATCTATAATCTATACCCACTGAAGACCCTAGCACCTGGCTTACCCTCATTCTCTTCACTGCTACTCCCATCATAATTGTGGGTGACTTTGACATGCATGACGTTGTCTTTGTCTTCTCAACACCTTATCTCTGTTGTCCTCCATCTTACCTGAGAAAGTAACCCAAACATTTCTCCTGTACACATTAGAATTATGAACAAATCCATTACATCAGAAATCTTTTTTCAGATATCCTGCTGTGACCTCCTTGTTACATCTGATTGACAAGATTCAAATGCTTTCTTCTAGTCCATTGACTGATCAGGTCCTCACTTTCTTATTTGCCCCTTATAGACCCTATGGTTTTACATAAGAGCTGGTCTCTTGCCAATACTTTTGACTGCGAGTCTTCTCCATGCTATGCTCTTCTGACAAACCTCCCAAACTGGTTAAAACCAACTCTCCTGAACTTTCCACCTGCATCCAGGTAGCTAATGTTATTGGGGGAAAAAATCACATATCAGTCATGCTGCCTGAGCTCACTTGATATTTAGGATCACAACTCTCAATAACTCCGGCCTAGAGCCAGATAATCTCACTACTTCCTTAGTGGATTCATCTTCACACTCTTGGAAACAACTACTTCACCCTTTCTTGTCTTTCCTCCAGTCTCCAAAATCTCTTACTTCCCTCACTCTCTGCATATCACTTAGCCACATACATAACAGAAAAAATAAATTATCAGATAAGAGTGACTTTACATTGAATCAGAAAGAAAAACACTTAGTTTTCCTTTCTTCTTATTACTATCAAATGAGGAACCCAGTTCTTTCTTTTGTGCTTCCAAGACTATCCTTATTCCTTTGAAGGACTTAATGTCTGAATTTATCTTCTGTCTTTCCTGAATCATCATTTTCTCCTTCTTTATCAGGTAATCCCCAATGATATACAAGCCTTCACAACACCCACTGAAAACCAAAGTCCAACAAAATACTGTCTTCCCTTTTCTCTATGCCCACCCCCATGGTACCGTTTTGTGTCTTTAATATTTTATCATTTCTTATGCCACCTCACAAGGTTTTAAGTACTCCAGGGCTCTGCTCCTCTGGCCCCTGTACGTACACTCCTTCTCAGATGATCTCAGCCTGCCCCAAGGTGTTAAATATCAACTACGTGTTAATGACTCTCAGCTTTCCAGCTCTAGCTGGACATGGTACCCTGAGGGCTAGATTCATTTTAACTATGTATTATTCACTGCTAGTTGAATTTCTACCAAGCATCTAATATGCTTGGTACACTCTTTCCCATCCTCACTCCCACTCTAAGACTTTTAATCCCAGCAAATGGCACCATAGGCAATGAATCAGAGTCAAACTTAATTGCTTACTCTTTCCTTTAGATCTCAACTTCTCATCTATTAGTAAGCCCAGTTGTCACCTCCAAAACACAGCCTGAGTCCAAACACTTCTTACCATCTCCATTGCTATGACCCTCACTACCAAGCCATTCATTACCTCTCATCTTTTAGAAGATCCTAACTGTCCCAAGATCTATACTCTATCTTTCAGCTGGAAAAATGATAGTTTTAAAACACATAATTAGATCATTTTCCCTCTTTTAAAAAGACTTCTAGTGTTGTTTTTAAAAGATTTCTTTATTTATTTGAGGGAGAGAAAGAAAGAGAGTTGGGGGGGAGAAAAGAGGGAGAGAATTTTCAAGCATGGGGCTCTATCTCAGGAACGAGACCATGACCTGAGCTGAAGCCGAGTTGGACATCTAACCAACTGAGCCACCCAGACACCCTGGTTTTGTTTTGTTGTATTTACTGCAATCAAAATAGAACACAATTTTGGTCCTGTCTCCAAGCTATACTTGCTATGTGCCAGCAGGCTTCTCTCAATTCTTTCGTCTTCTTCCCTATATAACTGAAGGAATCCTAGTAAGTAAATACCCATCTAAAACTAGACCAATTAGACAGACAACATGTGGCAGATTCAACTTGTGGCAGATTCTACAACTCAGATTTTGCCAATTCCTGCCTCACTTCACTCTTTCCATTTTTAATCCACCCACCTTTCCATTCACAGTTGAAAATTCCAGAATCCAAGGAAGGCAAACACTACCTCCTCAACTGGTATTTCCTTTGGGATTCACTTGCAAATCATGCATCTGTTTGTTTTGAATGGCCTTTTGCTGAACATTTAGAGTTGGTTTTTGGTATCTCTGACACTGGTTGGGAAATTAAGCAACAGGAAGGAAAACAAAGCCATTCTTATCTAAACCATCCATTTTTGTTTTAATTAAATGCTCTTGCAAAGTTGCCCCATTTCAGATAAAATAGCAGCTATTATTATTATTTTCTTTAAAAGGCTTAGCGACTCCTGTAGTTTGCAGGATTTAAAAGCAATGGCTCTTGTTCAAAGTGCAGCTTCTCTATTAGATACTTAACTGCTTGTAACAATTCAGCTGCAGAAACAATCTCATCCCTAATGACTGTAACATGAAAACAGCTTGCCTTCTCCAATACAGGACACAGGCATTAATTGTGATGACTGGGTACACCTTACTGTATTGACACTCTTCTTACCGTGATTTATTGGGTACTAATTGCACATTTGTGGTATGCTAATTTCTATTTGGAAGGCTGTTCTATCACAGCTAAATGGTATAATTATAATCTCATTTATTCTGCTGTAATGATTGTATTCCTCCTTCAAAACTCTTCTGTTGGTCCAATATTTCCTTTTACTGCCCTTTGCATCTTTTCCAAAGGCAACAGAAGAGGTCCTTGAAGAACTGAATGAAGCTGACTTTTAGAGTGGATTTCTTCACATGGATGGGATTTGAAATTCTTTAATATTAAAAAGTTATGAAATTCAAGTTGCAAGGTTTTCTGAAGAAAGTTTAAGTCAGACTTTATTGAACGACGTCACTCTAACAGTAGACAAATGGTAAGCGGTATTTTAGTTTTAATTCTTTCCTGGATGCTTTCATAAAGAAAACAATACTGATGGCAAAATATTTGCAAAGCATTAAATGGAATCTGTTCTGTAAAACTTATTAGGACCTCACTGTAAATGATTTCAGGCCAGAAGACTGAGCAAAGATGAAGGGGGACAGAGTACAGATTAGGTAGAAGGGAACAGGGGCTAAACCCCAAGGTAGAAGGCACTGTGTCAAAGCTTAGGAAAAGAACCAAGTCCATGGTCTTAATAGAGATCCTCTTAATATTTGTAGTACTGCTCTTAAGCGACATTAATCTCTCCCCAATAGTGAATGAAAATCAGAAATACAGATTTGGAAACTAGATAAAAATACATCGTCAATTGGTGCCCAACTCACTCCAACAATTTCCTAAAAGTATTCCTAACCTCACGTCGCACTAAAAGAATGGAGGTAAACTATATATGCTAAACCAGTTTAGCATATAGCAAGAGGATTCACTAAGCTGGAAAAAAAAAATGTACTGGAGATCTGAGTTCATGATGTAGAAGATATCAGTGACAAGAGAAAGATCTAAAGTAGTATACATTAAAGGGTGCCTGGGTAACTCAGTAATTAAGCATTTGACTCTTGATTGTGAGTCAGGTTATGTTCTCAGGGTCATGAGATTGAGCCTATGTCAGGCTTTATGCTGTGCATCGAGTCTGCTTAAGATTCCCTCTTTCTACCTCCCTCTGCTCCTCCTTACCCCTGCTATCTCTGTTTCTTTCTTAAAAATAAACAAACTAATAAATAAAGATAAAAAATAAATTAAAAAATAATAAAATAATATACATTATGATCAGATTTGGAATAAAGGTGAGAAATGGGAAAAAAACATAAAATATTAGAATGTGTTGTTGTGTATTCATCCTGATTGTTTATTCATCCTAATTCTCTTAAACACTTTCTTTTCTTTTTTTTTTAAGATTTTATTTATTTATTTGACACAGAGAGAGAGAGAGATCACAAGTAGGCAGAGAGACAGGCAGAGAGAGAGGAGGAAGCAGGCTCCCTGCTGAGCAGAGAGTCCTATGCAGGCCTCCATCCCAGGACCCTGAGATCATGACCTGAGCCAACCAGCATTCAGTTTAAGCCACTGAACCACCCAGGCATCCTCTTAAACACTTTCTTTCCTTAGCTCAAACTCCATGCAACCAACACAATAGCATTGCCTATGCCCTGGAGTGGAAAGGTCGTGATGGTGAATTCTTCCCATGATCCAGATTCTGGACACATATCTACTCAAAATTCAACCCATTTCCTGTCGCCAAGATTTGCCCTCGTGGATTATCCCCACTCACCAAGTCACTTCTTCAAATTCAGGAACACTGTCTATATTCAGGTACACTTATTTGCTGGATTCATTTTAGCTTAGTTTTTAAAACACCAGAAGTATTCTATTTGTTTCTCCAAAAATACCTGGCACAGTGCCAGATACAATGGTCATTTTTTAGCATCAGTACAAAGCAATAACAGTTTCTTCAGAAATCTAACAGAATCTTCACATGAGGCAAGATGTGTATTCTTTGAAGAATGAACTTTCTCTTCTAGAATGTGTTAGAGCTGGTGTGGTGTAAAAAGTAAACTATGATATAAATTGAAAATATGCCTTGTTTACTGGCTGCCAAAAGGATGACAGATGTGAAGATTGAGTGCTTTTGAGTTCTCCATTTGTGAATGGCAAATTGTAGCATTTGTGAATATTAATGTCTTGCCTTTACTAAACATTTCTACTTCTAAAAATGTTTTCATAATTATCACTATCGCATTCTTTATTAGTCCTGAGGAAGACATGAACATAGACTAGAGGCATTCTTAGCAGTGTTCCCTACTTTACCACTATTAGGTCAACTACTAATGATAGTTAATATTTATTAAAGGCCTATTATGTTCTAGGTAGTAAAACATCCCAAGAATTATCTCCTTAATTTGCACAATAATCCCAGAAGATCAAGTAGTAGCTCTCCCTTTAATTGGAAAGCCTAACACTTTCTCAGTGTCTCAATAGGCATTCAATCAATATATCAGTGCATGAATACATAGTTCCCATTAATATTTTTGCTTTTATTTAGTTTACAAGTGAAAATTTGAGGTTTAGAAAGGTTAAATAATTTGTTCAAGTTTACTTAGCTAGTAAGCAAGTTAGCCTGGAATTGAATTCATCTTTACCAGACTATAATTTTCTCAACCATAAAGTCGTTTTTTGGGTTTTTTTTGTGTTTTTTTTTTAATTTATTTGACAGAGAGAGTGAGAGAGTTCCAGCAGGGGGAGCAGCAGAGGAGGAGGGAGAAGCAGGCTCTCAGCTGAGCAGGGAGACCGATGCAGGACTTGATCCCAGGACCCCGGGATCACGACCAGAGCTGAAGGCAGAAGCTCAACCAACTGAGCCACGCAGGCGCCCAGTCATAAAGAGTGTACTTAAAGTTAATGAAGTTTGGAGACAAAGATCAGGTTAGCACCCATGTTAGTTAGCACTCGTCCTCTTGCTTTTCCCTGCATCTTGCCTCACAGGACCAAGTCACTTAGCAAAACAAGATCAGGAACCTTGTTTCATCATTCTCAGAGCAAAGTTCTTTTTTGTTTTGTTTTGTATTTGTTTTCCCCTCTAACCTGGAGATGGGGGGAAGGCTGCCATAAAAGTGGACATTTTGAATTGAAGATTTTGAGTGAATAAAAAAGGATAATTTTATTTTTCAGTGCTCCCTGATGAAGCCATACTTTTGCTGGTTCAGGTACAAAGATTAGCCTTTTTTTTTTTTTAAAGAAGTATTTGGGAATCAAATGCAGATGAAGGACAAGTAGCTGGATATTCCACTGATACCAGTCTGTTAGAAGCAAGGAAATGACACTGATGCAAATCAGAAACATGATTTCAGACATTCACTTGCAATCCTTTCTCATTGGTGAAATATTGGTTCTACTTCAACTGAGTAGATAAATGTATATAGAATTTCAGAGGTGACTTCTCTGTTTTGAGAATATTTTCTTTGGTGGTCCTATCCAAGCTGTATGTACAGGTTTATAACCTCAACCCTAACATAGCCAGCTGACAGCTTTCTGAGATTGGTAGTCAGAGCAGTTGATATCCTGAAACCAAATGCAGTGTTTCCTAGCACTGACTCCTGAGAATGGGTGGCATATTTTATCATCTAGATTTAAGAGTCATAAATATAAATAGCTCTTTGTTTAAAAATATAGCATCCAGCCATTCAGTAAATCAATATTGCTCATGAGCTACACGTATGGTGTCACATGCTAAGCAGTGGGAAGTCATCAGTGAGAAAAAAAGAATCCGTTTCGTCTGACCAAACACATGTGAAACAACATGTAAGTATCACTGATGTGAAAGATGGCTCCATTATTTCCTTTTCAAGGTCTTCCACATTTCTTAATCCAGCCCTGCTTCATATCTAAACAATTAATATTTTCAATCATTTAGAACATGTTGAGTTATTAAGTAAATCTTCCATGGGACTTACGTATTGAAGGATTTTTAAAGATGGTCTGTGAAGAAGGGTATTTGTTTCTTATTAGTGTTGTGACAAATTGCTACAAACTTAGTGGTTTAAAACAACACAGAACCATTATCTTATAAATTCTGAAATTCAGAAGCCCAAAGTGAGAGTCACTGATATAAAGTCAGGATGTCAGCAGCGCTGGGGCCTTTTGAAGTCTCTAAGGAAAGAACCTATTCCTTTGTCTTTCCAGCACTTAGAGGCTGTCTTCCCTTCCGGGTGTGTGGTTCCTTCACTCATGACTCCAGCCACTTGTTTCTGTCATCACACTTCCTACTTCTGATGCTGATCCCCCTGCCTCCCTCTGATCAGGACCCTTGTGATTACATTGGTTTTGTCTGGATAATCCAGGATAATCTCCCCATCTCAAGCTCCTTAGTAATATCTAGACAGCCTCTTTTGCCATGGAAGCTAACATATTCATCATTTTCAAGGATCAGGTTGTGGACATCTTTAGTATCTGTTATTCGGTCTACCACAACAAGTGCACTTGTGATTGGACTACCAGTAACAGGAGGTGATACAGAAAGAAGGAAGTAAGGATACTGAGAATGGGAAGACTGTGAATACTAGAAAAGAGCAAGAGGAGTGGAATTATTAAAATAGCAGGCTTCGAGGAGCACCTGTGTCTCAGTGGGTTGAGCTTTTGACTCTTGGTTTTAGCTCAGGTCAGGATCTCAGGGTTGTGAGATTGAGCTTAGTTTCTTGCTCCACACTCGCTGGGGTGTCTGCTTGAGATTAGCTCTCTCCTTCTCCCTTTGCCCCTTCCGACCCTCTCTCTTTCTCTCTCAAACATAAAATAAAAGAGCAAATAAAATAAAATAACAGATGCTGAGAGGGAAAGAAGGGATGCTAAAGTGACATCTATCAAAGTCTATAACATAACTGAGCAAAGTCAGGGACAGCCAGGACTAGAGTATTTACTCAACCAAGCAATATGATACAGGAAGGACTGAGATGCAGGCCAAATGCAACTGAGTACAGGAGGTTTCAATCATTGTCATGGAGGAGAGAGGGGCGATGGATTTCTGATGAGAGCTACAGTACATTTCAAAGACTTTAGGGCATCGGTTTAGTAAAAATGTCATTTCTACTAACAGATTGATACTGGGAGAGAACATAATTGTCATTGTTCTGTTGGGGTCCAAGGAGATTTGGATCATACTGCTAGGTATCTCTGTATATTTAACCTTAGTGGCTGCCTTGTGAATATCAATGAGGTAACATATGTAATGTTAATAGCGTATTGACTGGCATATGGTTTTGTATTATAGACTGAATGTGCCCCCCAAGATTCATATGCTGAAGCCCTAACCTCCAATGTGATGACATTTGAAGGTGGGGCCTTTCATAGGTAATTAGGTTTAGATGAGTTCATGAGAGTAGGGTTTCCATAGTGGGATTAGTGTACACATCAGAAGTGGAAAGGAGACAACTTTCTCTCCACCACGTGAAGACACAAAAAGGCAACCATCTGTAACTCAGAAAGAGGGTCTATCACCAAGAATTAAATTGGCAAGCAACTTGATCTTGGAATTTCCAGCCTCCAGAACTATGAGAAATAAATTATGTTGCTTAAGCTACCCCATGGTATTTTGTTGTGGCAACCTGAGCTAAGACAATATCCAATAAGTGGAAAATATCATTAATACAAAGGCACCCCAAGGTCACCATGGGCATCCTCGATGAGCCAAAGATGGATCTGAGAACACTCAGAGAATGTTATCCCTGGCTGTGTCCTGGCCATTTCTACTGTCCTGTGGTCATCAGAAATTCTTTAGTTTCCCAAACTCCACGCTCTACTCAAAATATGGCCAAAGACCTTCCCGGAAGGCCACCATAAAGGCATAACCCTTTTTTAGGATTTATAGGTCTGTCTATCCTAGAAAACTTCTCCACTCCAGTTTTTCATTCTTTCTGTCTCTAAGTGAGATAATTATTTAATCTACCTTATTAGCTCTTTAGTTCATTCTCCTCCATGGAGATGGAAAGAAGTGGGAGAAAGACCTTCCAACAAACAGGGGTAGGAGTCCTACCTTTGCTGTGGCTCACTCCCATTGTGACCTGGAGTGGTTTAGAAAACATGGCAACTGGCTGATGACAAATTGGCTGATGGTCTAGGGAATAACCAGCTCTGGGTGATTTTAGACCTTTTCCCTAGACCTTCACTTCCCTCAGCTATGAAATAGAAAAAGTAACCATCTTTGCTGGAACTGTATGAGAGTAAAAGATACAATGTGGTAAAAATACTCAGCCTAATAACTTGAAATAGTAGGCTTTTAGTAGAAATTTTTAAGCTCTTTTCCTCTTTTCTGGCCTCGCTGTTCCTCACCACACACTTTGTGTCAGACCCAGAAATTCTTGAGTGTATATTCATGCTAGAATCCACCCAAGAATGAGATGTGTGGACACAGGTTTCTATTGGACCCTGGGAAGTAATAATCGTGAGACTTGAAGCTCTTACAAACCACATGAAAGAGTTTGGACTCATCCAAATTTAGCAGAAAGCAGTAAGTGAGTTTTAAGCAGGAAACTGGCATGATCAGATGGACTTAGCAATGTATGGCATTAGTGTGGAAACCAGATAGAAGGAGAGAGTAGAATAGCGGGTGAGGAGACCAGGTAGGACAGTTTTAATAACAGAGACTAGATAATGGTGGGCACATGTACCCACCAGTGCATATGCAGTGGGAATTGAATGATGATGTGCATTCAGAGATATTTAGGTAAAATATTTATAAGTAGACACTTGAGTATTTTACAGAGATTAATAAATGGCGACAGCCAGTTTTACGGTTTAGACAATTTTGTAGATTCCTGATCACATGGATGGATATGGGAAGAACAGAAGGAATAGGAGCAAGTGAGAAGAGAAAAGGGGTCTGTAAAATTCTGAACATGTTAATTCTGAGATGTGTTTATGATATCCACACAGGCAGGCTTATTTAAAAGGTAAAGGACACACTGGATCCATTAGTTTCAGAAGAAGTTAATCTTAAAAGGCCCAAAGGTGACTTGACTCAGGCTATGCTGTGGTTACATATCCAGTTCACAATAGGCTTCCTCCAGCTCTTCATGTCGGGAGAAACAGAAAGAAAAACACACAAGCCAAAACAATATCTTAGATGTATTCTTTAAGAAGAGAATGTGTGTGTTGAAATCCTGAACAAGTAGTACTTTCCCACTGGTATGGACTACAACGACGTGTAGCTTGTATTTCTTTTAGTTAGGTAGGTTCCGCCACTGTCAAAAAGAAGGGGACAGTAAATGGTGGTGACATCTCAGAGCATAGCTGCCTACTATTATTTCTCATTATTTTTAACAGGTAGCATCACACAGCTTACAGGGGCCTTCTCAAAAATTAAGCCTTGCCTCACAATTAAAGACTTTTATTTTTGTTTGTTTTACAAGTTTTACCTATTTCTTTGAGAGAGACAGAGAGCACAAGCAGGTGGAGTGTGGGAGAGGGAGAGGGAGACGCAGACTCCCCACTGAGCAGGGAGCCTGATGAGAGACTCAATCCCAGGACCCTGGGATCATGACCTGAGCCGAAGGCAGATGCTTAACCAACTAAACCACCCAGATGCCGGACACAATTAAAGGTTTTTGATTCCTTAGCAAAGCTCAGCTACTTTGCATGTATGTACATTTTCCTCGATAGGTTATGTAATGATTCTCATTTGAGGTTACCAATCTCCATCAGGTGTTGCTGTCATTCTCTCTCTCTTTTTCTTTTTCTTTCTTTCTTTTTTTTTAAGAGTTATTTATTTATTTGAGAGAGAGATTGAGAGAGAGAGCTCACAAGCGGGAGCACAGTGGGAGGATAGAGACTCTCTAGCAGACTCTGCACTGAGCATGGAGCCAATGGAGGAATTGATCTCAAGACTCTGAGAGCATGACCTGTGCCGAAACCAAGAGTTGGACCTGAACCAACTCTACCACCCAGGAGCCCCTGTCATTCTCTTTTTAAGATACCATGACCCCTACTCACCCACTGGACTTTTCAGGGCCCTGCCAATGCAGGGTAGAAAGTTTCCACCATGTGATTCTTCTACAACTGCATTCTATGACTAGAAATTTCAATAATGTGGTTTTCCTTAGCCATTGGGAGAAAAATGCATTTTTCTTTTCAAATGGGGATTTCTTTGTTACCATTTTCTCTTATGAAATGTTAAAACAAATCTACAGTTGTTTTCCTTTTCTGTCCTCTTACTCATATTCCTTTTTCATAGAGTGAGGTATATAGAAATATGAATAATATTGTAATCCCTTCTGGAACCAGAAGAGAAACATGGTTTCTATTAGAGTTTATTGTATTTTATTCCTTTCTTTAAAAAATAAAAGTTAAACAAAGTAACCCCTGGAGGCTCAAATCTTTCTATTTATAATCGTAGACAACCTGAGTTGGAGGACCAGCTTTCCTTGACATAATTCTTCTTTTTGATTTGGTCTCTGTTTTGCTTCTCTGAGAATACGTGTATGATGGTTGCTTTAGTGTTGGAAGTTATTCACCTTGTGTGTCTGAGGGTGGGTGTGCATTTTAGTCTCCATAGATACCTCTAAAAAGTCACAGTGTCTGTTGTAAGTTGCGAATATGTTTATTTTATGTGTTGGTATGCAGTGGTTAGTAGGAATTGTATAAGATCTCTTACTGATATGCTTTATTTTTCAGGTCGTATAATTTCACGTACTATTAATCAAAGTGGTTAAACCTTTCTCTAGTAAATACACACCAACTTATTAATGTACTCATTCATTTATTGACTTGTCTACTTATTTGTTTCTCTGCTTGCATGTTTATTCTAACATGTGTGTACTTTTCCCCCTTTCCATCTATAATTAATGCTACTGGAAATCAAGAGGCCAGGTTTGTAGACTACATTCTGCCAACGATTTGTAATAGTACATCAGAAAGAAAAAGGAGGGGAAAAAGGCATTTGCTATTTCTTTCTTTTAACTGTATGGTGGGATTAGTAACTAATCCAAGCACATGTAATTCTTGGAGTTGTTCTGATAGTGGAATTCAACTTTAAAACAACCCAAAGAATATACGCGACCAGATGGCAGGGAGCTATCATCTTTGCCCAGGCAGAGCATTAGGAGCTATAAAAGTATCCATTTGTTCCCAAAATAACCACACAAAGTGGGTGCTACATTACTTAGGCTTCTGATCACCAAAGTGAGGCTTAGACAGTTTAAATAACTTGCCTGTAGTATATCAGCTGGTAAATGGGAGAGTCACAATTCTGACCTGGGTCTGTCTAAATCCAGAGCCCAGACTCATTCTTCCCTCCATATACTAGCAATAGAATTGCTGTGGTTTTAAAAGCACTCTGCTATGTGATCCACCGGCACAAGCACCTCCATGGCTGCCTTGCCAGGTCTGGAGTGGTGACATCACTGAAGGATCAGTGGAGTTATACGTATGAGTCTTTCAAGTGATCTACTGTTGCTGTCCTTTAGGGCCCCTGCAGTTATTGATGCTTTATGTTATCTATGTTTGAAGCCAGGTTG
Organism: Ailurus styani; assembly: GCA_002007465.1. NCBI lineage: Eukaryota > Metazoa > Chordata > Mammalia > Carnivora > Ailuridae > Ailurus > Ailurus styani. The sequence continues at coordinate 837,134 of LNAC01000055.1, forward strand.
AAAGCATGGATGGTGTCTAAGGGTGCCCTCTCCCTCACAGAGGACAGAAGGGCACTGAAGATTAATTGCTCAGTTAGACTGATGGTTAAACCAATTCTGTGGTAAATGAGGGGAAGTTCTTCCTTACTTGTCTCTTTCCCCCACTAGTCTGTAAGCTCAGGAAAAGAAGAGATTAGGTTCATCAGGGTCCCCATTGTACTCCCAAAGTCTAGAACAGTAGCTGAAATGATGTTTATTGTGGGCCGAATGGAATAAATACCCATCTCTTCAGTCAGCGGATCTTTTTTTCTGTCCTTCCCCAGATCTTAGTCACCCTTGTACAAATGCCACACTGACTACCTGCAGTTGTTTTTGTTTACAATCTATTTCCCTCATTAGGCTATAAATTATCTGAGAGGGAAGGCAGTGTCTTAATCATGTTTTTATCTGAAGTGTTCAACAGTGACTGGAATAAATACTTGTTTTCAATAAATATTTGTAAAATTAACTTAAAAATGAATAAATTATTTCAGTTCAACAAAGAGTTTCAAGCAGTTTTAATTTTCCACTCATTTTCACAGGCACCAGAGAAAGCCTTAGCAATCAAGAAGTTGGTCATTGATTGGTCTGTAGTCTAATATAATGTCATGTGCTGGTTATTTTCCCTCAACTTCACACTTGCTCTTCTACTTGTTATTTTGTGATGTTGAAATTAGGACTTCACAAAATAAGTTGTTTTTGTTTGTTTGTTTATTTGCCACCTGGCTTCCTGGCTTCCTGTACCCAAACAGGTTGTTAGAGGGGGTGGAAGGCAGGAAGAAGAGCTAAAACCAAATCTTCCCTCTTCTGGGTGGTTTGTTTCTGGCAGTAGTGTCCCAGCAGAATACAACATGGTAGTCCTCCCAGGGGCGCCAACCTCCAAGCATTTTCTTCAAGAAGCAGATACCAACTCACTGCGTCCCATCAGAGGCAACAGCTGCAAAAACGGTCCCTGTTCCTTAGACGTATATGTTGTGTTCTTCAGGGTTCCTTCTCTGAGCTTCTAGATTCTGGTTGCCCTAATTCCAGCCCATTCGGTAGCTTTAGATGATTATTGACAGTAGATGCCACCACTTCCGGAAAGGGAGGAGAAGTAGAGGTGGGTTTCTTCACTCGTTGATGGTTGATTTAGGAAACCTGTGTTGATTTACATGCCTCAAGCCAAGAACCAGGCATTTGAAGAGCATAGCCTTCAAGGAATTGTCAGCCTGCTAGTAGATTCAGACATGAAGAAGGTAAGTTAGAGGTACTGTGTGGCAAATGGTAACAATTACGGCATAATGCGGTAATGTATTTTATTACAAAAACCCATACAATCCCCCAGTTTCTCCAAATTTATTTTGTAGTGCACCTGATGCCATCTTCTCTTCCAAAGTAATGGCATAAAAAATGACAGAGCTACTATTACCCATGTATGTTAAAGATGAAAAAAAGAAGCTTAGGGGTGCCTGGATGGCTCAGTCAAGTTAAGCGTGGGACTCTTGATTTCAGCTCAGGTCATGTTTTCAGGATTGTGAGATCAAGCCCCCTGTAGGGCTTGGTGCTAGGTATGAAGCCTGGTTGAGATTCTCTCTGTCTTCCTCTGCCCCGCCCGCCCCCCCCCTGCCACTTCCTCTTGTGCGAGTGCTCTCTCTCTCTCTCAAAAAATAAAAAAATTTAAAAAATTAAATAAAACAAAAATTAAATAAAAATGAAGTTCAAAAATCCCTTTCTGAGTATTACTCAGTGATTCAGTAAGTAATGTTCCTGAAGACTGCTTTATGGACAAGATAAACATTCATAATTAGACATCAGGAAGAATTTTGTCAGTGCATTTCTTTTTCTCTGCCTAACATTTTTCCCACCAAGTTCAAAAACAATTAAAAATGTATCTAACTCTTGCTTTCTGACACAAAGGAGATCATTTCCCACTGTTTTGTGAAAGAATTTTGTTCTCTCCTATGACCTTAATGTCAAGAGAAATAATTTCTCATTTTGCAGTGTACCCTGGGGACATGACCAAAACCTGGAGTCCTTCAGAAGTCAATGGGATCTCCATGCTTAACTGAACAATGTCCGCCTAGCCTGGAGAAGGATGAAAAATCGGTATAAAATATGAGATCCTTTTTAATGTCCTTATTTATTAGACAGGTTATTAGTAAAGAAAATAATCGAACAGGAATTGATATTACAAACAACACATTCTGATGATTCTATACATTTGGTTGCTTTTTAGAAATTTGCGGGACTGATAAATTATTTTCAGTGAACCTTAGCAAGAAGTTCCTCTAATGAACTTTTCATATTTTATTTTAAGCAGCAATTTTTATATATAAAATTATCTTCTAAGATTGCAGAAGTGTGGCAGTTATTAAGACTGATGTCTAAAAGTTCCTTTCCTGAAGTTCCTTGTGTGCATTTAATTATTATTTTTTAAATGCATTTAATTTGAATTAATGTGGTATAGGTAGAAACTGTGGTGGTCATTTATTTTTAAAATCTTTAATAAATTAAAATATCATTTACTCTTTTTTTTTAAGATTTTATTTATTTATTTGACCGGGGAGGGGGGGGGAATATAAGCAGGGGGAGAGGGAGAAGCAGGCTTCCCGCAGAGCAGGGAGCCCGATGCGGGGCTCGATCCCAGGACCCTGAGATCATGATCTGAGCCGAAAGCACAGGCTTAACAACTGAGCCACCCAGACGCCACAATATCATTTACTCTTAAATGTCTCTTTTATTGCAAATTCCTCATTAAAAATTTGGAATCCATATACAAAACATATATGGAAACATATATTGAGGGTAAGAAAAACTTCAAAAACAACAAGGGCACCTGGGTGCCTCAGTCAGTTAAGCATCTACTTTGAACTCAGGTCATGATCTCAGGGTCCTGGGATTGAGCCCCGCATCCGACTCCCTGCTCAGCGGGGAGTCTGCTTGTCTCCCTCTCTCTGCCATTCCCCCTACTCATGCTCTCTCTTTTCTCTCGCTCTCTCCCAAATAAATAAATACGGTTTTTAAGCAATAACAACAACAAAAGCATCTCCTGTGAGGAATCGAATATCTATCTATTGCTTTCATTTAAGTCAGTGCATTTAATAAACAAATAAGTTGCTTGTTTTCTATAAAAGAAAAAAATATTGAGTGTTGATAAAAACATTTTTTTCATGATTATTGTTACAAACACTGTTGATAGCATGGTGATAATCAATAAATACCCTCCAAAAATTCTCTACCACAAATGAAACTCATACGGTTTTGTTTTTAAAAGTTAGAACTCAGTGTAAGGTTGAATGCAAAGGAACAAAATTACCTCCAATACCACAAATTTAGCCTTATTTATACAGCTTCCTATATAAATACCATATGGCATATAGGCTGTAATATTCTTTATTTTGAACAAGCTATTTTTGAAGGCCTTGTGTGTGCCCAGAGCTGCTTAAATTCTGAAGATGTATATAGAGAAATGGTTTGCAACTTAGAGGAACCCAAAGTGAGCTGGGGGAGTGAGGCAGGTATTTGAAAAATGATGATAATAAGTGAAATGCTAGAAGTGCTATAATTACCTGACAATCAGATGGGCTTCAGTAAGTTTATGCATTTATCATTGACTCATACAAAAATGTACATAAAATGCTTACTATATGCAAGACATTGTGTAGGCACTGGCACTGGACCCAAGACACTTGAGTCCTTCATGTATGGAACTCATGGAGTGGGGAAGAGAGACATTTGGCAACTAATTATGCAACTACCATGTATTTCTAAATGAACTTCATTTTTAGAAGAGTTTTATATGACCAGGAAAATTGCACAGGTAGTAGAGAGTATTCCTCTTTACCTGGACAGTTTCCCCTATTATTAGTCTATTACAGTAGTATGGCATATTTGTTACAATAAATGAATCGATATTGATACATTCTTTTTTTAAGATTTGTTTATTTAGTTAGTTTTAAGATTTATTTAATAAGATTTCTTTATTAATTTAAGATTTACTATTTATTTATTTAAGATTTTATTTATTTATGGTGGTAGAGAGAGAGGGAGAGAATTCTTAGGCAGAATCCCTGCCAAGAACAGAGTCCCTCATGGTGTTCAATCCTAGGACTCTGAGATCATGACCTGAGCTTAAATTAAGAGTTGGCCACTTAACAGACTGAGCCACCCAGGTGCCCCATCATATCAATACATTCTTATAACCAAAGTCCATAACTTTATTCCAACTATTTTTTTAAATAATTATTTTTAAAAAATAAAATGCAGAATGATTTGCAAAAGGGGTGGAGATCCTGAACTCATACTAGAAAATCAGTAAGTAAGTCATCGATTTGGAATTTATGGTACACTCTGGGAGATGAGTAGGAATTGGCTAGAAGAAGGTAAGGGGGAGTGGGCACCTGGGTGGCTCAGTGAGTTAAGCCTCTGCCTTCGGCTCAGGTCATGATCTCAGGGTCCTGGAATCGAGCCCTGCATCGGGCTCTCTGCTTAGCAGGGAGCCTGCTTCCCCCCCCACCCCTACCTGCCTCTCTGCCTACTTGTGATCTCTCTCTCTGTGTCAAATAAATAAATAAAATCTTTAAAAAATAAATAAATAAAAAGATAAAGGTGTGGGGGATAAAATTATTCCAGGTACAAGGAACAGCATGTGCAAGTTTCCTGAGATGAGAAACAGAATGTATCTTTCATAAAAATAGAGAGACAGCTGGTGTGATTTGAAGAAAGAGATTGAGGAGGGAAATCACATGAACTGATACTATTGCAGGCCCAGCACTAGATCATATTGATCCTAGGAAGTCATAACAATTTGGGTCTTCATTCTAAAAATCCTGGAAAATTGTTGAAAGATTTCAAGTATCATGATGACATCATTGTATTGCCATTTTAAAAAGAACTCTCTAAAAGACCTACAGTTAACTATTTAGGTGATTATTCAAATGCACTCTAGCATCCATATATGTGTGGTTAGTTCCCGAAACTCCAGGGTTGTTACTCATGTTTTACCCTCTCCGGATGATGGTGTTTCTAAGGTTGGAGGAGATCAGTGGGGACCACACTTATGGTGTCCATACTGGTTTGGAAGCACTCCCCAAACATTTAACATTTAGAGAACAGTCAATTATTCAACAACAGGAATTCCAAAGGTATCACGAATAGTAAAAGTTATGGAGCCATATGGAAAATACAAATTACAGGACCCTACCTAGCAACATCAGAATTGTGCTCATAGTACTTAAACACTCTATTCTTTGAGCTATTCCTAAAACCTCGGTATGGTAGATCATTTAATGGTGCTATCAGGCAAATGCCACAGGGGTGCCCAACAAATAATCTCTTTTTAGTTCAGATTCTATGCAAGGAGGTGATTCTTCCTGCTTTGAAAAGATCACGATACCACCTACTATACCATTGTGTATGAACAGCGATGGTGAAAAGTAGAAGTCACTGAGAGAGAATATACAAATACCCAGTAATCCTGTTACTGAGAGAGAGAAGTTAGGTATCTGTAAAGGGTGAGTTTTACAGAGCTATTGAGGGTAGGCATATTATTTCAGAAAGCAGTTTACAGAAGCTTATGAGGTAAAGACAGTGAGTAGAGCAAGTGTCACCAAAACTAAGAGATTTCAATAATCAGTGTGCATACTGAAGCAACAACCAGTTCATATGTACAAGACGTACAAGACTCAAAGGAAATAAAGAAGATAAAAAAAAAAAAAGAAAATACAGAAGATGATGAGAAAGTCCAAGAAAAAGAAGATTCCAGTCTCAAAATAGATAAAAATATTTGCATAAGTTATTAAGAGTAAGCAAAAGTTAATATCTGAATCCCACTGCATAGAACATAGCCGTGCTATATGTTAAGGAGTAAAATATAGATAATGTCCTCATTTTGAAATGGGGGTCCAGTCATACACAGCCCATACTCACATGTCTTACTGAAACCCTGCCCTGGAAGTGCCCAGGTGTTGATATATGTATACTCACACCTCTCCCTACCCTCTCTACTCCCAGCTTCCTGGGGTCCAAAGCAGGAATTTGAGTACACTTAATCAAAGACAAAGTATTCATGCTGAATTTTTGTTTTCTGTTCTTTTCTTCTCTTTTTTCTTTTTTTATGGTGTGGGGGAGGGGCACAGGGAAAGGGAGAGAGAGAGAATCTCAAGCAGACTTCACACTCAGTGGGGAGCCTGATGTGGGGCTCCATCTCACAACCCTGAGATCACGACCTGAGCTGGAATCAAGAGTTGGACGCTTAACCAACTGAGCCACCCCAGGCAGAATTTTGAAAAATGTGAAGGAAAGTTAATATTACTTGTAATCTTCCTAATCTTAGCTAGAGGAAACTATGGTTAATTTTTTGTTAACATTTTGCAGATAGATGAACACACAGCTAGGGATCGAAATGGTATAATTATTCTATACTCTGTCCATTGGTCTCTCTGTCCATCTCTGTCTGTCTTCCCCTCTCTCTCTGTCTCTCTGTCTGTCTCTGTCTTTGTCTCTCTCTGTCTCTATCTCACACACGCAATCACCCCATAGAGTGTCTACAGAGAATATACACACTGTAAAACAAAATTAAACTCAGACTACATATATTGCTTTGCAACATTCATCCCAGTGCTACTCTCGCTCTCTTTTTCTTTTAACAGAAACATATTTAATAGGAGTACAATTTAACCCATGGTGCATCTACATCATCAGTTCCCACTGAAACATCTCTGAAGGAACACATTTTAGGAGGTATTTCATGGACACACTGACAGAGTTATAATGATTTCAATTTTAATCCACATCTATCCCATACATATTAATATAGAGATTTTAGAAAAACTCCAAATAAAAATAGTAGCTAGAGAAAAATCATCAGTACTCACTGTAGGCTCCACGATGAAATAAAGTATGCACGTACAGTAAGCGCTGAGAAGAAAGAANAATTTTAATCCACATCTATCCCATACATATTAATATAGAGATTTTAGAAAAACTCCAAATAAAAATAGTAGCTAGAGAAAAATCATCAGTACTCACTGTAGGCTCCACGATGAAATAAAGTATGCATGTACAGTAAGCACTGAGAAGAAAGAAGAGCAGGGCAATTACCAATGTGCGACTCAAGACAACACTGATGTTTCTAGAAGGCCCTCTGGGCCTAAACCTGGAGTGGGGATGTGCAATGATTCGTATCTTTATATGACAGCCAGACTTTTTATTTTTTTATTTTATTTTAAAAATTTTTTTAAAGATTTACTTATTCATTTATTTGACAGAGAGAGAGAGATCACAAGTAGGCAGAGAGGCAGGCAGAGAGAGAGAGGAGGAAGCAGGCACCCCGCTGAGCAGGGAGCCCGACGCGGGCCTCGATTCCAGGACCCTGAGATCATGACCTGAGCTGAAGGCAGAGGCTTAACCCNCTGAGCCACCCAGGTGCCCGACAGCCAGACTTTTTAGCAACATGTTTATTGTCTTCAATAAATTCTTATAACTTGTGAATAATGTTTAATAATTCATTTTGTTGATTATCAAGAGTCCCTATCTACAAAAAACAAAGTCTTTAGGATTGAGTACCATGGACCAGTAAGAATAGCAAAAAGGACAGATATTTTTGGGTTAGTTCTACAGTCCATCAAAAGGTACGTCATGACCTAACAATAGGCCAAATATCATACATTGGAACAATCTTCTATCTTAATTCATGACTGGCAACAAACTCCTTATTTTCCACTCTATTAATTTCTTCAGGTGAAACCAAGTTGCATACTTATTATTTTCCTTATATATATAACTACATTTCCAGATGAACGTAATAACATAATCAGCACTTAGAGTAGAATAGAAAAAACTTTTTTATAGGTTCATCATAATTTTTTGGGTAACACAATACAGAGAGACATGATCTATTCATTTTCCAAAGTTAATTTAAGTCCTGGGTTATATGCTCAACTTTTCTTGTGTCTTTAGTGACAGAGTTTCAAACCATTTGTAGATTGGAAATAAATTAATTGCTATGTCTCCTTTCCTTCTTGTTCATTGTTATGTTTACATGAATATTTTTCAATTGAAACACCAAATCTAATTTAATTACTTGCACAGAAACCTACTAAGAAGACTGAGACTTTTCTTTAAAAGTGATTAGTTCAATAAGGTCTTAACAATGTGTAGCACTTCAGGTAAAGATTGATTGGTAGTATTGTTGGACAAAACCACATTTGCATTGTCATTCAGTTAGTTGACCTTTTCTCTTCAAAGAATGGCTATAATGGACTCATAGCCTTAGGCCCAAAGGAAAGACTCTTACTCCACTTTAATTTAATACCTGTTATTGCTTTTGTTTTCGTATACATAAATGGACACGTGTGAGTATGCACATGCACATGTACACTTTTATAATCAAAGATAGTACTCTGATTGAAGTCTTTGCAAATGAAAAACAGTAAGCGAATACATCAACAAAATTTAGATTTTTCTTTTTCAGGCAAACCTTGAATAGCTTAAGAAAGATCCTTTGCCTTTTTGTAGTCGTACTTATAAGACTCTTGACTGACTATGAGATTCCTTTTACTACAGTGAGGTTAATGAGTATTGTGTTCTGAAGCATTTCTATTTAATCATGTGCATTAATGAAGGCAGAATGTCTTACATAAACAAATAATTTTAACAATTGGAGTGGAAACATTCTTCACTGATGCAGACAGCTGGAGTTTGGTACTTAACTGTGAAACTGCACATTTTCCCAGATATGTATTTTGCATTGATAAAAATAGGTATAAATATGAATTGACTATATAAACATTGTGCTTATTACATTGTTATAAGAGGGGTTAATGATTTAAATGGGAGAATAGATATGTCATATACAGAATTATGATAAAAAAGAGCTTAGATTTCAAAAGTACTCAGATCAATCATTTCAGAGGTATGACACAGGTATATGATATTTATAGTATCTAACATGCTAACATGTAATATAATACAATATGATAAAATATAATATATGATGTGAAATATAGTATAATACAATGTATGTCATATAAGATAGGAAAACATGAACTCTGGAGTCACCAAAATTTGGGATTAAATTGGAGCTCAATCTCTTACTGATAATGTGACATTGAGAAAGTTATTTAATCTCCGGTGCCCCAGTTTTATAAATTATAAAATGAGAAACTCTCTCACATCTTAAAGGACTTTGTAAGGATGAAATAAAGTAACATATGAAGAATTCAGCATTGATACTGCTACTACATGATAGTAGTTGCTTTACAAATATTATTATTATTTCAAGATTTATTTATTTGAGAGAGAGAGAATGTCGGGGGAACAGATGGAGAGGGAGAGAGAATTCTAAGCAGAGCCCACGCTTAGCATGGAGCCCAACATAGGGCTCAATCCCATGACCTGATGAACCCAAGATCATGACCCAAGCTGAAATCAAGAGTTGGATACTCAACCAACTAAACCACCCAGGTGCCCCTACAAATATTATTTTTACTATAGTATGACATTCTCCCTGCCCCCACACATCTGATGTGAGGAACAAATGACATATGGATCATGCTACCAGTAGCTAACGTGTTACAGTGTGATGACTAAAAAATTATAATGTGTGGTCATTTAGCCATTATATATATATGCATATATTCTGTATAGCTCTGTATATGTGTGTATATGTATATACATATATATTCTGTATTATATGTAGTTCTGTATATATATATATATATTCTGTAGTTATAGTTATATAGCTATATATTGTTATATAGCTGTAGTTATATATAACTAATTCACAAATGATGTAGTACAAAGAGCATTAAACCAGGGGTAAGAAAAAAAACATTAATTTGGGTGGGTGTAGTGCCATTTTAAAAAATATATGCCTGTGTTATAATTGATTTAACTGTATGTATTTTTTTGCTTTTTTTATATTTAAAGGGTACAATTTGATAACTTTTGATAGAAGTAGGTATCATCACTATAACCAAGATAATGAACATATCCACCATTTAAAGTCCTCCTGCTGCCCGTTTGTCATCCTTCCGACCCATCCCGCCCCTTCTCCTACCCTACATTCCCTCCTCCCAGACCTCAGGTAACCAGTGATCAGTTTTCCCTCACTACAGATTTGTTTATAGTTTTCAGAGTTTTATGTAAATAGAATCACACAGTATGCATTCCTTTTCATCTGACTACTTTCACTCTGCCTTACTTTGAGTTTTATGGGTGTCATATTGTATATCTATAGTTCATTCTTTTTTATTGCTGTGTGGTATTCTATTTTCAGATAGTCCAAAGTTTATCCATTCATCTGTTGATGGACATTTGGGTTATTTCTACTTGGGGGCTAATACAAATAAAGCTTCTATGAACATTCCATTCATGTACAAGTCTTTGTAGGGACATACGTTTTCATTACACTTGGGAAAATAAGTAGGAGCAGAATGACTGGATCATATGGCCAGTGCATGTCTAACTTTTAAAGAAAATTACAAAGTATTTCCCAACTCGTACTATTTTACGTTGCCACTACCAGTGTATGAAAGCTCTAGTTTCTCCACATCCTTTTACTTTTAGCCACTCTAATAGGTGTGCATGGATATATTATTGTGGCTTTAATTCCCATTTCTCTAATGATGTTTTTCATCTTTTCATATGCTTATTTACTATCCATATATCCTTTCTGTGGATGCATCTGCTCAAATAAGTCAGTCATTTTAATTGAGTTTTTTAAATTGAGCTTTGAGTTTCTTATTTTTCAGTAAATTAGATACAAATCTTTGTCAGATATAGTCAATTCTCATTGCTCTTGGAAGTTGTGTTCTATGGTTACCACAAATACTGAATTAGTGAATGCTGCACCATTGTTCTGAGGGGAAATAAAGGTTTAGATTACTACAAGCCCCTAGTCACATTTTTATCAACTGATCAGTACATACCTTCATGGGATTTTGTTTTGTTTTGTTTTGTTTTGTTTTTTTTATTAACATATAATGTATTATTTGCCCCGAGGGTACAGGTCTGTGAATCATCAGGCTTACACATTTCACAACAACCCCCCATAGAACATACCCTCCCCAATATCCATCACCCAGTCACTCTATCCCTCTCCCTCCACTCCCTAGCAACCCTCAGTTTGTTTCCTGAGATTAAGAGTCTCTTATGGTTTGCCCCCATTCCAATCTTTTATGTGCATTTTTGTTTAAAGGCACCTAATTGAAAATATGTTGTCGATTCATTAACTTTGAACTCATGGCCAATGGCACTATACCTCCTGTTGGAATAAAGCTTCCCTCAGACAGGTAGATCTCTCTGGGACACATCACAGCTTTCTTGTCCTTAAGAAGATTAAACAGATATTCAGCACTACTGTTGAGGGCCATTTTGAATAGCAAAATCACCACCAAAGAACACATCAGGGTGAAAAATGTGGCATTAAATATGCCACAAAAAGGACACTGGTTTATAGTATTAGAGCTGAAACAGGAGGACAAAAGATCACCTTGTCCCATCTCAGCTGAAAATGTGCACTTGCAACATTTTGAAGGGGAAAGATGAAAAGGGCAGGTTACCTTGTGTGGCACTTATTGGACATAATGAAGTAAGGGAAACTGGAGCCCTAACCGTTACTGTCCTGGCAGGTGCTAACAACTTGGCCTAGTATTCTGCTGGGACAGATTTATTATGTCCAATTCTATTTCTCCATATCATGCCACCCTGTCAAACTCACTTACTAAGGTCTTTTTTTTTTTAATTCCGTCAGATTTTCTGTATAGATAATCAGATTAGGTGAGGTAAATTCATTTCATTTCTCCTTTAAAATGTAATGTTTTTATTTCTGCTTCTTTCCTGATTTCATTGTCAAGAACTTCTAGTACTACTAAATAGAAGTAGTGAGAGTGGACAATCTTTTTTTGTTCCTGATCATAGGGGAAAAGTATTCAGTTTTTCACAAGTAAGTATGGCACTTGTAAGTTTTGATAGATGCATGCTATCAAAGTGAAGAAGTTCTCTTCTGTTACTAGTTTGCTGAGAGATTTTTCAATGAATGGGCTGTGGCTTTTGTCAAATGCTTTTTTGTGTGTGTGGCTATTAAAGTCATTGTTTCATTTTTATTATTTCATTGTTAACATGGTGAATTCCTTTGATCCTAACACTAAATCAACATTGCATTTCTTGGATAAACCCTACTTGGTCATGATATATACATATACATATACTTTATTTGCTAACATTTAGGTTAACTTTTGCATCTATGTTCATGAGTGTTATTGGTCCACAGTTTACTTGTAATGTTTTTGTCTGATTTTGGTATCAGAGTAATAATAATCTCATAGAATAAATTCAGAAGTTTTCCTTCATCAAATTTTTTGAAAGAGTTTACATAGAATTGATAATGTTTATCTGTTACATATTTGATGGAATTTACCAGTGAAACTATCTGCACTTGGAATTGTCTTTGTAGGAAGGCTTTTAAATTATAAATGCAATTATTTTAATATATAGTAAGTTTTCAGTTATCTAGTTTTTCTTGAATAAGCTTTAGCAATTTCTGTCTTTCAAGGAATTTTCCCTTTTAATCTGACTGGTCAAATGTCAAGGACCAGCCTTGACTCAACAGAGAAACCTGAGTTTGGGGGTGGGAATGAGAAAGAAAGAAACACAAAGAATGGAATCCAGAGGGTCACATCTAGAGGCTGAGATGACATTTATTGATTTACAGCAGTTTTATATGATTCAAGCACAATATCATCACATGAGAGTTACTTTGATCATTGCATAGATAATTCAAAGGAACAATCATTGGTACAATCTACTAGTGAATAACAGATATTTCATTTAGTGCTGTTACCCTACATTGCAGCAGCTCAACTAGCTTAAGGGCAAATCTCTTTTTCTATGCTTACTTCCTGCTATGTGGTTTACATGCTTCTGCAAGCTGTGGTTATGGCAATGCTTTAGGGCTGAACTGTGGTGGGTAGGGCTGGTCTCTGACCTGGCCGTAAGACCACAAGGACCCTATCAGCTTGCTGTCTGGTCATCACAGTCAAATTTATTGATATAAGAGCATTCATAGGAGTCATAGATATTACCCTTTTATTATCTGTAGAGTCTGTAGTAATGTCAACTCTTTCACTTCCGATTTCAGTATTTGTGTCTTCTCTTTTTTTCCTGATAAATTTGACAGATAGTCACCAACTTCATTGATATTCTCTGAGTTAGTTTTTCATTCCTTTGATTTTCTTTGTTGTTTCTGTCTCCTATTTCATTGATTTCTGCTCTGATCTTTATTATTATTTTCCTTATACTTTGTATGTCATTTGCTTTAATTTTTCTAGTTTTGTTGTTGTTGTTGAAGTTGACCTTGCTGAGTTGAAACTTTTATTCTTAATCTAATATAGGTAGAAAACATTATTTTTCTGTCCCACCTCTAAAATTTTAACTCTACAACCTCTTTGAAATCACTTTACTTTTGAATTTATTTCCTTTATCTGTCAAATGGGAATATCAGTTCTGTCTGATCAGTCACCAAATCTGTTTGACAAAACTCTCAAGAATCAAGTGATGATACTATATGACAAAAAGTTTAAACACTATTATAGGTTGAATAGGCATATGCTATTATTGTATTTGGTTACTTATCACGTTCTCAACAGCCAAAATAAATTTTTAAAAAATTTTATAAATTAAATTGAAGATAATATTTTCTACTTTGTTTTTCATGAATGCAGCTTTCTAGAAAACCCCTAGATAAAATGCAGTGAGTCTCAACTAGGATGTGTATGGAAAAATGTTGGTTTGTCTTTTTTGTTTCAGTTTTTATATATTTACTTTCTGAGAAATAGGTTTTATATTGTGTGAAGAAAATTTCCCTCCTCCTTTCTTTTTGAAGTGGTTTTAGGAGCAGGTGGCATAGCTTTAGCAAGATCTCTCTCCCCTGAGGCAGGTCTGGTATTGATCAGCTCTGAAATGAATGTCCTGCTCTCAACAATCCCCCATATTGACTATCTGCTCACTTTGCCAATTAAAGCAGGCAGAGAGTTATATGTTTTACCTTTGGGTTCAGTTTTGGACCAGGCATCTATGATTTCTTTTAAATTTGCCTTTGATCCAGAATCCAGATCCCCTAAGGGCTTTGCCTTCCTTGCTTCTGAATGCATGAAGTTTCTGTTACAGAAGATTTTCAGATGCCTTTGTTGATTGACAAATAAGGAGAATGAGAAAAAAATAAAACCATGGGCAGGTCTAAATAAATAATGAAAAAGAAAACTTGAAACGATTTATTTTTAAAAAGTTAGAAATGAAAATACCCCACATTTAGGAGCCGTTGACTAAAGGACAAAGGTAAAACCATGACTTTTTAATTTATTTAATGAATATTTATTAAGTGACAGCTGTATACCAGCCAGGCCCTGGTCACACCACCAGAGATACAGTGGTGACCAAGACAGGTGTGGTCTCGTATGAAACTTACATCCTCATTCTTCCAATGTTCAGTTCCTCCTTGGCTTGAGTTTTGTGCTTGTGTCAGCAACTTGACTGAGTTGTGACAAATATACATTTGAATAGTTTCTCATTTGTCTCCAGAAATATTTAATTGTTCACTTACTCTGGTAAGTGTGGAAGACACAAAAGTAAGAGATAGAGAATTCTTTTTTTTTTCTTTAAAGATTTTATTTATTATTTGAGAGAGAGAGAGAGAGACCACAAGCAGAGGAAGTGGCAGGCAGAGGGAGAGGGAGAAGCAGTCTCCCCAATGAGCAGGGGCTTGATCCCAGGACACTGAGATCATGACCTGAGCTGAAAGCAGATGTTTAACCAACTGAGCCACCCAGGTGCCCCAAGATAGAGAATTCTTTATGTCAAGGGGTCATAATACCTTGAGAAGAAAAACTCTGCTTAGTCCATGATTAATAATTTACAAACTACACCAACATGACACAAATATATATTTGTATCCTTCTAGGTTTACAGTGGTCTCCTGACCTCGCAACCATCCTAGGAAGGGTGGAAGTCACCTTCTGTGGCGATAGGACAAGTGAGTCTGCAGGGTCTTGAATTCTATGCAATGAAACCTCCTTACTAAATAACTGGGTCAGCAGAGCCATTCTCAAGTTGCTGTACTAAATCTTGACTTTTCGTTCAGATTTGCATGTAGGGCTGCTTATAGTGGTCCTTCCCTAGGCATCCTGTCTTCTCAGTTGTGGAGCCAAACAACATGGAGCTTCAAGAGGAAGTCCATACTCTACTCTTCCCTGACAACCTTCTCAGCAAATCTTCTCCTCTAAACTCTTCCTATATAGAAAATCTGGCACTTCTAAAGTGCAGTCATATCCTTATATGGATTTTGTTGCATTTTGTCTTTTCTAGGACATAGTAAGACATGTTGACCCTTGAAAAAATATCATCTATTCTGGGTCTGTCCTTGAAGTACACAGTTATGCTTTTTATCCCTTCCTGATGAAGCTTATCCTCTTCTCCTTACTACTGGAGACTGCAGACCTCTTCCTGCAGCCAAACAGAATAAACCATGAACTTCTTACTAATAAATCTGGGGCCATGTATTTGGATAATCTCTCTCCAAAAACTCTGCTGTGATGGTTTAAAATCTTTTGTTCATTATTGTATATTGGGAGCTTGTGGATTTATTATTGATCAGAGAGCTAGAGCAGGTTAGAAGTGAAGCTTGAGGGGTCCCTGGGTGGCTCAGTGGGTTAAAGCCTCTCCCTTGGACTCAGGTCATGATGCAGGGTCCTGGAATAGAGCCCTACATCATGCTACCTGCTTCCTCCTCTCTCTCTCTGCCTACTTGTGATCCCTCTCTCTCTCTCTCTCTGTCAAATAAATAAATAAATAAATAAATAAATAAATAAATAAATAAATAAATAAATAAATCTTTAAAAAAAAGAGGTGAAGTTTGAAGAATGTATAAGTGATATTGGGTTGGAATAAATCTATTTGAACAGAGAACTTAAAAGTTGTTTCTACTCCTTAATCATCATCATCAGTGGGTTAGTTAGTCTTCTCAATATGGCATAAGTAGATAGATCCATGAATCAACTCCCCAAATGGCCATGCTGAAAGGCAGAAAAGGAGCAGTTTACTTTATAGTTTCTTGTTAGAGTAGGGAAAATAAAAAAAGAAAAACCCATCTCAGAAGGTATGACACACTGAATTGTGTTCCCCCAAATTCATATATTGAAACACTAATCCCCAATGTGGCTCTATCTGATGATAGGGTCTTTAAGAGATAATTAGGTTTAAAACTAGCTAGAGTTTGGAATCCTAATCTGATAGGACTGGGACCTTATAAGACAAGGAAGAAAGAGAGATGATCTCTCTCTCTCTCTCTCTCTCTCTCTCTCTCTCTCTCTCTCTCTCTCTCATTCCCACATGTAAGGGCACAAGGAGAAAGCAGCTATCTAAAAGCCAAGGAGAGAGCTCTCACCAGGAACCAAATAGGCAAGTACCTTGATCTTGGACTTTCTAGCTTCCAGAACTGTGAGGAAGTAAATTTCTATTGTTAAAGCCACCCAGACTATGAGAAAACTAAGAAAACTAAGACAGAGGGAAGTACCTCCAGATGATTTTCTTTTATTTTCATTGGCTGGAACAATGTCACATGCCTACTGCTTCTATGACAATCACTTTCAAAGGCAATCCATAGCTTAACCAGTAGCTCTCACCCAATCAAGAGTCATTTTGTCCTCACAGGACATTTACCAAATGCTGGAGAAGTTATTTTTGATTGTTACAACTTACAACTCAGTTGGAAGAGAGAAATATGCTGGCATCTAGTAGATAGAAGACAAAGTATTAGGAAGCATTCTTTAATGAACAGACAGCTCTTTAGTCCCCAACAGCAAAGAAATGTCCTGCCCAAATGACAATAATGCTAAGATTGAGAAACCATGACCTACATGAATTAGGGACATCCCAGAGCTTTTGAGTTTTGTATTCAAACATATATTGAACATTAATGATATACTGACAAGTAAAGATGAATGCCATTTCTGTGTGTCTTAAAAGGTATAAGAAAGAATCTAGGGAAGAGACTAGAGGGAGCTGGTAGACCTAAAAGTCCCTCTAAACTGCAACAAGAAAGATGGAAGGTATCCACTGTGAATTATTGGTCTGGGACCAGACTCCCATCTAGCATTTGCCAGGAAATTGCATGCCCTTCGGCACCTCCATGGAAGTGTGATGAGGCTGCTGAGGCTGTCTGACTTTCCAGGCAGATACACAAGGCTGCATGTTCTTGTATTCTTTCTACTGATGTGGGAGATTGCTGAATGGGGAGAGAGAGGAGAAAAGAGAGGGTATGGGGTGGATCTGAGACCTGATGCTTTCCCAGGCTACACTCAGCAACGTATACATCTCCTCTGGTCTCAGATCCTCACACTAATCTCTGTTCTTTCCTTCCCAGTTTTCATATTAGGATTTTGACCAAATGCTATCTGAGGGTTGGGTATGAGTCAAAGCACAAACTACCTTTACAAAGTCACCACAGCATTTAATTCTTTTGCTCACTTCCCTGATCTTACTTCTTAATTCTAGCCCATGGGATAGTTCTCTAATGTGGTGATGATGTTAAAGACTGTGTTTCTGGGACACCAAGTGGCTCAGTGGGTTGAGCCTCTGCCTTCAGCTCAGGTCATGATCTCAGGGTCCTGGGATCTAGCCCCACATCGGGCTCTCTGCTCAGCAGGGAGTCTGCTTCCCCCGCTCCCTCTGCCTCTTTGCCTACTCGTGATCTCTCTCTCTCTCTCTCTCTGTCAAATAAATAAATAAATAAATAATCTTTTTAAAAAAATTGTGTTCCTGGGAAGCAAGTGAGGTTAAGAAATCCTCTATCCTTTTTTTTCCAGAAAAGGCAAATAGCAGAAGACCACCATAGCCTCACATATTCTCAGATAAGAAGGACCTCTCTTTTTTCCCACCACAACTTTGTCTGCCTCTACAAAACCCCAAGCCTCCTTTTTCTTTAAATTGTTCTTCATTAATGAACTTCTCTATTGCAATGATCTGAATGAAATCATCTCTTTAATGTCTACTGCATTTCATCTTTTATACTGAGTATGTAGGAAGACTGGCTATTACCGATTACGCATTCTGCAATCCTATTGTTTATGAAATACATTTTATGCCTTCAGTCATTTTAGACACTAAATTTTGCTTCTAAAGAATGAAAAAAAAGGGCGCCCTGGGTGGCTCAGTGGGTTAAAGCCTCTGCCTTCGGCTCAGGTCATGATCTCAGGGTCCTGGGATCGAGGCCCGCATCGGGCTCTCTGCT
>LNAC01000055.1:931936-950243 GCA_002007465.1 Ailurus styani
AGAGAGAGAGAGAGAGAGAGAGAGAGAGAGAGAGAGAAGGAATCATACAATGTGTATCCCCAGACCGCAATGGAATTAAATTAGAAACCATATCAGAAAGATAACTAGAAAATCCCCAAACATGTGGAGATTAAACAACATATTTTTAAATATCATAAAGGTCAGAGAAGAAATCTCAAGAACAATTTCAAAATGTTTTGAACTAAGTAAAAATGAAAATAACTTAGCAAAAATCTGTGGAAGAATTAGTAATATCAGAAATAAAGGGACATCACAATAAACTATACCAATTCTCCACACTCTTTTTCAGAAGATAGAAGCAAAGAGAGCACTTCCAACTCAAAATTCTATGGAGCCACCATTAAACTAATATTAAACCAGACATTACAAGAAAAGAAAGCTACACATGAATATCTCTCATGAACATAGATGTAAAAATCTTCAACAAAATACTAGTAAATTGAATCCAACAATGGGAAAAAATAAAATAAAATAAAAAAAGAATTACATACCATGACCAAATAGAACTTATTCCAGGTATGTAAGGCTAGCTTAACATTCAAAAACCAATTAATGTAATTCATTGCATTAAGTCACTAAAAAAGAAAAATCACATGATCATATCAATAAATGCAAAAAAAGGATTTGACAAAATCTAACACTAACTCATGAAAAAAAATTCTCCACAATCTAGGGATAAAAAGGTTCTTCTTCAACTTGGTAAAGAACATCTAGAAAAAAACCCAGCTCACGTTAAACTTAATGGTGAGAACCTAGATTCTTTCTCAGTAAGATCAGGTAGAAGGCAGTCAGAAGGTGTCCCCTTTCACCTTCTTTTTCAACCTTGTACTGGGATTTCTCACTAATACAATAATACAAGAAAATGAAATAAAAAGCATACAGCCTGGGAAATAAGAAATGAAAATCCCTGTGTTTCTTCATTTACAAGATGACATGAGTTGTCTATATAGAAAATCCAAAACCACCAACAGAAAACACCCTCCTGGAACTAATAAGTGGTCATATCAAGGTTGTAAGATACAAAACTAATGTACAGAAGTTAATATACAGAAGTGAATTTCTTTTAAATATACCAGCATTGAACAAATGGAATTTGATATTTAAAATACAATATTATTTACATTAGCACTCCCTCAAATGACATTGCTTTCCTGTGCACAATGTAAAGAGAATGAGAAGACAATCCATAGATTGGAAGAAAATATTTGCAAAAGACGCATCTAACAAAGAACTGTTATGCAAAATATATTTAAAAAAACCCTCTTAAAACTCAACAATAAGAAAGCAAACAGCCTCATCAAAATATAGGACAAAGATTTCAATGTTCACCTTACCACAGAGGATATACTGATGTCAAATAATCATATGAAAATATACTCAACATCATATTTCATCAGGAAGATGCAAATTAAAATAATGATATACCACTACACATCTTTTAGGATGCCCCAAATCTGAAATACTGACAACACCAGATGCTAACAAAGATGCGGAGCAAGAGGAACTCACTCTCATTGCTGTTGGGAATGCAAAGTGGTACAGCCACTTTGGAAGACAGTATGGCAATTTCTTACAAAATGTAACATACTCTTAGCATAGGACCTAGCAGTTGGACTCCCCCTCCTCGGTATTTATACAAGTATAAATAGTTTATACAAGTAAAAATAGTGTAAGTTTATATGTGATACTTTGTATTTATTTAAGTTTAAATAGTTAATTTATTCAAGTACAATAGTATAAGTTTATACATAATACATTTGTCCAAACATAATAGAGTTGAAAATTTATATCCACACAAAACCCTGCACATGTATGTTTATAGTAGTTTTATTCATAATTGCCAAAATTTGGAAGCCACCAAGATGTCTTTCAGTAGGTGAATGAATAAATTAAACTGTTGTACATCCAGGCAATGAAATGTTAAACAGTGTAAGAAGAAATGAGCTATCAAGCCATGAAAAGATATGGAGGAAAACGGAATGCATATTACTAAGTGAAAGAAGCCTGTCTGAAAAGGTAACATACTATATGATTTCAACTATGTGGCATTCTGGAAAAGCCAAAACTATACAGACAATAGAAAGATCAGTAGTTTCCAGAGGTGAGATGGGGAATGAATAGGTGGAGCACAGGATATTTTTAGAGCAGTGAAAGATCTTATCAAAATATCATAGGGATGGAAATATGTCATTATACATTTGTCCAAACCTATATAATCTATAAGACCAAGAGTGACTCTGCTGTCAACTATGGACTTTGAATAATTATGTTTCAGTGTAGGCTTATCAATTGTAAAGCATGTACCACTCTGGTTGGAACTGTTGATAATCAGGGAGGCTATGCATGCATGGAAGTAGAAAGTACATGGGAAATCTCTGTACCTTCCCTTCAGTTTCCTGTGAACCCCAGACTGCTCTACAGCTCCAAACACACACGCTTACACACACATACACACACGCTCACAGACCAGTCTTTTAAAAAAGGCAAATGCTTCCTTAGCTATAGTCAATAATGTGTGTGCCATGTGCTTGATTCTGGTTTATAAAGAAACACAGGAAGCCCCTCTTGGCCCCTAGCTAAAGTCATTTCCTTCCCTAACTATGCCTTATTGTACTGGATGATATTAAGTTTCATGTGGCTAATACTATTATTATCAATAGCAAAGTATCAATGACAAGAATAAATAGTACATGCTTGGAAACTCAAAATGGTTTGTTGCTTTATGGTTCAAAATGTTATCCTGCCAGATGGAGAATTTCATTGAATTTTTGTTTCTCAGGAAATTTGGTAGAATTGAAATAATTCTGTCATTTGAAAGACAGAAGGAAAAAGGAAATGGAAGGCAACTCATAAGAGTATGCATTATTTGAAAGGTGTTCTTTTTCTCTGGATATAAATAATGTCACTAATATTGATTCTAGGGTTCATGCTATGGAATTTCCAACAGTCACTAGTCATGAAGGCCGGGTATGGGAGCAAGTAAAGAAATGAAATCCAATTCAAGCCATGTGAGTGGATGGTCCTCTTTGAAAGCTGTTGCTACTAATGACAGAATCCGAGGTGAGACAGTCATCTGATCTGCCTCCTCAAGACTGCTAGCTAATGAACTAACTAGGTGGTTATTGGTTTTGTTTTGTGGGCTTTTAATTAAATAGTTTGCCACCATTCAGAAATAAACAGATTTTCTTACTCCCAGGACAGACTCTGGTGCTGCCCATAAAACTATCACAGTTTTAATGTAGCACTTATAAATACTACACCCCTGTATTCTGTACGCAGCTCACTTCAAGTGTGACACGACAATATGTATCTTTAATCATCCTGATCCCATTTCCTGTCTATCTTCAGACACCTTCATTGATTATTTCTCAAAATCAGAGAACATGATGTCATATTCCAGGTGTTTCCAGTGAGTTCTTCTGGTAGTACAGGGAGGAACGGATGTGGATGAGATGGGGATTTTTGTGTCTAAATGAGAGAGGGAATGTTTTGCTTTTACCCAGTGTTGTTAGAGTATGAATTAATCCATCAATCAAAATTTTGTTTTCTACCTAGGAGAGAAAGAAAAAAAATCAACTTGCGTGTCTTCTCAAGCACTTTTCTTTTTATTGCCCTCACTGTTCTGGCACTTGTCAAAATTTGGTTCAGAGCAAATACTGGTTTGCTTCCCTGTTCAGTATTCTCACTCTCTCTCCCAAACACGCACAAACACAGTATGTCGGTTCAAGGGAGTTAATCTGACAATTACCTACAGTATATATTTTCTTCCCCTCGTTTTCCTTCTGCCAAATATTTTGGGGCTGCGTCCTTTATGTTCAATGGTGACTAGGTAGATACTTCCTCTGCTCTGGAAATGGGCAGATGCTAAGCCCCTAAACTGACCTCTTGCCTGGGTACCAAATCCGCCACAAGACGGCAATCTTGTCTCCGACCTCAGGGCTATTGAGAAACCTAACTCTTGGATATTTTCCAGACTCCGTCCACTAACAACCGTTGTTCATGAGATGAATCTTCTCTCAAGCTTTCCTATCTTAATTCACTCTTATAGCTCATGTCCATTTTAACTGCTAACCTCTTCTACTTCTATTGTGTACACTTTTTTTTTCCAGACTCATTCTTCTTAAGCTAAAATAAAAAATGTAATTGCAGTTACTCAATTTCTTAGCATTATGCAAATACCATGAATGCTATCACCAAAAGAGGAAATTCATGACATCAATAGTAACACTTATTTATCTTAAAATTTAAAGCAGAGGAACACTTATAATGTACTATCCCAGAGATTCCCCCAAACTGTGACTTTTATATATGGAGAAACTAAAGCCCCTCAGTTTTAATGTGAAATACAGATATTAATCCAATCCTCATTCCAATGCTGTTCTCTTTGTGTAAGTCTTTGGTTCAACTACCTATATGAAGTTCATTCCTTCTTTCTGAACAAATCAAAGCACTATATTAGGCACTGAAGTAGGTAATAGCAAGCAAAGAAAACCACATGGTTTCTTCCTTCATTGCACCCACAGTCTGATGGGATAAACAGATAATAACCTAAAAGTCACATAAACAGATGTAAAATTACAATCACAGCCACTGTCCAGAAGTGTAAATACAGCATGTGATGAGAGCCTTTATTAAGAGAATTTGACCCCATCGGTTAGATTGGAGAGAAGTGGGCGCCTGGGTGGCTCAGTGGGTTAAAGCCTCTGCTTTCGGCTCAGGTCATGATCTCAGGGTCCTGGGATCGAGGCCCACATCGGGCTCTCTGCTCAGCAGGGAGCCTGCTTCCCCCTCTCTCTCTGCCTGCCTCTCTGCCTCCTTGTGATCTCTCTCCCGCTGTGAAATAAATAAAATCTTTAAAAAAAAAAAAAAAAGATTGGAGAGAAGTGTTCTGAAGAAGTAAAATGTAAATGGTGAGGCTAATCAACTAGGTGAATAAAGATAGGAAAAATATTTATGGCAGAGGAAATAATCTCAGCAGAGATTCTGCAATGAAAGACTGGGCAAAAAAACTAGAGTTGAGGATGGTGGAAGCAAAGCAAAAAGCAGACAAATGCAGTTCATGACAAAAGAAGAGATGACACCATGCTGGGTTTTAGGACAAGTGAAGGTTTACTTTGTTCCAAAGGCAGCAGGGAACCATGCAAGGTCAGGTCTCAGCACATCTGCTGTGCTGTCTTAGGTCAACCCCAGGTTCCTTCACCTGAATGTTACTCTAGCCTCCTCAGGCTCCCCTCCTTCCTCCTTATTTCTCCAGGTCTATTCTCAGCAGCCACCAGGATTGATTTAAACTCAGGTCAGATCAAGTTACTTGTCTGCCCACAGCCAATTACTAACATCCTGTCTTTCCCAGAATAGCATCCAAAGTCCATCTGCTGACCTTAAGGCCCCTGATGACTGTGTTCATGGCTCTCTCTCTAAACTCCTTTCCTAACCCTCTTTCTCCTGGTTCTCTCTGTTACTGCCTGTGATTGTTCCAGAATGCTTCAATCATATTCCTGCCTTGGTGCTTTGGCACTTCCTGTCCTCTACACTGGCCTTTTCCCTGGAATGCACGTGACTCACTCCCTCAGGCACACAGGTCTACCCAGTCACACACTCACTGGAGGGTTGGGGGGGGTCCTTCCCCAACCATCCCGTATAAAACGCCACCACTCTCCCCCATCACTCTCTATCACCATCCTCAGCATTATTTTTCTTCATTATTGCTACCTGACATACTACATCTACTGGTTTCTTTGTTTTGGTCAGTCTGCTCCCACTACAATGGAAATTCTTTGAGACCTGAGACTTGTTTACTGTGTTATCTCTAGTGGGTAGAAAAGTGTCTGGCACATAGTAGGTACTCCATAAATATTTGTTAAATTAATGGATAAATGAAAGGATAAATCAATGAAAGACTGTGGGATATTCATCACTACAATATCTCCACCCATCAGGTACTTTCCAATTCTCCTGAATGAGAATGTTCCCTTGTGTGCAGACAGCATGGAGAGATTCTGAAGGTCATCAATCAAGGTCATCTTTAGTGCTGTTTATTCTCTAAAACTTCCTCTGATATTTGGCAATCTTTTCCTTTAAGATCCCATTAAGCCTGATCATCTTAACCAATAATTTATCTATGAGAACCCATAGTCTTTTGCTCCTTCTGAGTAGTTTTCATTCACTGAACACAAGTGTTAGTAATTTGACTATATTTATTCAAACTTCCTTTCCTTTCCTTTTATGTATGGTTGTCAATGTAATGTTATTTAGCAAGAGGTAAATACGCACTTGTCGCTTGCTTGTAATAAATACTCCCTATCATTCTTAAGTAGAAACAGGAAACAACAATTTATCAAAAAAGTGTTCAATTTTAGTCGAGACATAACTTTTATGTGATGGAATAATGGATATAGACATGGAAAGGTGAGTTGGATGTTTTAATATTCTGTTGAAAAATATATAGTTTTTCTCTATCAGAATGAGGAGACATTGGTTATTTCAGATCAATGGAACAGCATGGAAATACTAGTCTTTAGAAGAATAACTCCTGCAGTACTGTTAAGGCTAATTGGTTAGAATACAAAGAGACACCGGTTGATTCAAAGGCCATCAAAGTTGGTCATGCTGAACCAAGCCACTGCCAGTAGACACAGAAAGAGAAGAGTCATATTTTTTGAGTTCCTCACTTTTATTCCAGCATTTACTAACTGGAATTGATGCTGTACCATGCTAGCCGTTAAGATTACAATGATGAGCTTTGCGTTTCATGGACATACCATTAAAATCACTTCATTATCTACGCTTTTCTTTTCAGTCCAAGAATTCTAGTTCCTATTTACAATGTCACGATGCATATTCATTAAGACTAACAAAAGTAATTTACATAGCATTTTGCAATTTAAAAATAGCCCTCATGTGCATTATGTTATTTGATCTTTCAAGAATGCTAGAAAATAAGCTCAGTGGGAAATTCCCTTCAGTTTTCAATAAGAAAGCTATAGGTCAGATCTGTTAACTAGCCCAAGGTTATACAAACAGCTGCCTGTGGATTCACAATTGAACCCATATATCCAAGTTCCAAACACAATATGGTTTTCCTTAGAATTTTACTTCATGTATTCTTTTAAAGTTCATGTGAAAGCATTTTTTCCCTCTACTGATTCCACTTCAGT
Source organism: Ailurus styani (assembly GCA_002007465.1). Lineage (NCBI taxonomy): Eukaryota > Metazoa > Chordata > Mammalia > Carnivora > Ailuridae > Ailurus > Ailurus styani. The sequence continues at coordinate 939,112 of LNAC01000055.1, forward strand.
TGTCTTCTCCAGAACCTATAATTTATTGTCTAATTTCATTAACTAATATGTTATTAGTTTTTTAAGAGATACCAAATATGCTGAGTTATGTTATTTTTGTGTAATAATTGCCAGGTTTTAAATACCAAAATTAAAAACAACAACAACAAAACTAGGCTTTCTCTTACCAGTTCAAAGCTTCTGTTTCTGATCTTTTATTTAAAAACTAAGAAAGAAAGGCATTTTAAAGACATGTATTTCATGAATAAAATTATATAATCTGTTGGTTTCAAATTTTAAAGTGGAAATGTAGACTCTCTTTAAGTTTGTGTATACATTTTAAATTTGTTATTTTGTTCAAGTAAATTCTCATAATATGAAAAGCTAACAATTAAATTAGATGGAATAGTAAAATATCAAATTCTATTGGAAAACATTAAACCAGAAGCTATACCTCTCCTCATTTTTGGTCTGTGATGTATAATATTGATTATAGCAGAAAAGCAAATCAAATGATGAGTATAAGCTGGCTTGAATTCCAGATATTTGTGAAAGTAGACATGCTTGTATTGCATGGAGCACTGGGCATGGTACATAAACAATGAATCTTGGATCACTGAAAAAACAAAAGAAAGTAGACATCAGTTCATTATTACAGGTTTATTCATTTGTTTGTTTTTAAAGAAAGATCATACTTAACACCCGTACCTTGGTTTTTAAATAGCATTTCAAATAAAAGAAACAAGGGCTCTCTGGAGAAATGGCTGATTCTAGTGCTGAGGCTGGAAATATACAAAAGAAGCCTCAGGAATCTTGTAGTACCAGAAAGTAAGGAAGTACTCAGGTAAACAAAAGGTTGGGGACATAATAAATGTACATAGGAACCTGACAGGAAGAGCTCCCAATGGGCAAAGCTAGGATAATTTGAGCAACAAAGGAAATAATGTAGTAGTGTAATATAACCCAATTATGAAATAAGCATAGTGAGACCACACTGATACAAATAAATAAATCAATGGAAGGGGATGCAAAACTTAGGTTAACCTTTTCCTTATTCCTCTAGATTATAACTTTCTATAGGCAACACAAATTAAAAATTAGAAGGGAATGGAAGTAGACACACTATCCTGTGATGCTAATGAAAGCAGTTGGGATGGAGATGGGACCATCAGGAGCAGTTCATATTGGAGAATGAACACTTACACCTGCTTAAAAGGCTATGTCAGAGAACTGGGAAATTCAAACTGTTGGAGAAGGTCCAACAGATGACTAACATGAATTAGTGATTATGAGGCATCACAGTCTTATTGTAGAAGATGAAGTTTAGGAAGAGGAGTTTCTCATTGTGACATAAACAGTAAGGAGAGGTCAGGACACTTTATATGTTGTGTAAGTAAAGATCACTTTATATCTTGTCAAATGATGAATAGATCTCATGTCATTCAGAGATGAGTAAACAGAAAACAAGAGGTGCATTAGGTCTTTGAAATGATAGGGAACAAAAAAAGAAAATACATACGATCCCAGATGATTTCACCAAAGAATTCCTCTCTGAAGAGCACATCACTGAAAGTGATTTGCTATAGGAATTTGATGAAACTTTGGGAAGATTTACATGCCTGATATCATGAAAAATGATGGGATAGAATATAATCATGTAAACTGAAGAAACTATAAAGAGGTAAAAGGGGGTTGAAATTAGATAATATGTTTTGAAGAAATTAAGAAAAGAATAAAGGGGAAGTTAAAATAGAGTAACAGACATAGTATTTTCACCCACAACAGCAAAAGACAGAAGTAAAAGAGAAGAAACAGTCATCAGTAAAGTAGAGGAAGACTTGGACTCCCCCAGAAAGTGAGGAAAAACAGGGATTAAATAACCAGGAATATAATGATACATCAGGAAAACAACTGGAGGAGAAACATCATTCAAAAATATGTTGAAAACACTTTTCCTGAGCTGATGCAAAGCTTTAGTGTGTGTATTAAAAATTTCATAGAGCATCATCAAACTTAATACAAGAATAACATCATCAATCCATGGCCTGGAGAATTATTTGAATTTTAAAGGAAAATGAAAAATTAATCTCTCAAGCATCCAGTCAGTGAAAACATAGTACTTACAAAGGAACCGTATTCAGAATGATTAAAAGCAACAAATACATGAAGCAGGAAATCTACAGAAGGTGAGGAATTTGCAAATTTTGCAGTTCAGATGGTGAAGATGAATCTACAGAATTTTGGAAGACGGAAACTGAATAGAAACCATACACAGGTATTCACATAGAAGAATCAAAATGATTTTGTTCTACTTCTATTGATAAAATAGCTTTGAGGCTTGAAGCTAATCATTTGATTCTGCTTGTCTCTACTTTCTCCACATAGGAAACTGCCTATGTGATGACATCTCAGTGATGTCAAAGTACTAATTAATATTTTAAAGTCCCATGAACATGCTGGCTCTTTTCTCTTTTCCAGAGCACTCTAGTCAGGAAGGCTCTGACATCATGAGTTACCTAGCCCATAACCCTTACTCAAACTTGTCACTCCAAAGACTGTAGACTGTTGCTGTTTGAGTGTCAGTTTTCTAGTTCAGGCAAGAATACTTCCACTGATCTCATTTGTATTCAAATGACAGGACACAAAATAAAAGCTATGAAATTTTCTTGATTTTTTTGGCAAATGAGTTTTGCTACTACAAAGTCCTTAAAAAAGCTTTTCTAAGTTGAAACTGTATGATGGATTCATTGACTTCTTCTATGTTGCCTCTTGCCTCACCACCAGCATGTTCCCAGCCTGGTGTTTTCTGAATGCTATGAAATATATATATATATATATATATTTATATATATATATATAAAATCTTTGCTATTTTCATGCCTGTGTTCATCTGATGTTGAAAGATTCCTTAAAAAATACCCTTTAATAAATCAATTTGAGAAACATATGTTCATTCTTGTATAATTTCTGGGGAGGAAAGCAAATCAAATGAACAAGCAAAAAAACGATATGAATTCAATTCATACCATTCTGACACATAGTTTTTTGTTGACACATATCTTTACCCACAAAGATAATGTGAAATCTAGGCTGTTGAATGAGGCTCCATAATTGCCCTAAGACAAATTCTTAATGAAAACTCTGTATATTTTAAGATCTTCAGACAATCAAAAGGGGGGAATTAAGAAAAAAAGGAAGGTGCTGCTTTCTGAAATGATTTCAAGGAGGTATAAATGACATATAAATGAAGAATTCAAAAGCATTCCAAGGTGATCAGGGAATTGGCTAATCATGCTTTTTTTTCCTACACATCTTTATTAATCTCTGGAACCAGTGCTAATTAGGATTAGTTTGATTTCATATGGCTCTATGTTTATAATGTTAATAAAAAATATTTTGGTAAATGTTTTTCTATGTTGCCAGTTATTTTGAAGTGTTTACATGTATTAACTCATTTAATAATTGTGCTGGCCCTGTGAAGTAGGTGCTCTTACTATCATGAGCATTTTTACAGAGCTTCTATAAATTAAATCATGCCCAAGGCCCCATAAGTTTAGTACATGGTTGAGTCTGAAGGTTAAAACTGAATAGTCTGGCTCTAGAATGCTATTAACACAACACTTCACCGCCTTCCTGTAACATAATGGAAATGCCAAATAAGGGTTTAATTTCCCAACTCCGTTTTCCTTATTAATTTCACTTGGAAACTCGAAGATTGGATGCCAAAATATCTAGTTTTATAAATCTAGTTATTGCTAGTGTCTTGAGAGTTTAACTTCATTATTGTGATCCTTATCTTTCAATATCAGACACCATTGACTTTTTAAAGCAAAAGCATCAGGTTTTCCCTAAATCCAAGAGACTGGACTATATGACATTGTTTCAGTTCCTATTGTAACTTAGAGGAAAACCTTCATAGATTTTAGATCCTTTGAAATATAGAAGACTATTTTCAAATTCCTCTTGCAAGAACCCATTTGGATGGCATCCGTCTTGAATTCCCAGTGGATCGGTACGTCTGTGAAAGGAAAAATGTTGGTGTCTATTATAAACCTACAGAGAAACTAGGAAGAGCTTCTGCTGGCAACTTAACCCATTATTGCCATTAAACGTACCCTGGTGTTAGGGCATCTCCTAGGGCGGTATGCTGTATTGAAATTTGCTGCTGCTGCTGCTGCTGCTGGAACCATGTCCTGCATGTGACGGTTGGGCATTTTACTTGAGGTAACTGCATTCACTAGATCTAGGAACCTTTTCAAAATCCTTCTTTTTTGGTGATTACTGACCTGGGGCTGGTCAGCAGCCTCTCAAGTGCAGTTTATATTAACCTGACATGACTGCTGAGTAACCCAGACTCCACTTTGTATTACACAGACAGTGCCCTTCCATGAATCAACCAGGAACTAACTATGGGTCCGTGTGGCTTTGGTGCCACTCATTTGCTGCTGACTCATCATTTCTCAAGCACATTTTATTCAGAGAATGCACGGGAAGTCATTTCTGATCACTGTTTCTATACCAGTCAGAAGTGACTGAAAGGAAGAACAGAGTATTTCTGAACAGGCAACGATCAAGATGAATTTCAGGATCAATGGACTGCACCAACTCCTGAACTCAATGTCATTCAACCTCAGGTTGTAGATCCATCTGGAAGTGTGTGGGTACCCTCTGAACCTTCTATGTTCTATTGATTATCAGCACGTTCCTCTATACCCTACTTCCTAGGCCACTGAATGAATGGGTAGAAGCAACTTCCTTCCAAAGCTTTTAAAGAGCATTTTTCTTTTGTTTTGTTTTAGAGAAGGAGAGAGAGTGAACACGTGAGCACGGGGCAGGGGGAGAGACAATCTTAAGCAGGCTCCACACCCCACTTGGAGCCCAACACAGGGCTCGATCTTGTGACCCTGAGATGATGACCTGAGCCGAAAGCAAGAGTTGGATGTTTAACTGACTGAGCCACCAGACACCCCAAAGAGTAAGTTGAGATAAGATTTATCAAAAATAAAAATCAACTTCATTCAAAATATATGCGTCAGGTAAAATGTTAACTATATATTAGTTGAGAACTTACACTTTAGATGTTTTTAGTTTTTATATTTTTTCTTTAACTTTTATCAATACTTCTTAATTTAAAGAAAGCTCCATTTATATGAGAGTTGACTAAAAATACAAAAATATTTTTAAAAAGGGAACGAAGGATGAATGTGTCCAGAGCATCATTTTGTGAAGAAAAATAAAAATTAAATGTACAAGTTTATCATTTATAATAATGAAAGTCGCAATAAAGTGACAAGCTAAACAGCATGGAGAAGGACCCCATGGAATCTCCATGTGGATATTATCTGCTTAAAGAGGCACAGGAAATGGCCATGTATAGCTGGTGAAATGTATTACAGCATATTGGCCATACGCTGTTGTTAAATTTCAAGTTATGAGATTCATTAGAAAGCCAGAAGTAAGGATAAAGGAAGCAGAATCCTAGATAAACAGTAGTCGGACAGATAATTATCACTACATAACACTTAGCATTTCTTTTATGCTTCCCTCTCTCCCACCAGTCCTATTCTCTGACTATGCTGAACACTGTGTCTAAACTGTCTCCATAAAAGAAGCTAGAAAAATACAAACTTGAGGTGATTACCTTTCATTTAGGACCAAAGGATAATGATTTCTCTATTTGGCCAAATTAATATTGAGATCTGGGTCCTGCAAACACCTCCTAGGCAGCTGTAGATATGCTCTAGGTCTGGGTTCCTAAGTGCAACACATCTTTATTGATGGTTTTTGATTTCTCATTGACAGGACAGGATTGGCAGGATTAGAATCAAAATGACTGATTCTCAAACTTTGCTCAGCTCTTTTTAAGGTCTTGGGTTGTGTTGTCTGGGATGATAGCCACCTGTCACATGTAATTATTTATATTTAAGTCAATTAAAATGAAGCAAAATTAAAATTCAGGTTGACGATCACACTAACCACATATAAAATGTTCAGATACAAACACACAACATAGACACCACTGTAGTAAAGTCTGTTGGACAGTGTTGGTCTTGGAGACAAACTGGTATATTCAGAAATGTTTCTTATTTGCGGTGGACATTTTTGTTTCTTAATTTACTTCAAAAAGACTCTGGAAGTCCATGACTAATTATGTAAGACTTTCTCTAAAGCATCTCTTGAGCGTCTTTTCCTAAATCAATAACCTGTTCTTAGGATGTTTTCTTTTATTGACGAGATCACACTATCCTATATGGATTCACTTATGTGCCCTATAGCATTTTACTATATCCAAATTAATGCCATCACAAAGAATAAGATGCTACTGTAAATAACATTGTCACATTCTCATTGCAGTATAGGTTGTCATCCAGAGTTAAGGTACCATCCTTAAACTACTAGATTTTTCTTCTCATCTTATTTCAAAATCAAGCTTTGGGAGATTGACTGAGCCAAGACAGCATCATTCAAATATACCTAGATTCAGTTTTGGTGTTCATTTTATTTATTTATTTATTTATTTATTTATCTATCTATCTATCTACCTACCTATCTATATATATATTTATTTATTAAATTTTAATTCCAGTGTAGATAATATACAGTGTTATATTAGTTTTAGATGTACAATATAAGGATTCAATAATTCCCTATGTTACTCAATGCTCGTCAAGGTAAGTGTACTCTTAGTGTCCATTCCTGAATGCAAGATACACTAATTATTCAGAAGCTAACAGGGAATCTTAGCTATTCACCTATAAATTCATTATGCTCTGTGTGGAATAAATATACACGTTGGAGCTCAAAGTCTGTCCCTTCCCAGTGCTCTGTTCAATTGAGGCTGTATTTTGAGCACATTATTCTGGACCCACAACCAGCTCCAAATTACCAGTCCAGGTTCGGGTGCAGGTGTGTGCATGTAAGGGAAGGCTAGGGTGATCACTGTTCTTCCTCTGACCAGTAAATTAGGATGATTATAATTAACCTATCATTGTATTTCAAAACTACCTGATAATACTTTGGGAATTCAGAATCATGGTTGGCCAACTCTCTTTAACCTCCTTTGAATAGCTTATAAATGACAGGTGTATAATAATAATGGTCTCATAATTATCTCATCTCATGCTTACCAGCCACCAGTATCATGCAAGAAGCTGGAAGTACAGAGCTGAGTGACACACACGTTTTTATTCTTTTCAGTAACCGGCCTGTTAACCATTACTTCTCTCCCCAAACTATTCTTCCCAAGATTGCCAGCCATCATCTACCAAATGAGGTGAGGTGTTTTTTTTTTTCTGGTTTTTATTTTTTTATTTTTGTTTTTTTTTGTTGTTGTTGTTGTTGTTTTGTTTTGTTTTTGCTTTGTTTCGTTTTGTGTTTAGCCTTTATCTTGCCTGAATTATGCAGCATTTTACATGGCTATCCACCCTCTACCCCGTTTAATATTTCCCCTTGTCCTTCATGGCTCTGCTGTTCAAAGTGGAACCAGCAATAAACTGTGTAGGTCTGCAAAGTCTTTGCTACCAGTCCATAATGAGCCATGGAGCTTGTGCCAGAATGTAAATCAACTATTTAGCTGATTTCTTTCTTTCTTTTTTGGTAGCAATACTATCTTGATGAAGAAATTTGTGTGTTAATTTAATTCTAGTACTTGCTTTTTATCTCACTGGGAATATCTATCTTACTGGGAATCTCAGTAGTACTTTTCTATTGTAGGATCATTTCCTAATTCCTTGGTCGTTTCTTTTCTCCCTCTCAATGATAGCTTCATATATACATGTATCTATCCCTTCTCTTAACTATTAACTTCTCCTGAGTTTCTTAAACCTACATATAGAGATAAATGATGAAAGCTAAATACCTGATATTCTATACTTGTTACCTTGTTCCCCTTCTTAGTTAAAAAAATGCATATGTGTGTGTGGAGTGGGATGGATGGGTATGCATCAAGTCATATATGCAAACCAATGATCACCTGCAGGATTTTAAGTTTTAAGGTGCGGATGATTGGCCATTAAACAGGCCCGGAGTCACTGAATTAGACCTCAGTATTCTCCATTCTTCTAGAACCCCAGCTTCTAGCACATATTTTGGCATGAGAGATGCACGATTAGCGAAAAAGTGAATCAGCAAAGGTTTTCTTCGTCTTGATGTCTATTTACAGAATGCCTCCTCCTCACTCCACCCCACCCCAAGATACTTAGCAAATGTTTCATGTCACTATCTTCCCTGTCTGCACTTTGGAACCCTCACTAAAGCAAGGATGTGGTTACTGGTAAGGTGTGAAAAGTTCCAACTTTGTTTTATCTCAAAAACCAGATAAATAAATCCTTCCTTATGGAAATGTTCATTTTAACTTTAGTGCACTTTTTTTTCTTCCATATCATACTTTCCCATTAGAAATTGTCATACTCTAATTAAATGTTTTCTTTACATATCCCATACCCTCCCCATAATTTTCATACCCAGAGGACAGATGGAATGAAAGATAATTAACTTTTTATTTTGCCCCTATTACATTCCAGTTATCTTACTTACATGCATGACTGACTTTCATCTTTTGCCCACTCTCTGGGTGAGATATCATTATTCGCAATGCTTCAGTTGAAGAATTTCAGACACAGATTAAGTATTTTGTTCGAATAAGAACTAGCAGAGTCATGGTTCATACTGGTTTAGTTTAGAGGTTTCAGTTTTGTTTGTTTATTTTAATTTTGGCACTCCTAAGATTCTGCAAAATGTCTAACAGTTATTTAAACTTTATTATGAATTAACGTGGCAAAAATGAACAAACAAAAGCAATCTGATAAGAATAATGTACTACTCGCAGCAAGTAGCCAACCTTAATCATTGGATGCTCAGGTCCCTTAAATATCTTTGAAGACATTCATAATTAAAAAATATATGTTCAAATATATATTATCACCAAAGGCAGATAGCAGTGGATAAATCTGTGGAGTCGGAAATGTCGGGCAAACGTATCTCCACAATTTTGTAGATTCTGGAATTTTCAGAGTTCTGAAAAGTTACTGGCCTTCTTAATCTTTTCTGATTTTCTTTGTCCATCAACAGACACTAGAAAAATTACCATATTTCAAACACCATTTTTTTTCATTCATTTATCCAGCCTAGGCCAATTCTCATCTGGTTGGTTGTTCTACTGAGATTTATCTCCCATCGTTTATTTTGGAAGTAACAATTAGTCTCTGTTACTCTAGGCTTTTTCCCAGAGTAATTTACTGATGGTGGTTAGGGTATAACCATAGCTACTAAACATCCTAGGAGTCAGGGGGAGACGGGATATTAGTTTGTCTTTGGGCACAGAAATTTCCTTAGTGGAGACTGGTTATCAGAGTAGTTAAAGCCTGTTCGAGTTACTCCCAAAAAACGTGTGCATGGGAATGGGCCTGAGGCTTTACAAAGCTAACGTGACTCCTTTGATTATACATTGCCAAAGTGTTTCTGCATAGAAATCGTTGAGTTAGCTAAGGCTGCTGAGTGAATTTGTCTACAAAAGAAAAGTCATTAACAATAAAGTCGGAACCCAGAATGTTATATTGATTCTTCAAAGTTTTATTTGAGAATCTGATAAATCCCCTGTTTAAATCATGTTAAATATTCTCCCAAAAAGTACACTTTTGTTCTAATTAGAGTTTTATTTTAGGTTAGGAGGAAAAAAAAATAAGAGATGACTCCTTAAAAGTTTTGAATGCATAAAACATAAGGTTTTATTATCCCAAAGAGAGACATTCTATTATGCAAATATATTAATTCAGTTGCTAGTATAGAGGCTTTAAATAGAAATAAGTTTAAATAAGGAATTTTATGTTAAGGGATTACTGAGTAAAATAATGAGCTATTTGGTATTGCTTAGGTTGCGTATAGACTTAAAAAAATCTTTTTAATATATATTTGTTTGTGCAAACCATGTCCTATGACTACAAATTCTTCCAATTGCTCTAGAAATAGGAATCATCTTTCAGAACTAAAGTAAGCAGACAAGCACACACACTGAACCCGAAAATGTGTTTGACGTAATGTGGTTATTTTGAACCAAAGTTGCCTAAATCCGTTAATGTAGAATGACAGAATAAAACTTTAATAAGGTCTTTGTTATCTATCAATATGTGAGTGCTGATTCCATTTCAAGTCTTACGAAGATAGGAAAATGTGTGTGTGTTTGTGTGTGTGCATGTATATAAATGAATGTAGAGATATAAATATACATAAAATCTCTATAGAAACAAATAATATATATGTATGTAATATATAGATCCACATCTCCACATGTAATGTGAGGGGAGGGAGGGAGAAATGGGTGACATAAAAAACAAAAACAAAAACAAAAACTGGAGATCTCTAATATTGGCCAATCCATTTTTCTGAATATATGTTTTATAGGAATACATTTTAAACTCTTTTTTGTCTTCTTCAAAAATTCAAGACATTTTATTGATTTTTTTTAAAGATTTTAAAGATTTATTTTATTTATTTGACAGAGAGAGAGAGAGAGACCACAAGTAGGCAGAGAGGCAGGCAGAGAGAGAGGAGGAAGCAGGCTCTCTGCCGAGCAGAGAGCCCGATGTGGGGCTCGATCCCAGGACCCTGAGATCATGATCTGAGGCAAAGGCAGAGCCACCCAGGCGTCCCAAATTTCAAGACATTTTAAACCTTGAAATATGAGAACAACCCGAAAGGGGAATGCTCTTACCCTATTGGTGGGACTGCAGGCTGGTGCAGCCACTCTGGAAAACAGTATGGAGGTTCCTCAAAAAGTTGAAAATAGAGCTACCCTATGACCCAGCAATCACACTCCTGGGTATTTACCCTAAAGATACAAATGTAGTAGGGTTCCCCTTTCTCCACAACCTCGCCAACATCTGTCGTTTCCTGACTTGTGGGGAACCCTCCTACACTGTTGGTGGGAATGCAAGCTGGTGCAGCCACTCTGGAAAACAGTATGGAGATTCCTCAAAAAGTTGAAAATGGAGCTACCCTATGACCCAGCAATCGCACTACTGGGTATTTATCCTAAAGACACAAAGGTAGTGATCCTCAGGGGCACGTGCACCTGAATGTTTATAGCAGCAATGTCCACAATAGCCAAACTATGGAAAGAACCTAGATGTCCATCAACAGATGAATGGATAAAGAAG
>LNAC01000055.1:952420-1024647 GCA_002007465.1 Ailurus styani
GATGCGGGCCTCGATCCCAGGACCCTGGGATCATGACCTGAGCCGAAGGCAGCGGCTTTAACTCACTGAGCCACCCAGGCGCCCCTCGGCTGCTCTTCTTTTTCTTCTTCTCCTCCTTGTCCTCCTCCTTCTTCTTTTTCCATCTAGACCTTTAAATTTTGGAGTGGCCCAAGGTTCAGTCCTTATAACGCCATCTTTTATGTGGACACTCACTTGGCCTCACGGTTTTAAACACTAGCAAGTTCATCCCTTTCCCTTGAACTCGAGACTTGCAAGGCCACCTGCCTTTCAACATGTCCTTTTGGAGGGCTAATAGGCATTTCAAATATAATATGCAGCAAATTGAACTTCTGATGTTTCCCATTCCCAATAGTCCTACTCTTCTCAGTTTTGCCATTTTAATAATAATCAACTCAATTCTTTTAGTTGCTTAGGTCAAAATATTAGGCTCGTCTTTGATTCCCCTATTTCCTCCATATATCTTGTCCAGTCGCTTGGGAAACACTGTCATTACCTTCAGAATATGTCCAGGATCTGAGTGGTCCCCATCGCTTCTACCTTTACTTATCTGGCTTAAGCCATTATTACCTTCCATGTGGATTACTATGGTAGTCTCCAAACAGATCTTCATTCTTAACTCTTGCCCACTTTCCACGACCTATTTTCAATAGAGCCACAAAATAATTCTTAAGGGTAAGTGAAAGCATATTCTATATCTGCTCAGAAGTTTCCAAAGTTGAAGTCCTTACAGCGCTCCATTTGCTTAAATGTTTTCTCACCTCATCTCTGGGCAATATTTCCTCAGTAACTCATGTCATTCCACATTACCTTCTTTCATCTTCCTTGAACACTGCAGACACACCTACATCTCAGAATCTTTGGCTTCTGGTTTCTTCCACCTCTTACCTCTTCCCCAAATGGCAGCGTGTGTGTTACCTCACTTCCTTAATGCTTTTGCTTAAATTTCCCCTCCTCAATGAATCTTCTAGCCACCCTAACCAAAATTAGAAGCCCTTTCTATATCTACTATATTATTACCTAACACTTTTCATACTCTGGTGTATTATTGTTCTCTTCCACCAGCACATGACCTCATAAGAATAGGACTTTTCTTATGGCTGGTACATAATAAGTCCATAGGGTGATGAACTCCTCCTGGTTTGCTTAGGGCTTATACAAGCATACAAGTTTACAACCAGAAGATGCGTAACCCAGGAAAACTCTAAGTTCCAGGCAAACTGACACAGCTGCTCATACTAGCTCAATAAAAATTTGTCGAACAGAGGTATGAGTGTGCACTCTACCTAAATCTTNATGTGTGTTACCTCACTTCCTTAATGCTTTTGCTTAAATTTCCCTCCTCAATGAATCTTCTAGCCACCCTAACCAAAATTAGAAGCCCTTTCTATATCTACTATATTATTACCTAACACTTTCATACTCTGGTGTATTATTGTTCTCTTCCACCAGCACATGACCTCATAAGAATAGGACTTTTCTTATGGCTGGTACATAATAAGTCCATAGGGTGATGAACTCCTCCTGGTTTGCTTAGGGCTTATACAAGCATACAAGTTTACAACCAGAAGATGCGTAACCCAGGAAAACTCTAAGTTCCAGGCAAACTGACACAGCTGCTCATACTAGCTCAATAAAAATTTGTCGAACAGAGGTATGAGTGTGCACTCTACCTAAATCTTAAATCTATAGGGTGTTTAACCTAAAGTTTTATGGGTGATGCATCCATCCTGAAATAAATGGATATAACCACTGGGGATGATACAAAGGAAAAGTACAGGCATTTCTACGATCATCACCAAGTTCCATGTAAGAGGTATCCCTAAATGGGTAACACTATTATTTGATCCACACACATAAGTCATATCTCTAATCCTATTATAAAGAGTAATTGCTTATAAAATGCTTATCCTTTTGACTGGCAGCAAATTTATAAAAATATGGTCTACAACTATAAAACATACACCATGGTGAGTTTCAACTACGTTATTACTGACTGACAGGAATTGATGATCATAAGTAAATAACAACAGGATATTGACTTAGCTGACCTAAGTTATGCTTTCAATTAAGATCTGTGGGTTTCAGCCATTAGCTAAAATCTGTCCTTTAGACATAAAACTTTGTGGGATATGTAAGTAAGCTCATATGACTATTATAAGCTCATATAATTACTATAGTATTATATAATACTTAATGTTTTATAACGGTATAACTAATTTTTTTATATTTATAATACATTGATAAAATATTAATACCAGTTTTTGAAAAACTTTTTAAAAAAGGTATTTAAGGGCGCCTGGGTGGCTCAGTGGGTTAAAGCCGCTGCCTTCGGCTCAGGTCATGATCCCAGGGTCCTGGGATCGAGGCCCACATCGGGCTCTCTGCTCAGCGGGGAGCCTGCTTCCTCCTCTCTCCTCTCTCTCTCTGCCTGCCTCTCTGCCTACTTGTAATCTCTCTCCCTCTCTCTGTGTCAAATGAATAAATAAAATCTTTAAAAAAAAAGGTATTTAAACTTTTGAACATAAACATCCCTTCCCCTTCAAAAAAAAAAAGAATATAGAGAAACAAAGAGTTAAAGGTAACTTTTGCCAATACTGACTCCATAGAGTGTGCTTTTTGGAAATTGTCTGCATCTGAGATCAACTCATCTTGATAGAATGTGAGGTGGTGGATATGTCAATTCATTTTGCCATGTTGTTCAGTTGTTTCTGGCTTCAGATTTTGTCAGAGAGAGGTTGATTCCCCATCAGCCATAGCTGAAATAAGGTAGAAATGCAGACCCAGGTTTTGACATATGCCAGTCACTCTAGGGGACTAGCTGGTATTTTCCTTCATCAGCATGCATCTTAATGTACAACAATGCAAGGTAGGATCCCTTAATAGAGTCTGATGTCTAGCCTTGCTAGATCCCTATAAGCTGCCTCTCAGAACTTCAACGCAAAACCTAGCTGCTTGTCTCTGAGCAGCACCCCCAGTAAAGTCTGTTCCATAAGACCTTAGGTGTGCATGGTGGGGTCATTGACTTTTATTTGCCTGACTGTTGGTATGATGAATCAGTCATCTGGTCCAGCACTTACCATGACTTTCTGGACAGGAGTCAAAAGGTCAAAGATCAATGGCTCATTCTGGTGGTGGGAGATAATTGCTTGAGATGGCAGAGCTATTCTTCTTTAAGGATTAGCATGACTGATCATTGACTTGCCATAGGAACTAACCTCTTAAAACCCAAGGACCTTAAAACATGGAGGGATTAGAAGCCTTGAGATAACAGTACATAGCTATAATTGATACCCTTGATGAGGTTACCCAGGACGAGGTAGATCCCTACCAATGATATAGCTGAAATATTCCCCCTTACCAACATTTTTCTGAAAAAGATAATGAGTAGAGTGCTTCCTGACAAAGTGTCAGTTATGCAAAGCATTTTGAATGTTCTTGTTTGAACAGGGCTAATGAGTGTTCTCCTTTTATGACCCTTATGCTGTGATTGGGTGATTCTGAGAAGAGACAGAGTCATTCAGGTTCTACGAACACTAGATGATTGCCAACTATGAGGAAGATGTCCTAGATGAGACAGGTCATGTGAAGCTCTCAACGAAGAGATAACCCCTGAGGTCCCTGTAACTGCCAGGTAATCTCCCCTTTTGTCCTGCTGGAGTCTTTTCCATACTTCTCTGCCGCATTCAATATCTAGGAGGATGAAGGCTACAATTGCATCCCCAAGGTGCCCTTGCTGGCTGGTTTCTTTTTGGGTTCATCCCATGAAAAACATCAGTAAGACATAGGAGCAGGAGGGGAGACAAAGGAAGATTATGTCTTCCTTGTTCCCTTTTTACATCAAAATTACATTTTTGGCAGTAGCTGTATCCTCATATGACTACAGCTCTATCTTCCAAATGTCTTATTCCCACTGGACTCTGGTAATTCTATTTCCTTCCATTATCTCTTCAGCTTCAGGGTGGTGATTGCTTCCCTCTGCCACTAATCCCTTGGTGTCTACCATCTTTCGTTTGTTCTTTTAATGCTACCCACATCTCTGTAAAGTAGGTTCTTATTAATGTTTCTATTTCTTTCCATATGGAAAAACAAAAGAAAAATCTTTCTGCTGTTTCCTCTTGCTAATACATCTTAATCTTTACCCCCTCACATGTTAAGCTAGAAGGAGCATACAGTGGGGATTTTTCCTGTCCTTAGGTATTAGATTGATTACTGTGGAACTATAGTGCACAAAAACCAAAAAACAAAACAGATGGATTACCAGAAAGTTGTGAGTTAATAGGGAAGAAAATAATTTCTGCTTAAATTTCAAGGAGAGTAATAACTTTATGAAAATTTAGAAGGGGTAGTACAAATGAAGATCAGTTTTGTCATCAAGTATAGTTTTCAGTCATAGTGAGTACTCAACACATGCTAAATAATGTCCTCTGATGAGCGAAGTGAAATTTTACTAAAGTTCAAATAGATGCAATGCTTTGGGAATAAGCAAACAAGATGGCAAGAAATTGGTCAACATGTAAATTGATCTGAAAATGAAATTGCCCACAGTTGTCAAGTATTCAGAACAGAATAGCAAAAGCAACATTATGCTGGAAGAAGGCACTAGTAGAAATTGTCACCATCAAAGATCAGGAAAAATGCAATGCTACAAAACTACAGGAAGGTAAGTTTAATGTTGACCATTGCTTTTACGAAAACTAATGGGCCAATAATGCATTACTTTCTGAGAGCCCAGTAAGCACCAAATAAAAGGGCATTAAATATTCACATTAGAGTCTATGAAATATGCTTTCACATGATACTTGCCGTTTGCTTCTGTCATAGGTTCATCCAAAGTTATTAAATTTTAAAATTGCACTAGGACTTTTTATATGTAGTGCATTTATAGCCTCTGATTTATAAAGCACTTTTCTTCCATAGAACCATTATATCCTCATTCTCCAATTCAATTGTGCTTATGGTTAAATATAGCAAGCAATATATGTGTGCACATTAAATATATATATACTGTTATGTAAGTTTTTCTTGATTCTTTATATAACATATTTCCTGAAATTTTGCAGTGGGTCAGAATGCAATTTCAAGATGATTTGAGATATGGAAAGGTATTTGCATCGACAGAAATGTGGTATGTCTCAAAATTGTCTCTAAACAGCAATCGTTCCAAAGCAGGGAGCCTAATCTCTATGAAGTCTCATTCTATGTGCACTTAACTTACCTAAAATCAACTATGTATGCTTTGTCAAGAAGCATAGAGAGAAAATAAATAAAATTTTAAGTTGTGCAAGCTATTCTGTCTGCTGTTTCTCTCTGAGTGAGACTGAGCTTCCTCCCCACTCTTATAGGGAGAGAATCTTAACTGGATGAATAGGGTTCTAGTGCTTAAAGATACATACACTTTTTTTCTCAACACACACCCTAATCTTAATCCACCTAACTCACCGGATGATAAGCCAATGAAATAATGGTGCAATTCAAACCTAAAAGGAAAGTGCTCTGTTGGAGTCACTCAGCTGAAAGACTGTATGGTAGTCTCCCAACATTTGCTAAGAGATTTTCCAAGAGTAATTTCACCAGTATCTGTTCATTGCCTTGGCACTGACTTTAGACACCCACTATGTAATACTATGCAACTGTACTTTACCCAGTACAAAATCTTTGTGACAATCTTGTTGTTACTACAACAATTCAGCTCAGTTTTCCCATTACAGTTAACCACACTGAGGGGAGATTTAGGCAGTGGCATACAGGCCACTAGGAATAAAACTTCAAAAGAGTGGATGCAGGGAGTCAACAACCTGTGTTGGAGAGTCCTGTAGAAATCTTGCCCTGGGGTTAATGTGCTGTGAATGGGATGGTTCTGTGGCCCTTTATTAGGTTGGTGGTCAGGAGATTCTTAGGGTCATCACTCAATGCCCCTACATTATTAAAATAAGAACAATGTACTCAGATAGTCCCTTTTTCTTTCTTTCTTTATTTTTTTTAACTAAGCAAAAGGTAGACATTTGTCAAGTATAAGTTACAAAGATTGGAAAGAGGAAAAAATACAAGTGAAAATTTGTTTCACTCTTTTATCAGCTCCCCAACTTAGTATTAAGAGAAGATGAGAAGATGAAAGAACATTTCTCCCAGAGGGGGGAAAAAGTCACTGTTATCTCTCCTGAAAGAAATATTCCCAACCAGAGATGAATTAAAAATATATACATGGCTATAGTAAAACAAAGCAAAACAACAACAAAAAGTATAATAGTAGTGCAATTGGAAAGATCATCTCTTAAGCAGAAGAAAAAATATGGAGTGCTCTATTAGTATATTGATGTCATTATCATGGAAAATGTCTCCTGTCTTTGGATTTGTTGCCAGCTGGTATTTTGATATGGGTTGGCATATGAGAAAGAGGCTTTGAATTCCAATTCTAGTTTCATAATGTAATAGCTTGGTAAGAGTGAACTGGTAATTTCTTTTCATGAGCAAAATGGGAATAATGATAATGCTTTCTCACATTATTTTTGTAAGCCTTGAACTGGTTGGCAATAATATGTTTGCATATTTCTAGAGTTTAATTAACTTATCTTCACATATATCATTTCAGTTGTAAAACTCTTAAAGATAACAAGCTTTTCCATTCAAATAAATTGATTGGAGAAGAGTAATAATCTTGGCAGTTCCTAATTTCAGATCTTTCTAATTTGCTCATTGGCTAATAAATATCAAAAGTACTTTTGAAAAGTGAAATATTCAGCCCCATCTTTAAGCTTCATATTTGTAAGTAATAAAAATGGTATGGACACTTTAGACCTTTCTAAAATGACTCTATAAATCTGTCAAAGGAGGAAAAGGGCTGGCATATGAGAAATAAGGAGGAGTATGGAAGAAGAGGAAGGGGCAGAATCCTGGAAGGTATCCATATATCCAAAACAAATACATGGACTCTATTCTATTACTCCAGAAACCTTGGTGCTTTTTTTTTCTTTTCTTTTCTTTTTTTTTTTTTTACTGAATGAAGCCAGTGGAGTCTCCATTTTGAGCTATTTCTCCCCCAGGCTCTCAGCACTTTTCCTTTTTTTTATTGCATCAACAATCTGACACTATAATGTTTTTTATTAATATGTGTTGGAGGGATAATTCAGTGGAGTGAAACCTTAAAAGCCAGTTTATTCAAGGCACTAATTTAAAAACTCTTAACAAGAAAAATTTCTTATATGAGAAATATATAGCTGAATTTAACTATGTGAATATACCCAAGAAAATATTCTGAAATGAACTCTTCTCCAGAAAAGGCTTATTCTGTTTACTCTACCTGTAGGGTTGGATCCTTTGTTTGAGTATTTGGGTAGAGAAAGTCCAGCCAGTGCCAAGGAAATGTATGTGAACCCAGAGTTCCTAATTTTTATTATTACTATTAGTCTTCTCTAACTTTAGGCACTATACTGTGCCTATTAGTGACTTCATGAAAGAAACTCTTACAGAGAAACAAAATCCTCTAAAAACGGAATTCAATTTCTTTTTATTCTTTCAACATAAAATGGTCGTTAAATCTACCTACTGACATCAGAACCCTTCTGCACCCTGGAAACCGCTGTCTCATCATTACTGGCTGTCCCTTATCTTATTCTCCTGTACCAAGAAGCAGTGTGAGCAATAGCGTAAAACCCACTTATATCTTCCTTAACTCAGGAAGACAGATACCTTTCAGCTCTTACGTAATTTTATTACTTCTTGAATTTTATTACTATGTGAAAAAAAGTTGTCACTGGTAAAGGGAAGGAAAGACGCATATGCTGTCTTTTTGCTATAATGATAAAAAAATACAAGGGAAATAGCTTTTCACTTTAATTCTGTCTCTTGTTTTAGTATGTCTTTTAGATCTAGTTTGTTCAGGAGCAAATTGTTGTTTAGAGATGTCACATTTTTATTAAGAGTAAAAAGAGTGATACAAGTATCCTAGAGAGACAAATTGGAAAATGTTAGTATGTAAAATTACAAATGAATCAACCATGACACAGAGGTAGCTCCATAACTTATAGATTTATTCATTTATTTTTGGAGATGTTATTTATTTATTTGAGAGACTGAGTGAGCAAGAGAGAGCAAAAGCCTGGGTTAGAGGCAGAGGGAGAGGGAGAAGCAGACTCCTGGCTGATTGGGGAGCCTGATGTGGGTTTCGATCCCAGAATCCTGAGATCATGACCTAAGCTGAAGACAGACCCTAACTGGCTGAGCCACCCCTGTGCCCCAACTTATAGATTTATTAATCTATTGATTGATTCACTAATTCATCAAACCTCATTGAAGACCTACCATATGTAATGTATATTTTGTTGCAAAACCCCTTAACAGGCAATCGATCTAAGAAGGGAGGGGGAAAAGTCAATGTTTGGAAAATGCATAGTTTGCTTAATTAAGTCATTCATTCCTTCATTACAAATATATTTCCTGACCTTTCTGTAATATGTATCATATACATGCAGCAGGAGAGCATTGGATTTTATGGATTGTCAGTGGAGGACAGAGAATGTATTGAAAACAGTGAGTATGGGAAAAGAAATCAGTTAAAGCCCAAGGGTACCAATGGTACCTCCAACTGTGTAAGACCTGAAATTTATATAAGCGGGAGGGGAACTATTTAAGAAAAAAAATGCAAAATTATCTCCATATGTAAATATTTATTTCAAATGTGAAAGAAATCACAACAAATATAATTTTTTAAAGTTGATATATTATACACAAACATCACAAAATTTATAAAAAGTAACACCCTATTTATAGGAATTAACTTAGACTCTTTTGTAATACCATTTTCCTTTAGCTTGACTACATTTTCTTTGAATGATTCTTCATGTCATATTTCTCTACAAAGAAGAGTAAATGATGCTTTACACTTTCATGAAGCATGACTACAATTTGATTTGTTTCTTTTTAGCTTGATGATTCAGAAGAGTTACTTTAAGCCTAGTAACTTATTATCAGTAATGTCATAAAAAATTTTAGGTTTCATGTAAAATTTGATGAAATCTCTATCAAATTTCCTTCATATGTAAGTTCTAAGATTTCCTTGAATTTCAGGTTTTCTTGTGCAGTGCCTGAAGTTAAATGCTACTTAAATTATTTTCACTTATTAATCTGTCGATCATTGATGTCTGTTATCTTGGTCTATTTTATGTTTTGTGTTATCTTCATTAATATCTGTATTTAGTGTTAACCCTCACCTAACTAGATTACAATAATGCCCATAAACAAATCAAATGAAGCAACTTAGAAATATGATAGAGGAATTGAAGGAGAAAGAGATAGTGTTTTAAACAGATTGTGGCTCACACAGCTACTTTTGCAGATTTTACTTAAAGACATGACCACAAAGCCATGGTCCTTCTCAAGGTCTTATAAGGAACTCATGAAAGCAAAAAGAGTTTTCATTTTATGAAAATTAGCCACTGGTTTAGAGTTCTCACAGTCATTCAAGAGAAATCCATATTTTTTTAAATTCAATTTAGTTAACATATAGTGTATTATTAATTTTAGGGGTAGAATTTAGTGATTCATCAGTTGCATATAACACTCAGTACTCATTACATAAAGTGCCCTCCTTAATGCCCATCACCCAATTACCCCATTTCCTCACACACCTCCCTTCCGGCATCCTTGGTTTGTTTCCTATCATTAAGAGTCTCTTTTGGTTTGCCTTCCTCCCTGTTTATATTATTTTATTTTTCCTTCCCTTCCTCTATGTTCATCTACTTTCTTTCTTAAATTCCACATGTAAGTGAAATCATATGGTATTGGTCTTTCTCTGACTTATTTCACTTAGTATAATACCCTCTAATTCTAACCATGTCATTGCAAATGGCAAGATTTCATTCTTTTTGGTGGCTGAATAATACTCTATTATATATATTATATATGCACCCATATACATATATACATACATACATACATACATGCATATACACAATGGGATTAAACATATATAATTGAATATTACTATATAAAAATATATAATATATATAACATCTTTATTCATCTGTTGAGGAACATCTGGGCTTTTCCCATACTTTGGCTATTGTGGACATTGTTGCTATAAACATTGTGGTACATGTGCTCCTTCGAATCACTATGTTTGTATCCTTTGGAGAAATACCCAGTAGTGCTATATCTGGGTCATAGAGTAGTTCTATTTTTAACTTTTTGAGGAACCTCCATAATGTTTTCCAGAGGACTACACCAGTTTGCATTCCCACTAACAGTGTAAGAAGGTTCTCCTTTTTCCACATCCTTGCCAGCATCTGTTGTTTCCCAAGTTGTTAATTTTAGACATTCTGACAAGTGTGAGGGATATCTTGCTGTGGTTTTGATTTGTATTTCCCCAATGCTGAGTGATGTTAAGTATTTTTTCATGTGTCTGTTGGCCATTTGTATGTCTTCTTTGGAGAACTGTCTGTTCATGTCTTCTGCCCATTTCTTGACTAGACTTTTTGCTTTTTGGGTATTGAATTTGATATGTTCTTTATAGATTTTGACTACTAGCCCTTTATCTGATATGTCATTTGTGAATATCTTCTCCCCTTCTGTATTTAAACTAACACAATAGAAGAGATGATACAGATTTGAAAAATATGAAGTAGGCAAAATCTGTAATTAATTGCATAAGATATGAGTGTTTCCTTTTCCACACATAGTGATATGTGTTCTTTTTCTTACTGATTGTCAATTTACATAGTAATGGGTCTGTTCATGCCTGTAGCTGGTATATACAAAGGCTAGAGTTCCTTGGACCTGGATGAGGCTAGAGAGGGCAATTACAATCTAAGCAAGCCCTAGAGCCAAAAGCTAAACAGGAAAGTCAGGCTAGTATCACAATCTTGGCAACCAGACTACACAAATCCCTTGAGAGGGAAATACAGTTGCCCATTTTAAATTTGTAATCAACTAATGCACAGATCTGTAGTACATACTAAATGGTAATCACAGTTATAAAGGTTATAATCTATTTGACACAATAAATATGTAAATATATAAATACAATCCAATGGGATAAAGAGATTTCTTAATTCAGAGGAGTTAGTTTTCGGTCCTTCCAGAGAGTGTCTGGAGAGGAAGCATAAAAAAGGTGAAATTAGGCTAAATCATAAAATAAACCGAGGATTTGCCTATAGAGTGAAGGTAGGGAAAATACGACAGGAAATGAATTATACCAGTTTTGTTTGCTAAAAAGGATATGTTACCAATAAAGATTACTAGCAATCTCTATTTATGACAATACTACAGATTAAAAGCTTTGCAATGAAGCACTAAAATACTGGCAAAGTTTAAAATATAGATTTAAATCCATTACTGTCCTAACATAAGAAGTGATGGATGTAAACAAAGTGAAAGCAAGAAGACCCAAGGTGATAGAGACCTTACTACAATGCAGGTAGATGTGTAAATTCCTACAACCACTTTTGAAAAGCACTGGAATTATTCCTAGTAAATTTGAAGATGTGCATTCTCTATGGTTCAGCATTTCACTCCAAGGTACTCTGTTTCACTGATTTCAAAACAGATTCTTTTTTCACAGTTTATTATTTCTGAAATGAAATGTATCAAAAAGTGATGTGCTATAGTTTAATTGGAATCTTTTTCTTTCTTGTGCAAAACAATAATCTGTATCTTAATATTGATGGCATCTTAGACTTGATGAAACAGGAAGTATATACCCTAGAAAAACTCTTTTGCAATACACGCTAAGATGTTCATTTAAGTATTTTGTATTACCCAAACCTAAAAACAAGATGGTAGAAGAAGCATTCCTCTCACAGCATGGATTCTGCCCACCTACTTGGCCTGTGGTAGGAGCAGTAGGCAGCTGTATGGACCCTGGTGGAAACATCTGCACAAAGCCAAGAAGCAGGAGCTGCCCATAGAGAAACCTGAGTTGGTGAAGATGCAGCTGCCTGACATGATCAACTTGCCCCAGATGGTGGGCCGCATGGTGGTGTCTACAATGGCAAGACCTTCAATCAAGTGGAAATCAAGCCTTTAATTGTTAGTCACAAGACAGGTGAGTCTCCATCACCTACAAGACCTTGAAGCACAGCTACCTCTGCCTAGGGGCCACTCTTTTCTCTTTCTTCATCCTCCTCAGGTAGCCTGCTTCATCAGCAAAGGCACAGATTTCTTTAGTCTTCTTCCTACCCCACCTTGCCCGTCAATGGCAGAAAGAATGAACACATTGTAGTGTATTCAAATTAGTAGGTGTGAATATACTGTACTTATACACATCGACTTGAATAAATTCAAAATATCTGTTGTTCAGAAGAAGCATGTCTCAGAAGGATACACATGGGATAATTTATTAAATGAAGTAAATTATTAAAGTCAAATAATGCACACATGGATGGTAGCACTACAAACAAAAACAAGAAACTCACACAGAGTGCTTCTGAATCCCTGATAATTATCTATTTCTTATCTGGGTGGTAGGCAAATAGATTTATGTATTTATTACATAATACATAATATGTATTTAATACATAAATATAGATTTATGTATTTTATTATATTCTAAAATATGCACATATGATTAATATATTCTTTTCTACATATGGTCTATTTCACATTAAAATGCTAAAGATATTTGAAGATGATATTAGCTTAAGAAGTTTAGCCTTAACCTCTCAGCAATTTCACAAGTCAGGAAGAGCAAGAAGCCTGGTGTGAAATCACCCTGTAAGAAGTGAAATGCTCTGGTATCCTTGGCGATCCAGAATACATACTCACACCTGGGCCAGATAGTGCAGTGAAGGCTAATAATGATCTTACAATACCAGCAAAGTGGTCACTAATTACCAAGTCCATTTGAAAATGAAAACACTGAGGTATATCGTTATTATGGTAGATGGCTTGGTTTTCTTTACTGACTAGTGGCAAGAGACCTCCCCTGACCGCAAACTGAGGTTCCACAACTCTACATGGTTAAGAGACCTAAAAAGATATTGATAGCTTTGGATAGAGAATATAGCACATTATGCACTAAGTAGGCCACCAATAATACAAGGAGGAGCCATTGTCTTCCATATTCTGTTTTCAAACAACATTAATTATTTTATATTATTACCTCTATTTTTTTCTGGATTATGGCGTGATTATAAATAATATAAATGCAATTGAAATTCAGTCATACATTCAGCCCTTTGGAGTTCCTGCTATAATCCCAAGAGCATAATGCATGGAAGGGTTTCCTCCTTAAATATAACACGAGCTCTGGACATCCAATAGAGAAAACGTGTACTTCAATTTCTGTTTAGATATGAAAGAAAGTGTTAACTGCCAGGAGAATAAAGCCCCTACATTTTTAATGACTATTTCCAAAGGACAACTCTTGCTTTTACTGTGTGTTTCAAGAACAGGCAGGATGACAGCTATACCTTACAGAGTGTGACATATAGAGAAAAGTAGAAGGGTGGAAAGAGCTTGAGGAAAATTGTGCAGGCGTGGAGACATAAACGAGCAGCCAGTCTGTGGCTCACCTGTACCAAGTGTAGCTATTTTATTCCTGGGGAGCCACACAGAAGGTAACGGTAAATAAATCACGCAGTAGGAGTTAGCACTCTGTGTCAATGGGAGGAGGAAATGCAATGGGATGAGATGAAAAATGGTGGGAAAAGAGAATAAATAATAAGAAACAAAATAACTGAATTAACGTAGGAAACCAACATGAAGAAAATAACAACAACCAAAACAAGGGTTTTTGTAAAGGTTGTGACTCTACATCATTGGGACCAATTCCAAAATTTCCAGTTTATATGTTCCTTACAGTGCATAGCGGGATGGTCAATTGCTCATGGCTGTAAAAACTGCCATTGCAAAAGCACAAGAGGTAGTGTGGATCCTCCAAACTTCTGCCCTTCCCATCCCCCACTCTTACGGTTCATAAAAAGCATTTGGGCAAATATCTATTACTAAATGGGGTCCCTCATAATATTATTTGATTTTTGGGGTGTATTTGATTTTTAAAGGGAATTGTGACATTTAAAAGGCTATTTCTAGAGCTTGTTTCAGTCATTTAATAAGCCAATTAATTTCCCCTTGAGGTTTTCCTTTTAAACTCATAGCTGGATAAATCTGTGTCTCTAAATTTTAGATCCATCTCCAAAAGCGAATTAATGACTAATTTATATTGGATCCTAAGTAAATCCCATAGCAGAAGATTCCCTCCCTATCATGATGCTATCAAATTCTTAAAAAAAGAGTTGCTCTTTCGAAATGTGAAAAGTAAAGCATTTTTAGTCACTCGGTACAATTTGTCATTGCTCTGGGAATCTCTTTCCTTCTTTCCCAGTGATCGACTCAGGACTAAACCAACTCACAACACCTATATTATCTTGCTGTAATTAAAAGTGTGAAGTCTCCTTCCCTGAATCCCAGGGGTTTTGTAAGTATTAATGAGAGCCAGAATCTCTTTGGACATAAATTTATAATTACACAGCTTACTGTTATGATGGCAATTGTAAAGACTATTTACTGACACTTTCAAAAGAGGCTTATGGGATTTCAGGGCTAATTTAACTTGACCTTCAGTTTATTACACCATCAACCAGTATTTGACCCTTATCTATAGATAGTCCATTGGCATTCTAGCACACTTGTTATGAGTTAGGATTATGCAAATGAAGGGTTTAAAATGTAGATGCAAAATACAGATAACAGGAGCACAAAATGATTCAGTCACTTTGGAAAACAATTTGGCAATTCTTTGAAAGATTAAACATAGTTTCTATATGACCCAGCAGTTCCACTTCTAAGCATATACACAGAAGAAATAAAAACTTGTCCACACAGGGGTTCCTGGGTGGCACAGTGGGTTAAGTGTCTGCCTTTGGTTCAAGTCATAATCCTAAAATCCTGGGATTGAGCCCTGTATTCTGATCAGCGGGGAGCCTGTTTCTCTCTCTCCTCCCTGCTTATGCTCTAAATAAATAAATAAATAAAATCTTAAAAAAAAAAAGTATCCACACAAAAATAGTGGTTCTTAAAATAAATATTCTTAATAGCCAAAAGGTAGAATGAATGAATCCAAGTGTTCATCTAGTGGGGAATGAGTAAACAAAATGTAGCACACCCATTCAATGGTTTGTTATTTGGCAACATAAAGGAATAAAAAGTATTCATGGTACAATGGATGGACCTTGAAAAGGAATGCTTTTCAAGCATCATTCATAGGAATGACATCATTCATAAATGGATACATGTCGTATGATTCCATTTTAACGAAATGTCCAAATGGGTAGATACAGAGAGAAAGAGAGTAGATCCATGGTTGACTAAGTCTGGGGGTGGGGTGGTGACGGCTAACGGGTACATTTCCTTTGTGGAGATGAAAATATTCTACATTAGATTGCAATGAAAATGGCACAACTCTGTGAAAGTACTAGAACCCACACACTCTACACTTTACGTCAGTGAATTTTATGATGTGTGAATCGCATCTCAAATTTAAACATTTTAAAAATGATGATAGCCCAGTGCAACCATCAATGAAGACATCTGTAACATCCCATGTTCCTTTGCTTTTATCTGTTCTTCTCAGATAGGTTGCACAATACAAATGAATCTGAGAATGCATTTATTTACGCCATCGCTCCAATCAATTGCTAGATTCACCTTATTGAGGCATTGTCTCCCTGTGTCACCTCTTCTTTCAAAAGTCCTCATTGTGAAATTTCTGTTAGCAGTTCATTTTAGAGAAGCAACAATAAATATCAGAAAGTGATTCCGTATTTTTGTAGTACTTCTCCTGCATAGACGGACATCTGTTCAAAGGCTAACAAACTCTGAGGTAAAGGCTATTTCTTTCCATTCAGAACACGGCAGGTTTGATCCGATGGCTTATACCAATGCTAGCTTTTGAGGGATTATGTTTTATTACCATCAGATAATAGAGTTTCTTTTCTGTTTCTTTCCTTCTGACCCCAACTTCCTCTGAGTTTTATTGCTGACCAACAGCAGTCTCTCTAGTTTTAAAACGAGTACACTGTGAGTCAGCACAGCTTTGTGTCCTTGCCACGGAGCGTTCTAGGAAATTCAGTTTTCTCAAGTTCTTTATTGACCCATCCCTATCTTTCAGAATAACAGTAAAATAAAATTGAGTGTAGGGCCATAGGTTTTGAAGACACAAACACAAAATCCTTCTGATTTTCTTCTTAGATTTTGGAACCAAAATTGGATATGGGAAGAAATAACTGTAATCTTCTAGGGGCACAACTAATAAAATAACTTCTTATTACAGGAGCACGGGACTTGACCCTTGTCCAACATAGGAGGAACTGGAATGTTTAGAAACACCTTTTTTCTTTTAAAATATTTTTATTATTAGTTACTGTTTGAACCATATAAAATCTGGTTGCCTAAGTGTTCACTTAGTGCTGTCAAACTTGCAATAGCTAACTGGGATCAACAATAAAATGAAAGTAGATCTAAGTTACTTTTAATGGGCTTTCCTTCTAATATAAACTTTTTACTAAACTTTTATCTATATGAGGGAAAAGGAGCCAAAGTATAGTATTAGCTGTTCAGAAATAAGGGAGATGTGTCTATTTCTCTATACTATAGGTTATTATTCCATTTTGAAGTTTAGAAATTAATAATTTAAGATTGTTTGACTCATTGAGCAAAAGGCCAAGTTTTCCCTAACACTGTATTAAGATATCCGCTGGCACAGATTCCATTCTTTTTTTTTTCTCCCTCCTCTACCCCCACTCCAGAGGATCTCACACCCAAAATACTGCTATGTTCCCTGTGAGAGGAGAAGACTTCTCAAGCCTGTGATTTGTTTTGGTGGATTCCGTGAGCACAGGGTGACCTATGCATAAACTTTAAGAGCCGAATCATGGTTCTGCCATTTCTCTCTTTCCCCTCTGGCACAAGAGCCATGAATTGCAAAATACTAAGCTGCTATTTCTAGGGAGGAGAGCTAGGACCTAACCAACCAGCGTTCCCTACCCTCAGGGCTGCAAGTCCCTCAAACATCTGCACAGTAGGGTGTCAGAACTGCTTTGGCCCAGAGGCCTCAGTAGGCCTCCCAATATCCCTCTTTGTGAGTAGGAGCCTTTTATCCACCATGTGTTTGTGGGGAGGGAACAGATACTTTACCTTTACAGCTCATCAATTTCTTCAACAGGAGACTTATCTGCATGTTATGTAGAAAGAACCAAAAGTTTCTGGACTATGGGCCTAATGCTATGATTGGATGAGACCCTTGCAATGTTTCTCTTCAAGAATACATGAGTATATTTTATATCCAAGAGGAAAGGCATCTCTATGACCTAAATAAATAAATAAATAATAAATAAATAAATAAATAAATAAATAAATAAATAAATAAATAAATAAATAAATAAATAGAAGGTGGACTGTGACAGATCGTATTATTATTGTTTCCAAATTCTGTCATCCCTGTGAAAGGTTAACTAACATACTCTCACCTAACACCATGTGAATTGCAGTATCTCCCTGTAAGATGATTATATTTCCTTACAATGGATATAAACCTTGGTCATAAACTTTGGTCAGTGCACTATGAATGCAAGCGATGGGGGACATGCCTAAGCAGAGCTTTAAGATCACAAAGGTCTGTTTGTGCTCACTCTCTCTGTCTCCTCCACACGTCTCTCTTTCTCTTTCTCCCTCCCTCCCTCCCTCCCTCTCCCTCTCTATCTCTCTTGTCCATCTTTCATAGGAGTGGGTGTTCAGGTAAGGACTTCTTTCTCAGCCTAGGTCTCTAAGCAAAGATGATACAGATTGAAGTCACAGGACCATGAAGAAGATGTAACAGCACTGATACATTAACCTTTGTATTTAATATCACTAAAATCTGGGGGTTGTTTTTCATTGCAACAGAATACAAAGAAAGCTGAACAATAGTCCCACTAAAATATAAAGTGAAAATTACTGTATTAAAGGCCCACAAGTTAAACTTTGGTTAAAAACACTATGTTGAAGACAGAAGGTAAATCTATTTAATCAAGTTCGTCGGGCACTGAAGATGGATTGAGAACAAACTCTTGATGTTGGTCATCTCTCTGCATTCCAGAACAATGTCTTGCTCTGGACAATCTCAGAGAAAGTAAGAGGAGAACGCTTTGACCCCTCATGTGTCCTCTTTCACCCCACTTTATTTTCCTCTTGAATGCAGAGAGTAAACAAGCCGGAAGAATGCAAATTCTTCTCTCAACGTTGTGGGACCTGTGCTCTAACACTTCCGGTTCTAGAATCACACACATGCCCATATGCTGATCCATCCAAGCCTGTTCCAGCACAGTTCTCCACACAGATAGACAGATGTGCAGTCAGGTATACATACACACACACATGCACACACATATTTAAAAAGAGAGTACATATATATGTGTGTGTATATATATAAGCATATTCACACAAAAATATATTTGTAAACTTATTTTCAACTGGCATAATATTATTCTAAACCTTTTACTTAACTCATTATAAACATTTTGTTTTCTTTTACATATTTTTAAAATATCTCCTTTTGGAGCTCTGTTAATAATATGGAAAGATATTCTCATGATAATGTTCAATAAAAAATAAGCAGAGAATGTCAAATTGCCTTTTGATCTCAATTAGGTTGTTATGAGTTGAATTGTGTCCCCTTCAAATTTATATGTTGAAGTCTTAACCCCCATTACCTCAGAATGTGACTTATCTCGAGATAGGGTCTTTACAGAGATAATCAAGTTAAAATGAAGTCATCGGGGTGGGCCCTAATCCAGTATGACTGGTGTCTTTACGGAAGGAGGAAATTTGGACACAGAAACACTCATAGAAGGAAGGTGATGGGAAGACACAGAGAGAAAACAGCCATTTCCAAACCCATGTGAGAGACCACGGGCAGACATTTCTCTCGCCGCTCTCAGGAGGAACCAATTCTGCCAATATCCTGAACTTCTGGCCTCCAGAACTATGAGACAATACATTTCTGTTGTGTGGAGCACCTAACTGTAGTACTTTGTTACAACATTCTAGCAAACTAATATATAGGTAAAATATTAGAAATAATGGATCAAAAGTCTCAGAGGAGTTAAACACCAGGAGGCTGAATGATTTTGCTCGATTTATGTTTACTTCTATGTAATTTTCTATAATTTCTAAATTTTCTATAATGAGAACATATGATTATATAACATGTTACGTAAACGAATATTTTTCAAATACCAAATCGTACAAACCTAAACCTTGAAAATTTTCTGGGCTTGGCAAGAAAGATCAGTAAGGGCAAGACGTCTCATTCAAGAGTGAGTGCTTGAGACGGAGTCTTGAAACCTCATGGGCTCAGCCTCCTAGAAGATTATTACCTGCCAACTCAGTTATTTCCAATATCTCCCTTTTGATACAATACAGGAAGGAAGGGATTAAAGGACTAACCTGAGGATAAACATTTTGGGGTTACCAGATGTAGGGAAAAAAGGAAATAAAAGTGAATTTTGTGACAATCTTTTGGTGCTTTGGTCAGGTACCTTTCTGTGCTGACCAGACACAGGAGATGAGCTCAAGGAATGTAATCTTTTTTTTAAATTTTTTAAATTATGAACCTGAAAATTGTACAACAGTTGTCCCACTGCATGACACTTGTTTTCTTATTTGCCTAGTGTTAAAGCTCATGCGGTTCTTGGTTTGAAGATTGTTCCAGGCCCAAGGAAGGTCCAGTGGTATTTGAGACAACTGCCCCTGAGGTGTGCTCCACTGTAGTTGCAGTATTGGAGGGAAGAAAGTGTCATAGTGTTTGAGGAACATAGCTTCAAACTCCTGAATGAAGAAAGGTTTTTCTTCTTAGGACTGTCAGGAAAGTTAATCTTCCCTCTCCAAGCCCACAAATATATGTTGAGAAATTCAATCAGGATAAAGTTCAGATGCCTTTATTTTTACTTCACTGCTCTTGCTTTGCATGTGTGTGTGTGTGTGTGTGTGTGTGTGTGTGTGTGTGTGTGTGTGTGAAAGAGAGAGAGAGGGAGAGAGAAAGAGAGAGAGAGTACTGTATCATAGCCACTGTTTAGGCTCCAAATACGTAAAGTACTCTGATGCTCAAAGATGTCTCCTGGCACTCACAACACAGACGTTCATCCATTCTCTTTTACTACCTGGAACATCTCCCACCCACTCTGGCAAATGAACTTCTCATTTTTCCAAACACATACTAGGAGTCTTCCCCTCTTAGAAACCTTCACTAAATCTACAAATGAGTTAATTAATGACCCTGGAGATAAAAGCCTCCACAGATTGTGACAAACTTTCATCAAACTGTTCAGTACAATGGATTTTTATATAAAGCTTTATTGTGCAAACTTCCTAGAAGGCAGAACCTGTTGTTCTTTAAATTTATTTCTGGGGTGCCTGGGTGGCTCAGTGGGTTAAGCCTCTGCCTTTGGCTCAGGTCATGATCTCAGGGTCCTGGGATCAAGCCCCACATCAGGCTCTCTTCTCAGCAGGGAGCCTGCTTCCTCCTCTCTCTGCCTGCCTCTCTGCCTACTTGTAATCTCTCTCTCTGTCAAATAAATAAATAAATAAATAAAATCTTAAAAAAAATTATTTCTATAATCCTGGCACATAGCATGTTGTTTGATACTTAAAAATATTTACTCTATGGGGAACCCGGGTGGCTCAGTCGTTAAGTATCTGCCTTCGGCTCAAGTCATTATCCCAGGGTCCTAGGATCTAGCCGCACATAGGGCTCCCTGCTTGGCGGGAAGCCTGTTTCTCCCTCTCCCACGTCCCTTGCTTGTATCCCCTCTCTCACTGTCTCTCTTGCTCGCTCTGTCAAATAAATACTAAATAAAAAATATTCAAAAAATTTCAAAAATATTTACTAAATGTATTTTAGCAAATACTTGTGCATGAGGAAGTATCTTGAAGTGTGATACATCAGAATTAAGAGAATCAACAGGAAGGCAAAAGGAAGTTTGAGAAGTAGCCATAAGCAGGGTGGAAAATAGCTACTCACCAAACACTTAACCATATATATATACACACACACACACACATTTTCCCCCACAAACTATCTTAGTACTGAGAGATTAAAAACAGGAAAGTTATTAAAGCTGTGGAGATGTTCTTAGCTGGCTTTCAGAACGCTAAGGAAGCATCTGTAACTTAATGAAGGACATGGCAGCTCCTCCAACCAAAACTCCCAGGCCAGCCAAGACGAAGAAAATGATCTGAAAACACAATGATCAGGAAACAAGGAAAGATCTTTTCCAGACTGAGCACACAGTTGAAGCTGTAAGAGGATTTAAGACACGACTAAAATCCATTGTCTCAAAAGGAGACCTTCAAATACCTAATTAATTTTTCATTTGTTTTATAGCTTTAGCAGATGTTGCATTTTTTTCACAGATTAGCTCATCACTGAGGTGCAAGAGGGAAAAACATTTTTTTTGTTAGGTTTTGAATTAATATACTTGAAATGACATAGAAAATGCATGATTTGTGCAATCTGGGATGTCCTGGTTATTCCACCTCATAATGTGTATTTTAATATACCCTTATTTAAATATAGAGATAAGACATTTAAATTTAATTTTTAGAGGGTGAAGAAGGGTTTAGTATTATAGGATTGGATTTTTATTTCCTTAGTCATTTTCCAGATAGATCACTGGGCTCAGGTGAATACTTTTACTGACCATGCCATTTATATTTTGCACCTGCTAATTATTGAAAGAAGAAATAGATAAATTGTTTTGGATGTAAAAGAGCGGGGTAAAAAGAAACTGGAAAAAAAGGGGAGGGTTTATATGACTAAGACAGGATCTGGGCCACAACTTCCAAGGATTTCCAATCATTTTTTGTCATACCCTGAGATACAAGCTTAGTGATCTGTTATATAAAGTAGTAACCACTCTATTTCTTCTGAAAAAGTGAATGAGTGGTTGGCAGCCCTCTTGTGTACACCTCACCCTCTCATGAGGTGAATGTATGTGAAATGATCAACACTTTCTCCTTGTCTCAAGTTCCCTTCATAAAGAACTTGACCAACTCACTGTCTTGGAGAGGGGGTTCCTGGACCAGGCAACCTGGTGCTACCTCCTTCCTATCCCTCCCCCTCTGCTGCCCAGGTCCCTCAGGGACAATGAAACCAGAGGGGTGGACTTTTTACCCAGAAAGTCTGAATCAGACAGACAAATTGTACCAGAAGCAACTAGATAAATTAGCTGTGGTCTCTGGTCAGCATGTCCACAAAATTTGGGGCATTGAGAAATGAAACTAACTGGGGCGGCCAGGTCAAGCCATAAGTGAAGAGAGCACACTGGTCTGAAAAGGGTGAGGATAAACAACATTATCTTTTTATCCAATGGCAGGCCAGTTGCTGTGATCAGCCCCTCCCAGGCCTGACCACATTCTCTGTCCTTTTTTTTTTTTTTTTTTTTTTTTTACTNTTTTTTTTTTTAACTGTTTGGAGTTGCTTTCTTTTCCTTGCAAGCTCTGATTCTTGGAAAGACACTCACCAAGTAAATTAAATATTTTTTTATTTTATCTTTTCAAGGAACTCTGTCTACATTTAAAGTGAAAAATATGATACAACTAATAGAACACTTAGATTTTTGAAATCAGATAATGATGTGGCAAAAAAGATGTCAGGGAAATCATTTGTCAAATATCACCTACGTGACAGAAATTATGTTAGATAGTTGCACATAATTGGTATAATTTATCCTTCACAATCACACAGCAAATAGGATTATAATCCCTATGTTTTTAAAGAGAAAACCATTTTTGACATGATTATCTGTTTTTTGGGCATTGAGTTTGAAGAGTTCTTTGATCTGGGATATCAGTCCTTTGTCTGTAGGGTCATTTGCGAATATGTGCTCCCATTCCGTGGGTTGCCTCTTTGTTTTGTTGACTGTTTCCTTTGCAAAAGACATGAACAGACACTTTTCCAAAGAAGACATACAAATGGCCAACAGACACATGAAAAAATGTTCATCATCACTAGCCACCAGGGAAACTCAAATCAAAATCACACTGAGATACCACCTTACACCAGTTAGAATGGCCAAAATCAACAGGACAGGAAACAACAAGTGTTGGAGAGGATGTGGAGAAAGGGAAACCCTCTTTCACTGTTGGTGGGAATGCAAGTTGGTGCAGCCACTTTGGAAAATAGTATGGAGATTCCTCAAAAAATTAAAAACAGAGCTACCCTATGACCCTGGAATTGCACTATTGGGTATTTATCCCAAAGATACAAATTTAGTGAAAAGAAGGGCCATATGTACCCCAATGTTCAATAGCAGCAATGTCCACAATCGCCAAACTGTGGAAAGAGCCGAAATATCCTTCAACAGATGAATGGATAAAGAAGATGTGGTCTATATATGCAATGGAATATTACTCAGCCATCAGAAAGAATGAATACTCAACTTTTGTATCAAAATGGACGGGGCTGGAGGAGATTGTGCTGAGTGAAATAAGTCAAGCAAAGAGAGTCAATTATCATATAGTTTCACTTACTTGTGGAACATAAGGAATAAAATGGAGGACTCTAGGAGAAGGAAAGGAAAAGTGAATTGGGGTAAATCCGAAGAGGAGATGAACCATGAGAGGCTTGGATTCTGAGAAACAAACTAAGGGTTTTGGAGGGGAGAAGTGTGGGGGGATGGGTGAGCCTGGTGGTGGGTATTAAGGAGGGCACGTATTGCGTGGAGCACTGGGTGTGGTGCATAAACAATGAATCTTGGATCACTGAAAAAATAAAATTAAAAAAATAAAGAGAAAACCAAGGCTTAGAGATATTAGGTGGCTTTCACAGCTTTTGAATCCACAATCATTTACAGAAACCCATGTTCTTTCCTCTAAATCATCTTACAGCATTAAGAAGAAGATGCCTCATGTTAACATATGAAAAAAAGATTCATGCAAGCTAGGGACCAAAAAATTAGGCTTTATTTCCAAGAACACATGACTCTGTAGGTTATCAGTAAGCTAAAATAGCATTTAAGGGTTTTATTTCACATCTCTCTAAAGGATGGTCCTGTCTGATCATAGGTACCACTTAAGTATTCAGTTATATCCCTCTAGATATTGAAATATTTTCCTTTACATATTGGAGGAGAATGAGCCCCCAATCAAATCTCTAGAAGTTATTTTTCCTAACAGTCATGAACACACACATAGATAATTTCTATTCCTGATCATTACAGTTATTTTCAAATCCTGATGTTTAAATAGCTTCTAGAAACTAGTTCTCTTCTGAGCAATAAATATAACCTCAATTTACTCTAGGAATGTATCCCAGAATTAGTTATGTTGTTTGACTTCATTTAGTCCCTTATTCAGGACTCGCATGGAAGAAGAAACATTTACAAATTTTTCTTTCATAAAAAACCTGTATCATCAAAATTCATAAATGAAGATTAAACAAATCCCATGTAACAGATTACAAATTATTTCCTGTTTTTGTTAACTGCATGTCTGAAACCATATGTCATCTAAAAGCTATTCCTAGTCCTATCCTCCATTCATGAATGGTATAGTTTCATGTGTCCATGAATGTCAACCCCTATCAGAATTCTGAAGACAACTCACCCTATGCTGCCATCCCCTTGCCTGGTGAGGTAGAACTTAAAATGTATTGGCTGGAGAAGAGAGCAGATTATTTAATTCTTAATAACTCCGAAGGTGCCTAGAGAGAATTCCCTTTACTGTTACTAGAATTCTTGAACGGCTCCTCAAGATTATGCCAAGGTAAGGTAAATAGGCTTCCTGTGGCAGGCATGTCGTGATCTAATGAAGGTCACTCTCTGAAGACCTCTGGGAGTAGAGCTGATCCCTGGGAAGAACATTGTTGTGTTTGCATGAAGTTGCTACCACTTGGGGGGCAAGGGATGGTTTCTCTGACCTTTTTCCTTTTGAGGTTCGATATTATTAGAACCTTTCTTATAACATATGATGATACCTCCCAAGATTTTCTAATATGGAAAAGCTAAAGAAAACCTGAGTGGAGAAATTATGCTCAGAGAATGATGTCTGAACTTATGGTAAGAAGTGAAGTTTGGTTATGAAAATTTTGGGGGTGGAGGACTCTGAGAAGGGAAAGTAGAGAAAGAGAAGGGGAACAGGAACAGGTATGAGTGGATGGACAGTGTGTGTGTGTGTGTGTGTGTGTGTGTGTGTGTGTGTGTGTGTGTGTGTGTGTGTGTGCAGGTGTAGTCCATCACAAAACAAGTTCCAGCTCTGTGGAGAAGAGTAGAATTCCCTTCAATCTGACCACTTGGGGTAATTACAGTGCATTCAAAACAGTTGTTGACAACATCAGTAGAAAGTAAATGATGAATGGACAAGATGCAAAGGCAGATCATCATTATTCACAGGTATCAGAATGAAAAAATCCTCCTTCTACTAGTACACTGGTGTTCTTCATGAATGTCATGACTATTTTTCAACAGTAATACTAGATGGGTAACAGAAGAAAAGAAACCAATAGACTCCTCATTTGTCACACCCCCTGGAAATTGGAATCAAGTCTGAATAAGCATTTAGAGCCCTTTATAAATGTTGAT
Source organism: Ailurus styani (assembly GCA_002007465.1). Taxonomy (NCBI): domain Eukaryota; kingdom Metazoa; phylum Chordata; class Mammalia; order Carnivora; family Ailuridae; genus Ailurus; species Ailurus styani. The sequence goes on from LNAC01000055.1 coordinate 977,989, forward strand.
GAGGAGATGGGCTGAGGCCAAGAGAGTGGAACAAAGCCTCGATATGGAGACTCTGAATTATTTAATAGGTTATGTGGTTAGAACTTGGACCCTAATTAAAAATATAAGGGACTATGACTCATTTGTACTTCTGGCTGGTGAAGTAGAATAATTAAGTAAAACATAGTAGAAGTGTCCAATTTGATATAGACTTAATTTTATTATCTAAAGACACATTTTTATCTATACAAATACTAGTTGCTAGTTTCATCTGTGTTATTCAGATTTTGATGACTGGAGTGAATTATTTTTTAACTCTATATTCCCAAATAAATGTTTTATTTTTAAAAATAAATTTATGCTTTCGATCATAACTTCTTCTGTTTGGTTGTTTTACCTCTTCTTTTGCACTTCCATGAGCCCTTTCTCACTTGTTTGTATAAGTTATTTTCAGATTTATCACTGGGTCCCTCTTTACTAAGTGATGAAAGGTTTTTTTTTTTAATTTAATGAAGATGAGTATAATAGTCTGAAAGTTGCATCTGACATTAACACAGTCATAAAATAATTTTAAGAGTTTTATCTTATTCAAATAATATTATTTAGAGGAAATTTAGTGAATTCGAAGAGAAACATGTATTTTTTTCATACAATAGTGCATAAATATGTTTGAGTGATTGTAAGGGTAAAAAAAAGATATGCATATTAGTCTATGTGCAATAGAACATCTAAATTGACAAGGGAAAAATTGGATTACAAAATAACTTGTTCAAATCAACATAAATGAGCAACAGAAAAAAAAGGAAAAATAGGGTAAAGGACGTGTGAAGAAGTACAAGATAAAAGTATAAATACATTATGTTTTACATAAATAAAAATACTCTGGATTCTTCTACTAAAAGAGAAAGATCACTTTGAAAAGAAGACCTTAGGTGACATCAAGACAGGCTAGGAGATTCCAACACTCATCTTCTCTCCCCCCAAAAAAACCAAAAGCAATGAATAAACAACTACAAACTGACAAAACTAACTTTGGGAACACTCTGGATTACAACAAAGAAGCATCAGGAGCCTTTGGGGGCCCAGAAACCCAGGATGGCTCCATAGAAAAGCGTAGAAAGGATTTCACCGTCCCTCAGTGCTGTTCACTGCAGTGGCTCCACCAATTTACATACCCACCAACAGGGCACGAGGGTCCTCTTTTCCCACATCTTTATTTACATCTGTTATCTCTTGTCTTTTGGATAATAACCATCCTAACAGGTGTGAGGTGATATCTCACTGTGGTTCTCCTTCGGCAATTTGGCAGAGTGGTGTCAAGAAGGATCCCCTCAGAGGGATTTCACCCCCTAGGGGTAAGGAGAACAGGACCACCCCACATTGCTGCCATAAACACCCACAGTCTTTGCTACCAAGTAACCCGCTTGTCTTCACCTCTTCACCAATGCTGAGCCCAGCTGATGAAACGTATGGAGTCCCCGGGCTGGACCTCTTGCTACAGTGAGAACTGTCCCCATGGACCTCAGTTGATACTGACCCTTCCTGGCAGATCAGGACTCCGCTGGCCATCTACAGGACCAGAGCTGCCAATGGCATTGTGCCTCCCTCCACGGGTACTAAGTCACACCTTTGACTCCTTATCACTGAGGCCATGCTGGTGCTTTGCCATGTCCTCTGGGTCCTGAGTCAAAGTGCTTTATTGCTGCCGCTCTGCACCCTGCACCCTGGGGCTTCAGATGCACCCTGCCATCTTCAGGGCTGTACTACTGCTGTGCCATGATGCCTAGGCACGTGCCGATACTGCATCTCACGCCTCCCTGGGGCTGAGTAACCAAAGTCAGCCCCAGAGACCCAGATCCCAGTGCTGTGGGCGATCTCTCTGTGCCCACACCTCAGACAAAAGTTCTACCACTGCAGGAAGTACACCTGTATTCTAGGCTCCAGCCCCCCTGGTGATTCTACCCCAGCCCAGAACTCCGGGCCCACTGATGCTCTCTATGTTCCGGTACAATGGACCTGGATTGAAAAGGATGCCCCAGACTAGAACTTTACCCCATGGGTCAACAGGAGAACAGGAGAACCCAATGGCCTGCACCACGGAGGAACACAGTAGCCCTAACCAGTACTGTGACAGCAGACACCTCACAGAGGTGCGGCATCCACCCATGGTCTCTGCCAGTTTTGACCTCAGCTGCTACACCTTCCCCGGAACTGTGAGTTGGGGAAACAGTGGTCACAGGGTGAAAAGTTTCATTTAGGTAAGGTGAGTAAGCTCTTGGGATCCAGGACACGTGCAGGGTGACTAGTTAACAATACTGTATTGTAGGCTGGAAAAAAGTCTTTCAGAGAGGAGCAACGCAGGAAATATACTCACTATCAATTGAAGATTTTGAATGGTGGTAAACAAATAAACATTGATTAATAAATGAACAAAAATATTTATCACATAAAATTCATCATTTAAATGTTAATTATTTTTTTTAAGAATTTATTTATTTATTTGACAGAGAGAGAGAGATCAAAAGTAGGCTGAGAGGCAGGCAGAGGGAGAGGAAGAAGCAGGCTCCCTGCTGAGCAGAGAGCCCGACGCGGGCCTCGATCCCAGGACCCTGAGACCATGACCTGAGCCGAAGGCAGAGGCTTTAACCCACTGAGCCACCCAGGTGCCCTTAAATGTTAATTAAACAAACAAAAACATATGTTGAACAACCCTTAAAATCAGAGAAATGCAACTTAGAGTAATCATACTATATTCATTTATACACATTACCTTCAATGAAATTTTAAAAAATGGTAAAATATTGCTGGCCAATGACAACAAGAATTGTTAAAATGTTCTTGGAATGTAATCTGTCAGTATATAGTTTAATATTTAAAAAGAAATCACCAACATGAAAGAATTCAAATATAAGGATGTTTTTTCTTATTTGTACCAAATTTTTTAAAAAAATGGAGCAATGTGAATACCTATTAGTATGATAATGGTTCTAAAAACTGTGGTCCATCCATACCATTGAATGCAGCCATGAATATATGAATTTGATCTGTAGAAGCTGAAGTAATTTTCCAAGGTGTACATATTACATGGAAAAGCAAGATGTTGTGAAGTTTATAGTATATGATCAGGTTTTAGTAAAATCTAAAATGATCTTACCTTATCCTCTACATGGATGTGTGTTCGTGAGTTTATGTGGATGTGTGTGTGTTTATACGAACATGAAGAAAAGCATGAAAAGTAATCCATCAGAGATTTTAGCAAAAATTACTGGTCAGGGAGTAGGGTCAGAGTGAGGCAGGGAGGTCAAACCACTCTTATGGTCCTATGTCACTCCCTAGCCCCCCAAAAACGTTGCTTTTGCAAAAGATAAACACAAACACACACACATATACACAGACACACACACACTCTCTACACCAGAGTATTTGGTTGAGTTTATAAATTTGATTTAGTATAAATGAGTTTATACATTGTTTATAATTTATAAGAGGTCCATGAACACATTGAGTGTAAAAATGCTAAGTAATTACAAGGGTGAGACTTCATGTGATTTTATATTTCTATCTATCCATATACATATAATACAAAAATGTATATTTGCATAGGTATATACATATTATGTATTTTCATAGAGTCATACTTCTTTTACAATGAACATTATCATTTACATTTTAGAAAAACTGCATCTTTTATTGTGGAAAACACATGGATAATACAACCTTTCTGTCTGATAATACAACACACAAAATGCCTGTAGACTGGCACAGGAGTGGCACTCCTAAAAATCTCCATTATCATTATTATTACTTATATCTGTATACACCTATCTTGTGCTTATTCTAATGGCTCTGTCTGGTCTGGTTCCCACTTCCCCACTTCCCCTCTCTGATTAATAATACCAGCAATCCTTCCTCACTCATTTGAAATTATCATTTCATTTCTGACTCTGCTTTAATTCCTCTTTCTTCATTAGGGTTTTCCTGACTGCCTTATCCCTCATCAGATGCAGGTTTTTGAATCAGAATCATGTTTCATACAAATGATTACATCTGCTAATATTATTTTTTCAGCCAGACTCAAAGCTACTTACAGTATAAACATACTTTATATCTTTGGTTTGCTCATCAACACATCAAAGACACTACCACCAGGCACATAACAAAGCATAGCTCAGTTGATACTGGTTTAGTGAGATTGAGAGCTGAAGGTTCTTCAGACATTTAGATAGATAAATCAATAGATAGATGATAGATAGATACTCTATAGAGACAAACCCTAGGGATTGGTTTTATTGACATTTACATTTTATCAACAAATACCTTCAATGAAAAATGTGACAATTTTCGGGAATTTACAATTCACACCTTCTTCTAACAAATACAGTCTTCTACATTGATGTATTTGATCACAATAAACCATTTGCAGAGCTTGCCGATCTGAAAATTGATGCAGAGAGGATGATATGGAAATGTTTGAAAAATCATTCATCAGGTTGGCTGAAAGATGAGAGGAGGAAGATTTCACAGACTCCTAAGATGAATTGAAAGAGAGATAAGAACACAGATGAAGAGGGAATATATGAGCATATAGAGGCCCCCTGGGTCCTGCTTGGGACAGGATCAATTCCACGAATATCACAGGACAGACCAGACATGAAGGAAAAGCAGGAATCCTTTTTCATTATAATTTCTTCAAAATCTTGAAGTCTCTGAATTTTGATTTGTAAGAAATATTTTCCAGGCCAAAAAAAAGTGGATTTTATTTTTCAATAACATTCTATTCCTTAGCTCACAGAGAAAACCTACAATCCAAGCCGTTCTGAGGTGTGAGAACTGAGGTGCTAATGGAAGACATATGGAAATGATAAGGTGTGGATCAGAATGATTGGACCACCGGTATGGTGCAGTTAAATTCTGTCAGGGAAGTTCAAAGGTGCATCTTCATTTTACACTAATAAGAGAAAACTGCACAGAACTCACAGAATTCTACTCTGATAGGGGATGAGAAAGGGATTAGCTCCACCCACAGCACCTCAGTGTGGTTTATTCTCTAAAGGTCACATATAAACTTTCTATTCTTCACATCAACCAAGAAGAGATGCTTAACTTGCTTCAATAAAGAGCTTCACGAAATTAAAAAATAAAAGACATTATCACCTCCATGTTGTATCTTTGTCTAAGGAGGATTGAATTGGATAGATGTTTTTAGCAGGAAGTTATAAACACTCCATACAATTCTTTTTAAAAGAGAGACAATTGACACGGCATCAGAAAATAGCAGCAGCATTTTAAGCTTCTAAAAAAGGTGTATCTCGTTACTTAATGATGCCATCAAGTACCAAGCTTCCTTTCACCTTTCTGCTCTGCAGTTCTGATCCTCTCAACTTAAGACATATCCTCGCTGTGGCTGCGAGTCAGCTACCAGTGAAAACCAAGGCCATCAGCACCCTCATGCATGTCCATCAGGAACAAAAGTGTTCTCTCATTCATCAGACAAAAAATCTTGACCTACACTCATATTGAATAAGCATGGGTTACATTTCCTTCTTCTCTGAACCAACTGCTACACCATCAATGATCTTACTAGACAAGTTCTCAGATCCCTCTACATTCTTTGTTGTCATAAAGAATAACACATAACAAATGTATCTATAGCTACAATGACTTGACTTCCATGATGTCTAGCATAGCATCTGGTATTCAGTAGGTACTGACTAAATTTGACAAATGAATGAATAAGTGAATGAATGAATGAACATATGAATGGATGCAAGTAAAAATAAATGGATATCATAAATGATGAGACACTGGGGGTAGAAGTAAGAGACCTAAGGTCTTTTGGCTTCCAAAATGGCACAATTTCCTTGACTCTCCACACAAACAAATACATTCTAATGAATTGGTTATCCAGGCTACAGGCAAGCACAATTTCTAAAAGATTATTGAGATACAAAGGGGCAGATAATTTAGCCCCCCAGCGTAAGGAGCAAGGCCAAGAGATAATTCCCATTTTATCAATCATTAATTTCAGTCAACTTCAACTTTTTTGTTTAACTACTATAAAGTCTCTATCTTTGCCTTCATTACTAGGTGGTAGTGGTTGATCTCTTTTAGCTCCTACTTTCTTTTAAAGGGAAAAAGAATCTTGTTCTGAGAGATCTTAAAAATTTTTTAAGATTATCATTGCTATTTATTAGAATTTTTCTATCAAGTAGCTGTTAACACCTTGTTGGCGTAAACATTTCAATTGTATTTGTTTAAAGCAGTGGTTTTCACCTGGGGGGGATTTTGCCCCTCCTTCCTTCAGAGGACATTTGTAATAACTGGAGACTACTTCGGTTGTCAGAACTTGTGTGGTGGGGGAGGGGATGCTCCTGGCAATTGGTAGTCAGAGCTCAAGGATGTGGTTAAATATACTGCAATGCATGGGACAACCCCCCACAATTAAAACATTTCTGGCCCCAGATGCCAATATTGTCAAAGTTGTAAAATCCTGGTTTAGGTGCATTGTTATCTATTGCCTAAGAGTATTAATAGGTGTCTATCTATTTATAAAAGGTGGTGATAGAGTTAAAAAGACAAGAAAATATCTTTTATGGGAGTCTGGGAGAAGAAGGTATGGGTCTGAATGAATGCATCGTTCCTGGGAGTGAAGGGACCTTTTCTTATATAGGGGTATCAGGGAGATTAGAAAAGACCTTCTTCTGTTTTTTTGTTTTTTTCTTCTTTAAGAGAGATATAGTGAATGCACATGGGCAGGTACAAGGGTAAGGGAAGGGAGAGAGAATCTTATGCTGGCTCCATGCCCAGCCTGGAGCCAATGCTGATTCCAGGCTCCATCTCACTACCCTGAGATTGTGACCTGAGGCAAAATCAAGAGTCCGATACTTAACGTACTGAGCCACCCAGGCTCAGTCTTCTAATCAAAACTTTCTCCATAACTGGTTTTATTATATTTTAATCTGTAACATTTTGTTATGGGTTGAATAGGGTCACCTCAAATTCTTATGTCAAAGTCCTAACCCTCAGGACCTTAGAATGTGTCTTTATTTGGAAATAGGGTCTTTACAGGTGTAATCAAGTTAAAATGAGGTCAATAGGATGGGCCTAATCCAATATGACTTCCCATTATAAAAAAGGGAAAACTGGGCTTGCAGACACACATAGAGGGAAAATGATGTGAGGTGACAGAGAGAAAAGATCATTATCTACAGGCTACGGAGAAAAGGCTGTAACAGATCCTTCCCTCAGAGCCATCAGTAGAACATTTTGATTGTAGAATTCTAACCTCCAGAACTGTGAAAAAATAAATTTCTGTTGTGGAAGCCACCCATTTTATAGTACTTCATTATGGCAGCCTGAGTAGAATACTACTACCATTAAAGCAATTTTTACCTAAAAGTTCTTCTGTTATTAATGGGACTATTTTCAATGAAGAACACGTGTCATCATCAAGTCACTGATATCTTTGTGGAATGTACTCTCTTAGGTTGTTTTGAAAAAATGTAATAACTAGTCACTAACTAGGAGAGAATGAAAGTTTTGCTACTGGGAAAAGGAGGACATTTGGGGGAGATGTTAAAGGAAGAGATCAGAAACAGGAAGAAGGAAGAGATCAGAACAACAACAGACAGCCAACAGGAAGAAGGTGGCCCTGGGAGTAGAAGGAGGGACAGTGGTTAAAGACAAACATGGACCATTTCAAACACACCTCTTTTTGGGGAAGCACTCAATGAGAAGGGAAGAAGAACATGAACTTTGGAATTCAACTCAAGTTTAAAAATCCCTGTTCTGCCACATATTAAATATGGAAGTCTTGGGATGGCTGGGTTGCTCAGTTAGTTGGTTAAGAGTCTGCCTTCGGCTCAGGTCATGACCCTAGTGTCCTGGAATCCAGCCAGCGTTGGGCTCCCTGTTAGGTGGGGAGTCAGCTTCTCCCTCTCCCTCTGCCCCTCCCCCTCACTTATGCTCTCTCTCTTGCTACCTCTCTCTCAAATAAGTGAATAAAATGTTTTAAATAAATAAATATGTAAATCTGAATTCAGTTTCTTAACCTTTTTGATTTTCAATGGTTAAATGGTAATGGTAGTATTTGGTACAGGGCTGACTTCTCCAGTAGGCACAGTGGGGAGGACCCACAGTACTTTCAAGGGCTAACAAACATGCTTTAATTCCTTCTAAAGTCAGGGAGAAAAAGAAGCTGAACTTTTAGGTTGAAAAACAATGTTTTCATCCATAGTAGTATATTTCTCTTTCTATCAATATTATCATAAAGCACAATGTAAAAAAATTGTGGAGGAAGGACCCATGGCAGTCATAATGTAGACATGATTTGGCAGAATGGGACTGGGAAATGGAGTCATATAAGGTTCTACACCAAGGACTAACTACCCATGAGAGGGTAGTTCTTACTTCTCCATTCTTCCTAATCTCCACATACTTCATTTTGTATCTGCTCTGGATATCGTTTGGCGTTTATCACGTGCCATGCATCATCCTAAGTGGTTTACATACAGGGACTCGTTAAATTGGTGTACTACTTCCATCTCTGGGTACAATACCATCCCCTTCTCACAGAGGAGAAAACTGAAATATGGAGAATTTTAAGTTTTCCAAGTCCCACCACAAGTGGACTTTGAAGTAGGACATCAAAAGTCCTTAACAGTTAGGCGGTTTCAGCGATACCTTCTGTTTAACCCGTTCCCAAAGCTCTTCTGGCATTTTCCCACCAACAATGTTTTCCTGTTCAGATTCAATTTCCAATCTCAGATGTAGGTGCACCTGGTAGATATGGGTTACTTCTGCTTAGATTATTCACTCCCACCTTGTTAAAATATTAGGGAAAGGCCACAGAACACAATTGCCAAGCATATATGTTCTGCAGCCATTTTCATTCTGTAGACACACAATCTGGCCCACCATCTGCATTGTCTCACTCCTCTGTTCTGGTTATCCATAACATCACCCAGACTGGCTCCATCACTGTGTGCATGGGCGAGACCATGTTGGACTTAGGGCTTGCTGCACATCTGGATTGTTCTATCACAACATCAACTGTGAGGCCAAACAACAGTATCACAAATCAGACATTACTGTATGTGAAATGGTTTCTGTGCCAAAGAATTCCATTTTTTCCAGATGTGTCATCCAGGCATCTTGAGAACTGAATTTAATTAAGGTATGAGTTTAGAATGTGACTCCCTAAATTAAAATTGCTTCATCTTGAGCCCAAATTCCACAGCAACAAAGTGTATTAATATCCGATGGCTTGTTTCCTTATGGAATAAGCAGTTTTGAATTGGTTTGGTTTAGATTTAAACCTGACCAAGGTTCATTGTAAGGACCATGGAGTCACTGTTGCTTAAGAGCTAAAAGTTACCGAGTTTATTACATGCCAGATTCTGTGATAAGAAATTTGCATGGAATTAATCCATATTGTTTTCACAGAAAGTTCAACAAGTAGATAATTAACTCCTTTTTCATATGAGGAAACTGAGCCACAGACTGAGATAAGTAATTTTCCAGAGATTAAGCACCTTTAACCCCACAGCATCTGGATTTAAACCCAAGTGGTTAGATCCCACATCCTATACTTTCAAACACTAAAGAATATTGCTTAGGTACCTAAGGACCTCCCTTTCTTTCTCTTTCCCTCTCTCTCATTCCCCTCTTCCCTCTTCTCCTATTTTTTTGCAGAAAATAAATTAAAATTAAAAAAATTCTGAATGTGGTATCATTGAAGGAAAGAATTATTTTGGAGAAAGAATGATAACTGACACAAACAACCAAAAGGAAGGCGGGAGAGGGAAGGTGACAGGAGAGGGGGGACTTTAATTTCAGATGGGTCCAGATCCATCTTAGAAAGTTAATGTCTAAAATAAATTAGTGACTAATTTTTTTTGGTTCAGGATTAGCTTCAGGAAGCTTCAGGAAAAGTTTTCAACAATCAGTCTATGAAATTTGGAAACATTTAAACTCATCACTTGTTCATTTCTCTTTAAATCGTGACTTCAAAGGTTTATGTATGCACATTCCAAATTGGTAACAATACTATCACCTCGCTTATTGGAAGGTTATCTTATTAAATCTAAACATTTATTCAGTTCTGAACATTCCTCCTTTAGGAGAAAATGAAGCGCAAGATGGCATTATCTTGAGGTGGATGGCTTAAAATGATCACTTTTAAATCATAAATGGAGGTGAGGTGGATGAATACTTTCATAGCAGAGATTATTAAAGGGGTAACATCTACATATGCACTGGGCTTATATATATATTTATATATAAATACATATTTATATATATATTTATATATAAACACATATATATTTATATGTAAATACATATTTATATATATGTAAATATAAATATGTATTTATATATAAAAACACAAATATGTTTAAATATGTATTTATATATAAATTTATATTTATTATTTTTATATATTTTTAAATTATGTTCAGTTAGCCACTGTGTAGTATATAATTAGTCCTTGATGCAGTGTTCAGTGATTCATTAGTTAAGTATAATAGCCAGTGCTCATCACAGCACGTACCCTCCTCAATACCCATCAGCCTGTTACCCCCTCCCCCCAACCCTCTTCTCTGAAACCCCCAGATTGTTTCTGGGGTCCATAGTCTCTCATGGTTCATATGCCCCTCTGATTTCTCCCCCTTCAGATTTCCCTCCCTTCCCCTGTAGTCCTCCATACTATTGCTTATGTTCCACATATGAGTGAAACCATATGATAATTGTCTTTCTCTGTTTGACTTACTTCACTTAACATAATCCCCTCCAATTCATCCCTGTCGATGCAAATGGTGGGTATTCATTGTTTCTGATGGCTGAATAATATTCCATTGTGTATTTGGACCACATCTTCTTTATCCATTCGTCTGTTGAAGGGCATCTCGGCTCCTTCCAAAGTTCGGCAATTGTGGACATTGGTGCTATAACATTGGGGTGCATGTGCCCCTTCTATATATTTTAATTTATTTGAAAAATTGTCTCATGCTTGTTTGAAATTAAAAGATTGCGTCACCTACAACACACCTGAGCTATGGATTATTTCCCCTCAATAACCCAAACTGCCCTCCCAGAAGGCTTGCTAAATACATATCAAAATGGCATACTTGTGGTAAGCAGAGCATGAATTCTGATAAAATATAGCAACTAAATCATAAGAAGGATTGGAGAAATCTATGCCTCCTCTCCTCCAGCCAGCACTTATAATGACAAAAGGCAAGTTTTATGCTCTGAATCCAAAAGTAAGGAAATTAAGCTTTCAGAAATGCAAATGCTCATTACAGTATACTTTCTACTTTTTCAGAGTATGATTTTTTTTTCTCCAAGTGACATGGAAAGCATGATGAATTCCTTCAACTTGATTCACATAGCATTTGCGAGATTGAACTTGTCAATTTGGATTTATGAAATTTATGAAATTTCCTAACACTCACAGTTGGGCTACTGTGCCAGCATGTTCATGAATTTTTTAAGAAAAAACAATCCTTTGCATTTTTGCTTCTTTTCAACACTCATGCTGGCCTTTGTTTATTGCCTAACATACATAATGAAGATTAAACATAGGAGAGGCCCCAGTTGTGTGCTCTGATTAGGAAGTTCATACAGTTTTGCAATGCATTAATCTGCGAAGAAAGAAAGGCAAGCCAAGAGACAGTTATTCATTTCTACACAATCTTAAATCAGGAAGAACTCCAGATCTAATTGACCTAAAGACTGCCTCGTACCTTTCTTGTAACAAAAGAAGCAAAATTAAAAGTCAATGCAGGATATAAGCAAATCTGGGCACCTGGATGGCTCAGTTGGCTAAGCGACTGCCTTCAGCAGTCATGATCTCAGAGTCCCAGGATCAAGTCCCGCATGGGGCTCCCAGCCTCATGGGGAGTCTGCTCCTCTCTCTGACCTTCTCCCCTCTCCTACTCTCTCTCTCTGAAATAAATAAATAAAATCTTAAAAAAAAGGATAAGAGCAAATTTCAATACATTGCTAAATTTCCTTCCAAAAAATATATTTGATTTTTTTTTATCATTACTTTCAGGGTAGTTTAGTGATAAAAAAAAAATTTGATTTTATTAAAAGTAACCTCACCCATGCATAACAAGTCAAACATTTGGTTTGCTATTTTCCTCTTTTGTTTTTTGAATACGTTTTCCATTTTTCAAAAGTACTATAAACTTTTTAAAGGAAAAGCACATTTTCACATTGATTAACGGTAGCCGCATTTCCCAATTAAGTGGGTAATGAGTTCAGGAGCAACGACCCAGAAAATGGACAGGAGACTCTATTCCAAACTAATGTTAACAGTGTTTTGGTGTTTTGAAAAAGAAAAATAAAAGGCTCCAGATCTAATGATGACAGATCTTTGCTGTTAATTAATCAAATTGCCTCAAAACAGAGTTCAGCAGGTGGAAATAATTACCAGTTAATTGTCTCCTGTTTATTACTCTTTGGAGATATAAATCCAACTACTGTGCTCATTTTACAGTATTTACTAAAAAGCTAATAATAAATAAATTAGGAGCACAGATGTTGTTATGGTAACAATATTTGTGTTTGCTTTCTGAGACAATACAAGTAGCATAAAATAACAATTTCCCCTTTGAATGAAAATATCTTTTGGCCAGGTGCACAAATTTGCCTTTAATAAAAATGTTTTGTTTTAATATGTTTGTTTTGTTATGTTTAAGTAGCTGATATGAAACAGAAAAGGATGTTCCAGCAGGAAAAAGATTGTCAGCATAAATCCTGACAAGAAGACAGTGGGTGTCCTTCAAAGTATCAATCTGATAAGAAATATATACTTTAGATATATGACATTATCTGTTATTTAATTCTAGAGTGCAAAATAAAAACTCTTTTTTTTTAAAGATTTTATTTATATTTTTGAGAGAGAGTGAGAGCATGTGTGGTGGGGGGAACAGCAGAGGGAAAGGGAGAAGCAGACTTCCTGCTGAGCAGGGAGCCCAGCTATGACTCAGGGCTGGATCCCAGGATCCTGAGATCACAACCAGAACCAAAGGCAGACACTTAACTACCTGAGCCACCCAGGTGCCCCCCAAAGCACTCTTAATATATGCATATGTTGATTATATACTTGAGTATTTTGTGTAGGAGATACAAATTCTAATTCTGGAATTTATTATCTATGTGATTAGAGTTCTCACTTATGAAAGACAGATACATATTTATTTGTAGATATGCCTTAGGAGAATCGTTGATGAAGTGTTTTTTATGTTATACATAACCATCACTTATTTCTCTCTCAAATAAATGTAGTATGTATCATCTCCAATATTTAATAGGATTGTTTAATTTGGCAGGAACAAATTTATATAATAAATACTTCAGCTAAACCTCTTGACAAACACAAGCATACAGAAAAATATGAAATATCGTTGGGATGTTGTACTGCAAAGAATGGGAATGGAGTGAGATTTTCATCTTTTCTTCTTACTTTATAACATAAAGTGTGTGTGTGTGTGTGTGTGTGTGTGTGTGTGTGTTTGTGAAATGCCCAATAGTGGATGATTTTTGTGGCTGTTGTTTCAGAAGAGAGATGTGGAAAGGACTAAAGAATGGTCTTAAAGTTTTGGTTTTTTTTTAAGCTATGAACATTATTTCTTTACTTTTTTCCCCAAAGAAACACAAAATCAATTATATACGTCATGAAAACTGTTCTCTCTCTGTATTTTGCATTTTCAACATTTATAAATGAGACTATGTGACTATATAAAATACAAAAGAATGCTCCTTAGTAATAATAAGCTATATAAAATTGGTAATATAAAAATGTCTGTACTTGTATCTAAATTTGTAGCACCAACATGATAAAAGACTGAAATTCTCTTTCCCTGCAGACCAGATATCTCTTATACCATCAGAGAAAAAAATAAATTTCAGAGCAAGTTATGCTACATCTTTTATAGTTTAATCATTTAAAAAATTTAGATACAATTCACTTTTCCTATTTGATTTTAAGGTAGAAGATTAATGAACTTGTTATCAGTAGAAAAACCCAGACGTAAGTGTTGATTATATCTTGACAATTTGGCTACATTTAATAGGAACCCTCAGCCTCTCTAAGTTGGATTTTTGTGTCCTTGATAGTACCGTGCCAAAATTCTTATCCCGGGTCACGTCACAGGGTTTTAATGAAGCTCCCTCACTAAAATACTATATATCTTTATCTGTGTCATATATAATTATATGAATGTATATATAAACATATATATATTTGTTGTTTGTTTAACTATGTAGCCTTATATCATTTTAAAGTCATATTATTATTGAGAATATAGTGTGTATAATTAAAATATAGTGGAATTTATTCTTGTCCATCCAGAACTTTCTCACTTATTTAAATGAAACAGTGTTAATTCTTGTAGCACTAAGCTAATTTCCCCTTTGATTTTCCATTATTAGTATTGGTGTGGGAGTTTTACACAAATGTTAATGAAAACAGCTGATCCATATTGTCAATGCATCTTCCGCCTGCAATATAGTTAACAAAACTGAGATTTCTTGTAGTGTACTTTTAATTCTTATAATTAATTTTTATTTACATCAAAGAAAATTATATACATGATGTAAAGTAAAATTAAATAGCATTTTTGAACATATAGTAAAATATACAGCTGCTCAATTCTCCCTGTTGTCCAAATTCAGGTCTCAAAAAATTACTTTCTGTGCTCTTAGGTATGTTTTTCTAATCCTCACCTCTGTGTCATTAAATACTATTTCTTGTTTTCCTTTTTTCTTTTTATTAAGTTCAATTGGCCAGCATATAGTACATCATTAGTTTTTTTTAAAAGATTATTTATTTATTTATTTGACAGAGAGAGAGAGATCACAAGGAGGCAGAGAGGCAGGCAGAGAGAGAGAGGGGGAAGCAGGCTCCCCGCTGAGCAGGGAGCCTGAAGTGGGGCTCAGCCCCAGGACTCTGAGATCATGACCTGAGCCGAAGGCAGAGGCTTAACCCCCTGAGGCACCGAGGCGCCCACATCATTAGTTTTTGAGGTAGTGTTCAATAA
Organism: Ailurus styani; assembly: GCA_002007465.1. Classification (NCBI taxonomy): domain Eukaryota; kingdom Metazoa; phylum Chordata; class Mammalia; order Carnivora; family Ailuridae; genus Ailurus; species Ailurus styani. Next base: position 993,018 of record LNAC01000055.1, read on the forward strand.
TTCATTAGTTGCATATAACACCCAGTGCTCATCACATCACATGCCTGCCTTAATGTCCATCACCTGGTTACCCCATATATTCTGCTATTTCTTGATCTGTCTGGTTTGGAGATTATCTGTTGACTTCCTTTTTGACAGTTGATAACTCAGCTTTTTTACACTTGCTCTATCACATTTTGCTTCCCCTCTCCTTATTCTGTGATTGTCTGTATTTCCTGCTTAGTTAAATCAATAGTCAGTGATTTTTTTTTTAGGTCAACAATCAATTTTCTAAATACTTGAACACAACTCCAAATATTCTTTCTCTGTAATTTCTCTCTCCCTCCAGCCCTCCCTTTTAGGGGGCGATCTCCCTCCTTAGGACCTGATTCTGCTCCAGGGTAGCCTTGCTGTTCAGTTGTTGGCTGCTGGTTGAAGTGCACAATTGTTCATCTGGTTGTTTTAATCAGCAATCTCTGTGTTGTGTTGCATTACATTCCCTGGACAATTTATCTTCTTGTTTCTTGGTTTGAATTCACATTTCTGAATTAGAAACTCTAGTAGCTTTCTAAGAAAAGACACATCATTGGGGTAAAATAAAAAAAAAAGTTCTAACATGCTTTTTTTTTTTTTTAAAGATTTTATTTATTTTGACAGAGAGAGCATGAGTGGGGGGGATAGGGGCAGAGGGAGAAGGAGAGGGAGAAACGGGCTCCTAACTGAGCAGGGAGCCCCATGTGGGGCTTAATCCCAGGAACCTGGGATCATGACCTGAGCCAAAAGCAGACCTTAACCAACTGAGCTATCCAGGCACCCCTCTAACACACTTTATTCATAGTTTAGCTAGGTATGTTGTCTCTTCACTGACTTTTTAAAGAGATTCAATCTGCTATCTTCTGGCTTCCAGTCTTGTTCTTGAGAAGTTGGATGCCATTATGAATTGCATCACTTTTTATGAGACATTGCTAATCCTTTACAACTTTACATAACCAATATATATGTTCAACTTTTCCGAATATTTTATTTAAGTTGATTCATATAGTAAGTGTTCTCTTATGCCTGATTTATTTCAACTATATATGGGCAGGAGTCTCCTCATGTAGTCTCTCTTCTTTTTAAGATTTTATTTATTTACTTGACAGTGAGATAGAGAGAAAGCGCAAGTAAGCAGAGCAACAGGCAGAGGGAGAGAGAGAAGCAGGCTCTCTGCTGAGCAGGGAGCCAGATGTGGGGCTCAATCCCAGGACCCCGGGATCATGACCTGAGCCGAAGGCAGACGCTTAACCAACTGAGCTACCAAGGCGCCTCTTATTATTTTTAATATAATGTGTCCTTTGATCAGTTTACCCATTCCCAAAGTGTAATTATAATTTCTACTTGAGTGACTTAAGTATCTTCATTTCCAACCTCTTGTGTAGTCCAGTTTTGGGGAATATTTGCTAGCATATTAACTAAAACAAAACATGTCAAGTGATAGGATATTTCTATTGTGTTGTTAAAGGGTTTCTGCAATCATGATTTTAAAAGTGTTTCCATCTTGGGCGCCTGGGTGGCTCAGTGGGTTAAAGCCTCTGCTTTCGGCCTAGGTCATGATCTCAGGGTCCTGGGATCGAGGCCCGCATCGGGCTCTCTGCTCGGCAGGGAGCCTGCTTCCCCCTCTCTCTCTGCCTGCCTCTCTGCCTCCTTGTGATCTCTCTCCCGCTGTGAAATAAATAAATAAAATCTTAAAAAAAAAAAAAAGTGTTTCCATCTTAAGTGAGTAAATGACACTCATATCAGGTCTATTATGAGATGTTTAAAATAGTTTCTTTAAAAATATACTTTCAAATCATTTCCATTTGATATCTCCTTTTTTCATCTTTCACTGTCATTAAGAAAGGATTTCCCTGAAGCAAAAAGAATGAAGAAACATCTACTTAGACCATCTCCTATGTGGTAAGTGAATAACTATTTGATATTGGGGGGTATTTTTTGTTATTGATTCTTTTACTGTTATTGATTCCTTTTTAAACTAACATTTGTGATCAAAATGATTTTTTGAAAGTGGCAACAGTTTTTAACAGTGCTTGTTCTTGTCTGTTTCATTATGTAAAGGGAAAAAAATGTTATTTTTAATGGCAATTGCATACAAATTTAGTGTTGGTAGAGTTGGCAGAAACACCCATTATATAAAAATTAAAGTTACCTGGGCGAGGTATTAGAAAAGTTGTAATTTCATCTTTTGGTTCCCACTTGCAATTTATAATTTCAACAATTTCAGTGGAAATTACAGCTTTAAGCCACATAGTGCACTTTATTTTCTATTCTTAAAACTTGAGGGAGTAGGGGAGAGGTAAATTCATGGCAAGGAAACTTCTGTAGTTGGATTAATGCCAGAGCATTTTATATATTCTCTGGAAAGAAGCCCTGACTTCTTTATGTGTGTGTGTGTGTGTGTGTGTGTGTGTGTGTGTGTGTGTGTGTGTGTGTGTATACACACATATATATGGGTGTGTATACTATATATAACATATTTTATATATTTATATGTATCATATATTTATATATATATGGTATATATAGTATATATCCAGTAAATTATAGTAACATTAGTAAATTGTTAACAATTGGAAGAGCTCAGTGAAGAGAATTGTTTGCACTGATCTTCAACTTTTCTCTAACATTGACATATTTAAAAAAAAATGGCCAGCGTATACTGAGCATCCTGTGTGCCATGAAAGGAACAGAGTACATAGGTAGAGCATGGTGATTACACACAACCACAAAGAGTGTTGGGAGGAGACTGCCAGGGACTCAACGTACTTCATCACGTGGAGTCTCCCCATCGGTCATCCAGGGACATCGCCTCCCCTCGTGAATGTCCACAGCCCCAGTTTCTAAAACGTTGCTTGCTGAGCTGAGGCCTAGGGTTTGTTCCTCTACTGGTGTGTTTATAAAAACATTTATTAGGCCTGCATTGATCTGTACTGCGGACGGGTCACTTGGAGCCCCAAGAAGCAGGTAGAGTGCCCATCTATACACACAAAAAAATCCTGCTACTATTCGTCTCTCCTTTTATAAAGTTATTATTTATCCCTCCAAAGGTTCAAATCCTTCACCTGAGCGAAAGGGGAACTCTTGAAGGTCTGTGTAGCTAATAACACCTTAGCTAAGTCATACCTAACTTTCGTAGAGACCCCAGATACGCTTTTGAAAAGTGTATCATTAAATCCAGATGTTTAGATGTGTAGATATATGAATCTATCTATATATATAAAATTTCATATATATTTTATATATGGTTGTATATAAATTTCATAAATATTTCATGTATGGATAGTTTATATAGTTTATATTCATCCATCGATATATGTATTTTTTTATTTCTTCTTCAAATTTTATTTTATTTTATTATTTTTTTAAGATTTTGTTTATTTATTTGACACAGAGAGAGAGATTACAAGTAGGCAGAGAGGCAGGCAGAGAGACAGGGAGAGGAGGAAGCAGGCTCCCTGCTGAGCAGAGAGCCCGATGCGGGCCTTGATCCCAGGACGCTGAGATCATGACCTGAGCCGAAAGCAGAGGCTTTAACCCACTGAGCCACCCAGGCGCCCTCTTCTTCAAATTTTAAGGACCACAAAAATTCCAGAAACCACCTGTTCCTTAATGTCACAGGAGGCCACCTTCCTAGTGGGAGGGATGGGGTGGAAAGGGTTTTCTCCGCTCTGTATCTTCTGAAATACATTCAAACCACACCATGAGATGCTAGGGCTACATCAACAACTATCTGAAGACCAGAGTGGTCTGCACTTCATTTGTCTGGGGTCCACTGATCCCCCAAAGGCAGCATGATGAGGACAACAAATATAAGAAGATAGGCATATTTGGATTGAAAACAGAAACACTGAGACCTGGAAAAATGTCTAGTAGTTCAGTGGTGGCTCTAAATGATGGCAGTTAGGCTGTTACGGTGTAGTGGGCATCTGGCGCCAGGGACAGAAAAAGACAAGAGAAGGATACAGAATGTGGAAGATGAATAGGCATTAAAAATAAGCTTTGGATGATTCAGATATTTCAGCTAAGTTGATCTTCAGTAGTGAATTAAAAAAGGTCAGCAAGACCCCGAGGAATAGTAGTTCTCATCAGTGAGGCAACTTAAAATAAGTGTGAAAGAAGTCAGGAATTCTTCTTCAGAGAAGAGCACAGTAGAGACACATATCTAAGGACAAAGAGTTTTGAAGTGTTTTGTGACTTGAAACTTGAAAAGTTTTAAATAGCTGTAAGTTGGGGTTTCAGCCTTTCCTCCTTATTTTTCCTTCTTTCTTATATCTTGTATCCCACCTTTATTTTTCCCTACCACCCCATATTTCCTCTTATGATGACATAATGAATTATAATGCTGGGAGGGTACTCCAGTTTTTTTTTTAAACAAGCATGAAATTTATTATTAATACTTACAGGCCCAGATTGGGGATATGCCAGGCATAGAGAGAGGTCAAAAATCATAATCCAAATGTTAAATAAGTGCTCTAACATACTATTAACATTTTTAAAAATTATTCTTTACCCATGTTCGAGATTTTGGTAGACAAGAGAATGCCAGCTAATTTATCCTTTAATTGATTATATAAATATACTTAAGGGGTGCCCAGCTGGCATAGTTGGTGGAGCATAAAACTCTTAATGTCAGTGTTGTGAGTTCAAGCCCCATGTTAGGTGGAGAGATTACTTAAAAATACGATCTTAAGAAAAAAACCAAAGATCTTTTCGTATTTGTTTTCCTAATGAATGTATGATATTTTTGTTGCTAGGAATTACTTGACCACTCCTACGACTTATGATTACATTTGAGCTATTTTGTCAGTTTATGAAGCCAAAAGAAATGACTCTACTAGGTGGGCTTTGCAACATGGCTATAGCTGGTGATGTACATGCATATAAATAAACATGTATATTATATATATGTAGAAAAATGCACATGTATATATGTGATATATATAATATGTGTGTGTATATATCATTGTTTATATATCATATATGTATATGGTGTATATATATGGAATATATACATAATCATGATGAAATATTTCTCATATGAATATATGGAATTCACATATATAATTAAGGGCCTCAGTTATCTGACTTTGAGTTCATCAAAAGGGAAATTATTCTGTGTGGGTCTGACCTAATCAGTTGAGGTTTTTATCACTCTCCCACTGGCTGGGAAGAAAGTAAAGAGCCATGCTGTGAGAAGAGGAGACCACAAAGCAAAGACCTAAGGGAGGCCTCTAGGAGTGAAGAGCATCTCCTGCTAAGAGCCAACAAGAAAAGAGGGACCTCAGACACACCGTTAGAATATAAATTCTGCCAAGAACCAATGATCTTGCAAGATAACTCCAAGCCTTGATGTTCTAGCAGCCCCAACTGACACCTTGATTTCAGCCTGGTGATATCTTGAATAGAGGACACAGCTAATCCATGGTTTGCTACCAAGGCTGTGTCTGTATTTCTAATATAATAATGTCTTACATTTATTGTGAACTTGCAAAGCGTAACTTAAGGATTTTGGTGCCATTTCAGGTTGCAGAAGAAGGCTGCGTATGTTCTCCATATTATTAGCAAACAAAAAATGTCCTGATACTCATTGTAACCACACAGCATTGAAGAAACAGACATTTGGCTACTGTGCAATACACCACAATACGTATTGTGGTTGATACAATACGATAGTCAATACTTATTGACTATCAAAAAACAATACAGATAAGAGTCCTTATTAGAAATCAAGACAAATAGACATTTTGAAATGTGAACTGAGCATTGAAGGAAGTTAGCATTTGCTGAAAAACAATCCACTAGCTTATTTCCAATATATAGAAATAGTATCGAATATATAACCAATAAAAACAGGCTTAGAATATGATTTTTCATTTGCTCAAAGTTTTCCATTTTTATACATTTCCAGAAAATATGACCTAATCTATTGTTATGATTGTTATAATACCAGGCAAATGAAAGATATTTCAAATGGAAATGGTCCTCATCAGAAATAATGAGACATTGCAAACTTCAGATTGCAGGTACTTAGATAAATATCATTTACAAAGACAATGTTATATACCCTCCATATGTGGTAGACTAAATTACCATTCACAAAGCTTCAACCCTGCCCATACCTTGGACCTTTGACACAGGACTTTGAAAATCTAACCATTAGTGGCAGGGTGTATTTTTCACCCTATGAATAGGGGGCTTTTCTATGAGATTCATTTTGACCAACGGATCTTGGACCCCAGTGAGAACATGTCAGTTTCAGCCTAGACTTAACCAGTGTCAGGAGCTGGCTATCTTTTCTTCTGTTATCGCCAAAAGATTAACTTGACCTGGGAAATTTGTTTTCAGAAAAATGAGAGCTACATGAAGCAGAACCTACCTGAGCCACTATCTGGAGATGAGTTTAATCAAAACCAGCCTAGATCGGCCAAACCCGAGCTGACCCACAGGGCCACAGTCTCCTGAAGCAGAACCATCTCAGATAACTTGTGGCCATGAGAATGAATAATTGTTGTTTTAAGCCATTAAGTTTAGGGTTGCTTTTTTACACGGTGTTATTGTGGATATCACTGAGATATCTAGCTGGCTTTCTTTCTCTGCTCTAGATATCCTTGGAAGATCACATTTTCATATATTACTTTACAGTTTATTGAAGTGTATGAAATGATGAAGATCCCTTATTTTGCCATTGTCAAGCAGTATAATGCTTATAGAAAACTAAGATATTTTTAGAAGTCTTTAAATAATGCATCAGAAAGATTCTAGATTTTTTGGGATAAAAATTTCAGCCAAGAATCTGAACCTGCTTACTTGAGAATCAACTCATGCCTTCAATTGTGACACATAATCTACTCTGTTATAATCCAGAATCATCAAATGCTCCTCTCCCTATGTAGTTCTTCCTTGGCCACCCAAATCTCAACATTTGAGTAGGAGAAAGAAAATGAAAAATGTAACAAATGCTTACTTTGTTTTCATAGATGCATTTATCTCCTAGATGATATTGCATACCAGTGTTTATTTTCTTTTGATCTTAGATATTTTAAAAAGAGATGATCTCATCTGTACCATTGGAGCCTCATGGCAATATGAGCTTAACACAGACAAAAAAAGAGACTTAGGGAAAAAAATCATGTCAGGAGAAGAAATTTTTATCTGTATTTATCTACTATCTATCTATCTATCTATCTATCTATCTATCTATCTATCTATCATCTATCTATCATGTATCTACCTATCATTTATCATCTCTATTTATCATGTGTTCTGATGGTATATAATCCTAATAACTTGTCATCTGTTATCCTATGACTGAAACAAAATATGAGTTAAAAAAAATTTTTTTTTAGGATTTTATTTATTTATTTGACAGAGGGAGCACAAGTAGTCAGAGTGATAGACAGAGGGAGAGGGAGAAGCAGGCTCCCTGCTGAGCTGAAAGCCCTGTGTGGGAATTGATCCCAGGACCCTGGGATCATGACCTGAGCTGAAGGCAGACGCTTAACCGACTGAGCCACCCAGGCGCCCAATGAAACAAAATATGACTTTTATACTCTTATATTTCACATAAGATTTTTATCAATTGATATCAGATTACATGATGGCATTTCTCTTAAATGTAAAAAGTCTCATTTCTCTTTTAAGTGTTAACTTTATTTTAGCCAGTGGATTCATCTTCTCACATGTTATCTACTTAACCTAAATCCTTCATTACTTATTTTTGTGTTATGGATTTTGGTTTTTATATCAAAAAAAATTTTTTTTAGAATCTGATAAAAAGACAGACACACAACAAGACAAAATAAAATAATAAGCACTGAGGTCCCCACCACTCAATCTCAGCTACATTTGACTTACAGCCAGTCTGGTACTATTCATTCTCCAATTCATTTTGTTCACCTACCATATGATTATGAATAAAATACTAAGTAGCACAGCATTTAAATAGAAGCACTTCCAATACAATGGATTTTACAGTGTCCTTCTAAAAATGACCACTCATCTTTTTTTTTAAGAAATAAAGAAAGCAAGCGAAGACTTTTTGACTCCACCATCCACCTAATGTATATTCTATAGTTTTAAAACTGGAAGAGCAACATTTTAGGCAAAAGATAAAATAAAACCCAAGTAACTGCACTTATACACTTCTAGAGAGAATATGCAGAACATCCCACTTTTGAATTTTATCTGATTACACTAGCTTCATGGTGAATATTATTACCAACTCAGTTTCAAATAATTGTTGGGGGATAAATTGGGCCAGGTTAGAAGTGACCTAATGCTAGAAGCATGAGAAGAGAAAAATATAAAAATATACACTATATTTTAAAAGTTCTCCTTGATAAGAAAGAATTTCAGTGGTCTTCTGGAACCTCGATAACAATGAAGAGGCTATATGTTTTTTGGTAGATATGATATTTAAATAGATGCAGGCATAGGAACTATATGAAAGTTGTTTCACAAATGGTATTCATCATCTGAGTTTAACTAGATAATTCTTTGTTTAGTTATCTCCAATCAGAGGTTTTCTTTTCTTTTAGCAACTTTACTAAAGATATAATCCTTATTTTTCATAAAAGTGGAATTTTATGTTCTGTGACCATTTTCGACTAGCTTCCTTTTTACTCAGCACAATGTTTTTGAGGTTCAGTCACATGGTAGTGTGTATCAGTCATTCATTTTTATTGTCAAACTGTATTTCATTGTATTGACATATCAGATTTTATTTATCCTTTCAGTTAATTAGTGGCCATCTGTGTTGTTTCCACTTTTGGCTATGGTGAGTGATGCTTCTAGGAACATCTATGTATAAGGTTTTGTGTGGCCATATATTTTCCTTTCTCGTGGAGTGGAATTGCTTGATCCATCATAATTTTATGTATAATTTTAAGAAACCATCAAACTATTTCCCAAAGCAGCTTGCACCATTTTACAATCTTATCAGCAATGTATGAGAATTACAATTTCTTCACATCTTTGCCAACCTTGTTATCCTGTTTTTTTGATTACAGTCCTCCTAGTGAGTGTCATCTCCCAATGACTAATGATGCTGAACATCTTTTTCATATGCCTACTGATGATTTGTGTATATTCTTGGATAGATATCTTTTGCCTATTTTAAAAATTGGACTGTCTTCCTATTACTGAATCAAAGGAGACTTTGTATATTCTGGATAAAAGTCCTTATCAGATATATGATTTACCAATATTTTACCCTATTCTGTGGATTGTCCTCTCATTTTTTAAATGGTATTGTCTGTAACAGAAGGTTAGAAACCTTTTATTTTATTTTCTTGCCTAATTGCCCTGGATTATATACAAGTGGCAAGAGTGGATGTTCTGTCTCATTCCAGATCTTATGGGGAAACTTTCCAATCTTTCACCATTAAGTATTATCTTAGTAAAGGCTTTACCAAGTTGAGGAAGTTCCCATCTATTCCTGGTTTGCTGGTTGTTTTTATCATGAAAAGTTGTTAGAGTTTGTGAAATATTTTCTCTGTGTCTATTTAGATAATTGTGTACATTTTTCTCTGTTTTATTAACATGGCATATTACATTGATTTATTTTTGTATGTCTTATGTTCCTTGGATAAATTATAGTTGGTCATGGTGGAGTTTAATACACTATAAGACCCAGTTTTCTAGAATTTTGTGATGAGTGTTGTGTCTATATTTATAAGGGTTAGTTTTTTTGTGGTGTCTTTATCTGGTTTTGGCCAATTGTTGTTCATGGTGTTGCCTAATCATCTATTTAGTTCTGTGAGATCAGTAGTAATGTTTCCTCTTTCATTTCTGATTTTATTGCTTTGAGTCTTCTTTTTACCTTAATCAGTCAAACTAATAGTTCAATTTTGTTGACTTTTTCAAATGAATTACTGTGATTTTATTGACTTTCTCTATTTTTCCCTATTCCTTATTTTATTTATCTCCCCTCTAATCTTTACTATTTCCTCCCTTTTATTTGTTTTGGGTCTTGTTTACTTGTCTTTTTCTAGTTTTATAAACTTGGTAGAAATTTATTCATTTGTGAAATCTCTTTTTTTTTTAAATGTAAGTAGTTTATAGATAAAAATTTCCCTCTGAGCACTGATTTTTCTACATCCTATAAATTTGGTACGTGTGTTTTAATTTCCTTTCATGTCAAATTATTTTCTAATGTCACTTGTGAGTTCTTTCACCTATTGAGCAACTTATGAGCATATTGTTTAATTTTATTTGGGAATTTCCAAAATTTCTTTACGTTATTGGTTTCTAATTTGATTCCCATAATTTTTGTTATTGATTTCTAATTTTGAATCCAGAATAGAACATACTCTGTATGATTTAAGTCCTTTTGAGTTCATTGAGACTTGTTTTATGGCTTAGAATATGTTCTATCTTGTCAAATGTTCCATGTGTGTATTCTGTGCAATTGGGTAGAGTGTTCTATAGATGTCTGTTAACTCTTGTTGATTAGTAGCATTGTTCAGTTCTATTTCTTTGTTGATCTTTCACCTTGGTGTTATATCCATTACTAAAAGTGGAATAGAGAAGTCTCCAACTATTATTAAATTGTCTTTTTCTCTTATCAATTCAGTATTTGCTTCTTGTATTTTGGGGCTATTTTTAAGTGACTATATTTTTATAATTTTTATGTCTTCTGAATGAAGTGTCTCTCTTATCAATATTATTTTCATACCTTCTTTTAATTCTGTAAGCATGGTTTCTGTTAGTTCTTTGAACATATATGCTATATAATGCCTTGAAGTCTTTGCTAACTCCATCATCTCTTCCACTTCAAAGCAGTATCTATTGCTTTTTCCCTGCTGTGGATGGGTCATACTTTCCTGTTTCTTTAAATGACTCATAATTTTCTGTTGAAAACTGATCATGTTAGAAATTACATTAAGAAACTCTGCAGGTGGATCTCCCACTTCTACCAGAGGTGGTTGTTGTTCTTTGTTTGGTCATTTGTTTATTTATTTAGTGACTTCGCTAAATTAATTCTTTTTCTTATTAACATATAATGTTTGGCTAAACTAATTCTATGAAATCTTTTCCTCACAAAATGTTCAATCTTTAATGTTCCTTCTTGGATTTTCATCTCTTGTTTTGATCTTTTAATTTAGCTACCTAGGCATTGCTTGTGTCAGCACAATCTACCTAGTGATCAAAAGTTGAGCTTGAACTCACTTAGTCAGTTAGATATTTACTTATTAGCATCCTACACACACACACACACACACACACACACACACACACACGTGCTATTCTTAAGTTTCAGTAAGTTTATATGTTTGCTTATGCTTCCCATTTAGACAGGAATTTTTAGGTTGGGTGTTTACTCTCTGATCTTTCTTGAGAAGCTTCAGTCTTGGGTACACACAGTCTTCTAGAGTGCCAGGAATGTGTGCAATTTTATTTTTGAAGCTGGTTTCCTAGGAGTTACCTGTGAGTCACAGTAGCTTATTGAGCCAGTATTTGGTTAGACGTTACACTTAAGCCCCTTTTGCCTTTGAAGCTTCTGCCCTGTCTTTATGGGTCTGTGTGAAGTTGGGTAATGCTTTCAGGTCTGATCCATGCCCTGCTGTGATTCTTCCTAAGCAGGTACAGCTTATCACAAGTGCACAGTCTTTCTGACTCCCAAAGTGGGCTGTGATACCAGGAGGGCTATTCTTGGCTCTTTCCTTTCATGGTTTTCTCTACTAAACTTCTCCTATTCTGCCTTTATGCTGGTATGGAGAAGCTAACACTTTCTTCTTAATTGCTTTTCATTAAGAACTCTAGATTCCAACAATGCCCTGAGGCACGGGTTTCTCCACCCTATTCTAATAAAGTCAGTCTCCTCAGGCAGAGTCTTAGAGTCCTTTATTCCTAAGGACATGCTTTCACCCTAAGCAAAATCCTCCGGCTCCCGCCTGGAGCTGGGGACCAAACCAGAACCTGCTTTTCCTGGACTGTCACCTTAACTCCCTGAGTGCCATTGAGAAGGAGAGATGTCTGCCTTTTCCACTTGGAACCACCACCCTAAAGACAGCTGTGGTGTGGGTGATCAGGGACTAAGTAATAGTGCCCTGCAGCCCATGAAATAAAGTGTCCACTCTGTGAATGGAGATGAGTAAAAGGGGAGGCTATGGTTGGGGGCTGTGTATAGCAGGAAGGTAGGGGAACAACACTTTGCTTCTGTCGGTGTAAAACTCTAATCCTAAACTTGGAGCTGGGAGAGTAAGGAGCCCTCTTTCTTTGGCTATACAAGACCTGGGTAGGCATGGGGCTGGGCAGGGGAGCAGAATAAAGAGTAGATTATTTATTTCACCATTTGAACAAAGATTTAGTAGATTTCCTTGGATGAACCTTTCTCCAGTTAGGCAACTTGGATTTTAAGTGATTGCTTTAAAATAATCTTCACCATTTAAATTGCTATTTTGGTTGAGTAGAGGGTCTGCTAAGTTTCTTACTCAGAAGTTCACCTCCCGAGTGCCCTTTTTTTTTTTTTTTAAAGAGTGTTGACAAAGAGACTTATGGTCTAGGCATTTTCTCCATTGTTCTCCCAACAACATCCCCACATGCACCAACACCGCCATCTCTGTGCAATCAGCTGTGCAGATTACCTCTATGGTCCACCTGGAAAGCCGAATCTTTACTATACACATAGCATTCAATCTGTTCACTTATGATCCAGAGGACTCTGTCTCCTTCTCCTTGTCTTACCTGTTGTATACTTCAACGAATCCAACCACAGCTATGTGCATTGCACAGCCTCTACAATTTTCTTGATTACCTTTTGATTTAGGAGTAATAGTGAAAATCATTATATTAAACATTCCAAGCATATAAGCTCTTCATACAAGTTTACCACTTTCCCCAAACTATCTAACCTAAAAAAAAAAAAAAAGACTATTCAAAGCCTTCAAGTTCCTCTATCCATCTGTTTCCCTTCCATGCTTAAATAGCCACTGTAGTCTGAATTTAAAATAAACCTTTCATGTATTTTTTCCTCTCTTCTGTCAGCTATTTAAAAGGTTAATGGCATATTTTTCTCTCTTCAGACCATCATTACATACTCACTTTCTACAAATTCCTCCGGTACATCTCCATTTGGCTACATCTCTTCCAGCTGCCTTTCAGTGTATGTCCATGTTTTTGCAAAATTCTGAGTATACGAATAATTTAATCCCATAGACTTTTGTCCCATAATTTAAAAAATCTATTTGTTTCCTTAAGATTTTTAACATTCCTGGGCGCCTGGGTGGCTCAGTGGGTTAAAGCCTCTGCTTTCGGCTCAGGTCATGATCTCAGTGTCCTGGGATCAAGGCCCACATCGGGCTCTCTGCTCAGCAGGGAGCCTGCTTCCTCCTCTCCCTGTCTCTCTGCCTGCCTCTCTGCCTACTAGTAATCTCTCTCTGTGTGTCAATAAATAAATAAAATCTTTTAAAAAAAAGATTTTTAACATTCCAAGAATATGATTCTCTCTACACTTTCTTGTGGCTAATGTACAATTAGCAGCACAATGATATACATTAAGCTGATTTTAATTTTAGTAGAATATCTAAGTAGGACACATGGGGAAAAATAATTGAAAGCCAGGTTGTGTTATGTTTCAGAAATTATTTGCCTTCTAATCCCTGGAAACTCTGTTATATAAGGAAATTCAGTATATTTCGTTAAGAGGTCTGAACTCTAGCCCCAGAAAAGCTTCCTCCAAACTTAATTAACATTTTTTAAAGACTCTTACATGTATTTCATCTAGTTTTCTGGCAAGTTACTTAATGTCATTGAGCCTGTATTTCCATATCTACAAGAAAAAATGTCTGTACACCATGATTTCTAAAGATCCCCTCCATACTACAGTTCTCTCCTTTCAGTACTCTAGAAAGTCTCCAATTATGGTTGACCGTAATTGACTTGCTGATGTCAGAACCTGGCTTGGTTGATAATGGGATGGTTGTCACTGCCAGGTCCCATCCTTGTGGTTGAGGGTCCTCAGGGGCAGGCCATATTTAGAGGCTTCCTTTATGCCTTGCTCATAGATGGCTATCCCATCCCTTAGGAAAGGCAGGACTCCATAGTCTGCAACTCCCTCTTAATATGTAAGCCAAATCCATGTTTTAAGAATTCCAGAAAATTGAAATTAAGTTCAGATAAGGCATATTTTATACTATTCAAAGAGTTTTTAAAATATACTTTCAAACATTTAATATATCACAATCGTTTATCTTACCCCACCCCCAACTTCCACCACACAACATTTTCACTATGTCCAAGGTGGGCGGTATTATCCAGTTTGAAATTGGGAGTAAAGGGGGTGGTCGAGGAGCCTGGAGCCAAAAGCAACACTGAAACTAATAAGAAATCCCAATTTGTCAAGTCAATGTAACTGTTTGCCAAGCAATGTTTTAAATGATTTAAATATCCCAATGTGTATTATAGACCAGTTCTCGAGTTATGTTAACCTACACACTGACAAGTTATGTGGATTTTCATGTACTAATTTCAAACTCCCTAAGAAAGAACTAAAGAATATATGTATCTTTTTATTCTTTACAAGGAAGTTATAGAATTATTTTCCTGACAACACACATGATTTGGTAACCACATCAAGCCAAACATATCTACTATATTAGTCTCCCTATCAGGTTACATTGAAAATGTTTCTCCTTATAACACTCAATAAACAGTCTCATATGTGCACCATAAACCTTTATTATATGTGCCAGGCTGAAAAAGAGCAGAGGAGCTCTGTGGAAGGTCTTTCAGTCCCAGGTCATTTGCTCATAGTTCAGTTGGAGGATGAACAACATCGTTCAGGAGGGGGATTAATGAATTAAACAATGTTATTTGCCCAGGAGACTCATAGTGCTATATGCCAGTTTGAGCTACAAGGTGAAAGACCAGAAATTACAACTGGCAGCCTCATTTGAGTAGGTAATGAGTGAGCTGTGTATGGTTCATTACTCACTGTGATAGATACTGGTTATAATATGTAAGCTGCTTTATTAGGTGTCAATCTTATGGGACTTAGGGACACTTTCTAAGAGAGGACCTCTATTTTGACTTGTCCTGTGCTTATTCAGGGATAGTAGGACAATCATTTAGCTTTGGAATGAGATCTCTGCTAAAGGCATGAAGGAATTACTTGGAAGTTGAGATCTTCTTGACCAATTTGGCACACCATCTAGGGATATGATGATACATGCTGACTCCTCAAGCTGGGTCATAAGACATAAGTAGAGAAATGAGATACTCACAGAGTTTTGTCTTTGAATAATAAGATCTGAGATATAGTTTGTTTTCAGTAAAATTATAAATAGTTAAGGATATGGTCTGCCTCCATTCAACAAGTATTTAAATGTTTATATTTTGGAAGAGAGGGGCAGAGGGAGAGAGAGAATCTTAAGCAAGCTCCATGCCTAGCAGAGCCCAATGTGGGACTTGATCTCACAACGCTGATATCATTAGCTGAGCTGAAACTGAGTCAGACACTTAACCGACTGAATCACCCAGGCACCCCTCAAAAATTTTTAAGCACCATTTTATGCCAGGCACTCCAATATAATCATATATAATAATTTATACATCCATAGATATATATGTATATCGCATCATGATATAAAGAGAAATATATATGTATTTATATATGCAAACACACATATAGTGTATATATATATATATATACTCTCTAGATACACTCTCTCCCTATATATATTTGTACATATATATGTTTGTACATTTGTATATATATGTTATATATACAAGCATACATATAGTGTGTATATATAATCTCTATACTCCCTATTATATATTTGTACATATATATCAGTACATTATATATATTTGTACATCATATATACTTGTATATATAATATACCTACACAGTATATGTATTGATATATACAAACATACAGATATTGTGTATACACTATATATATGTATACTCTATATACTCTCTCTCTTTATATATATATCTGTATATGTTTGTGTGTATATATGTATATATATAAAGAGAGAGAGAAAGAAAGAGAATCAGTTCACTTCTGGAGGCAAAATAATAACTTTTAGGAGTATAAAACTGGGATGAACTTTGAAACGGATAGCATGGAGGAAACATTGATATGCAGAGAAAATTCAGATAAAAGCCGGTAGTGAGAAAAAAAACTAAGCATGGCGTGTCAGTGGAAGAGAAGAAATGCCTCAAGTTAGAGGAGAAAGTGATAACCTAAAGCATGTTATTGAGTTTTCCAGCCTCCTAGAAGGATAGAATTCCTCTGAAAATTCTCTCAAGTCTATCAACCATTCAATAAAAAAACCTTGATTAAATTTTTATTTTTCACCTTAGAATGAAGAAACTTTAGAATTGGTTAAGTGTCTCCGAGGCATCCTGCAGTATCTGCAAGGTCAGAAATTAATTGATTTATTCAACTCTTTTGTGAGTATAGTCACAGGAAATTCCAAAATAAAAATATGTTTTTGTTGTTTATATCTTAAGGTTACTATATTTACACAAAGAAAGTGACAAATGTCACACTGAGATAATATAGAGTAAAAGTCCAGAATAAAGCATGTGGGACATGGCAAATGAATCAGATGTCAACAGCCTATAAGGCATTGTAGTAGAGTACATACTATCCTAAGCAAGGAGATCTGAGGGCTTTAGAAAAAGTACCAGAAGAATAGTTACAGCAGTGGAAATGGAAGTATAGCAACCAGGCTAAGAGATGATCAAGCACTTGGGGTGGGGGTGGGGGGTCCCTACCTGAGAGTTGGTCATCCAGAATTATTGGATGTTTTCAGTACTGGAGAATTAATTGGGATAGCTCAAGTTAGCAATTGTTTCTTCTGGTGTTAAGCAGGACTCTCCCTCCATAAAATATATCCATGAGTCTTTACCACGATCTTTGGAATTATAGTGAATAAATAAACGCCTTCTTCAAAAATTCAGAGATAGATTTTGTTGTGCAATTCAACTGTGAAATCAGTGAATTCCCCTTCCATTTTGTTCCTCAATTTACTACTTCTCTCTCCTCCAATATAAATGATCTCTCACACTCTACCAGACATTCATGTATCCCATATCTTCCTGATTTCTGAGTTCATCTTCTCTTCACCATGCAGGAGGATTTGATTCTATCAGTTACATTTGCAGTGAATCTCAATTTTAATTGAACAAGTACTTTAAGGGAGTAATAATCCATGTCTCTGTCTTCTTCAAACTCTTTCTCTTTTTGTCATTTGAGGAGTTAAGACAATGAGAAGCTCTCTCTAAAATATTTCTCCATTTTGTGAATTTAACTATCTCCAAGAGTGGAAGATCAGCATAGGATGGACACGTATGTTCCGAAACCAGAAACCTTCCTCATCGAGGTTATCTTTGTTGGAGGAAGCTGACAGCTAACACAAACAACCTCAAAGTCTTAATAGCTTAAGGGAAAAAACAAAAATAAAAACAAAACTTTTTTATGTCTAAAGAACAAAAATGCTTGTTTCTCATTCAGGTCACAACTCTAATACAATTGTTGGGAGATCCAAGATTCCAGTGGGTCATTCAGGAGCCCAGGATTTTTCATCATTTCCCTTATCAGCTTCTGGATCTTTACACTTCTTTGGAATTTTTCTGTATCTAGACTGGAAACAATTTTTCTGAGTGTCACTCATCATTTTTATCCACATTGCCAAAAACTCAGTAACACATTCTTACTTATCCATAAAAGAGAAATCAGGAAATAATTTCGCTGTGTGTCTAGCAAAAAGAGAAATGAGTCTGTAGGCTTTTTCACATAGGCAATTATATTAGTGTATTCAGATAAGGTTGTGCAGAAAAAAGGGGTGGAAACAAATAAAGACCGTAAAATGGGGCTTTTCATCCAGAACCAGTGATTCATAGGTAAGAGTACATTCATGCTATATATATATTATTAAGATACTGATGAAATTAAAGAAGAAATGAGACTGGCATTCCTGACATATAGGCAGAGAAGATGCCTTATTTTAAACAGCTTTCCCCACATCTGTGACTATTCTGGCCCATAGTAGAACACAAAAAGTCATTAAATGAATTGGCATATAGTGCAGCACTAACAAAATTAAAATAAAAGCTTATGTCGACTGGCTATGACAAAGTAATGTTATCTGACATTTATGTGTATTACTTACCTTTATGTCTAATTAATATATAGGCAATAAAGATGAAGAGTTTGATTATATACTACACAAATTAACATACTATAAAATTTATTTGATTTCAGAAGTAAATCCTGTAAAAATGTACTCCATCTTTCTGGTTCGATTGTTTATAAAGTCCTCTGGATTGGAGAGTGTAGTGGACAAAACATAGCAAAGTCAGTAGAGATTTAACTGAGTTTACTACCCAGAATATATTTTGGATCTGATTGTTTCATACTTACCAGTCACAGAACAATATTCTGTGAAAAGAAGAAGGGAAAAAAATGACAAATTTAGCTGCTCACATTTTGTGTAAGATTGCCCTCGGTGCCTCTGCTTAGATGTTCTGCACATCATTACTTGATGTCAATGTAGTCCTACAAAAACTGGCACAATCTAGTTTCCATAGCATAAAAATGCTTTTAAAGGAGCGAGTTCTTCCTAAAGGAAAATATTCTAGAATGTTACCAGCTTCATATCTTTCTATCTTCAAAAATACAATATTTTTTATTCTGGCTAAATCAAATAGTATGAGTACTGGCTTTAATTTTCTTCTTCAAGACAGTTATCATAATATTATCAGGGGAATAGGGTAAGAGAACTAAGAAATTTGCAAGGGCTAAGAAGTTTAAATTACAAAATAGTGTACATGTGTCAAAGATCATATTCTGTGTATATGCAAAATATTCTTTACCACAAAATAATTATATGTAATAGCAAACAAAATGCTGTTTTGCATATATTCAAATAGATGCATATATTTATTAGTTTGAATATAAAATTAATCATACTTGAGTGTTTTTTAATGTATAAAAACGGTAGTTTCATATGGTTGAATCCAAGATACACACATGTACCCCCCCACATACACACCCATTTTATTCTCTCACAACATTATCTTTTCATCAGCAGTGGCCCAGCCAGATGGATTCATTCAACTCAAATTAGTGGTAAAGAAAGACAGACTCTTAAAATTGCATTATTTTATGCTGACAGAACTCTTTTGAAGAACATTTTTCCGCTGAGCTTGTGTGAGGACCAAATCCTATGTCCATAAGTTATTTCTGACTTGTTATGCATTTTTGGATTTTTTTTACCCCACTTTCTGTGTCTAAGTGACTCAGAAATACCACTAATGATGCAGTAAATTTATCCAAAAATTTTCATAATAACCACTATTTGTTTGGAGATTTGTGACATCTTTTCAGGAGGAAAATCCTTTGCAGTTGTTAAGGAATGCCACAACCTTTCCCAGTAATTTCAGAGAACTTTTAGACACACCTCCCAGTTAAATTGCAAGGTAGGAAAAAGTGGGAAACTAAGTCTCAGCTATCAGAGGACATGTTTTCATACTTGAATATACTGATTAACTGCTTTGAAGAAAACATTTTTGTGAACTTTCCGTAATAAAATGTCACACATGATTTCTAGAGCTGATAGAAGATGCTGATTAAAAAAAAATCTTCGCTATGGACTGTTTGTATTTCCAAAATTCATGTGTTGAAGCCCTAATCCCCAACGGTGATGGCATGTGGAGGTGTGACCCTTGAGAGGTAATTAGGTCATGGGGGTGGAACATTCATGGAATTAGTGTACCTCTAAGAAGAGACATGGGAGAGACCATCTCTCTTTTGCATGTGAAGATATAGCAAGAAGGCAGTCATCATGCACACAAGGAAGGGAGTTCTTGGCAGACACCAGATCTGCTAGAGTCTTGAATTTAGACTTTCCATCCTCCAGAACTGTGAGAAATGATGTTTATGTAAGCTACCTCGTCTATGATTTCCTGTTATAGCAGCCCAAACTAGGCAATATCTCTTCAAATGTTCTTTACCCTCAGCTACTTAAACTAAGGAGCATAGTCACCACTAAGAGATAATTGGTAAATGAATCACTGAATGAAATCATGGAAGATAGTTGACTGATCTTCTTCCTCAGGACTGCTGGTGTCACCTTCATTAGGTTCAATTTTTTGTTCAGTCTGGGAAGATACACAGTGAAAAATGCATTCCACCAAAAGAACCAACAGAAAAACAACCCAACAGTAAGAATTATAAAGTCTTAATGCTTCCTTTTTTAAAAAATAAAATGTTCTTTTCTAAATATTTTTACCAAGAATTTCCCCCCTATGTTAATCTGTAAAATTTCGGATGTAGTTGTCCATGCATATTAACCCACTGTGATTGCAGTCAATAGTTCTAATTTTTGTGACCACCTTGAAGGTCCTGATCTGCACAGTGCACTCTTAAACCTGGATCTTGGAGTAGATCTGACACCTAAGTGGAAACTTGAAAAACTGAGCATTCTATAGCATTTATGAACTAGTTCCTACTCTGTGTTCCAAGCCTTTAAACATCCCTTGTATGCATTCTGAACTTTATGGTTCCTTTCTCCCTCTATGTTTTTCAGTCAACATGCCAACCTTGATTAAACTAAATGTCTATCTATGTAACTGAAGATATATGGGTCACGATTTATTATATGAATTTTGTTTTAAAATTATATCTACAAATCTCAAGTGGGTCTTCAACAATGTCAAGCAATCTTACTAAGATTTCCTGATCAAATGGCTCTCTCAATCATTGAGACAATTATTTTACATTTTCTTTTATAGCATCTTCTCAAAAGTTCAACAATTTATTTCATTATTGACAAACCAGAAGAAGCAGAAGAAAAATATCTCCTATCCCTGCCACCAGTTTGACTACCCTGTAATTATCTGACCTGGCACAGTTTGCTGTTTCCTTTATCACTATAGACAAAGTATTCTTATTTCTATTTGAAACTGTACTGTATTTAAGATTCATATCCCATTTTCTCTTTGTCAACTCCAGGAATTGACTATTACAGGCTCTCCTTTTCCTACTGCATCCTAAATTTTGCTCTTGCTAAAAGATCATTCTCTCCAGATTAAAATATTTTTAAGCAAACAAATAATATCTGCCTAGAGTCTCCATGTCTTCTCCAGTGCTTCTTTATGTCCTCTTTCCTCTTTAGGAAAGAGAAGTTACTGTGAAAATTGTCTTTAACCAGTATTTCTGCTTTCTTTCCTTCCATTTGGTTTTCAAACACAGCAATTCTGTCTCTGCATTAAAATTGCTCATGTCAAAGTCAACATCAGCTTCTATGTTGCCAAATCCAGTGGTTAATTTCAGGTTGAAATTGTAGTCTTAGTCTTGGTCACAACAAATTTTATTTTCACAGGTTTTAACCAATAGAAATAGACAAAATGAAATTGACAATGGAATTTTAATTTTACATGTAGCTTAGACAAATGTGCTGTGGTTGTCAAAATTTACCTGGAAATCTTACATGTCATTGTTGGACTAGTGATAAATTTCTTGCATGAAACTAGTTGGTCAGAGAACTTAATCCTTAGTGGGTACTAAGTTCAAATTTGCAGCTGGGATGGATCTTCAGAAAAAAAGGGGTTTTCATCATGGATTGTTCCTTATCTACTTATTGATATATAAGAAGTCCTCTGGGATATCTAAACATGGTGAAGGGATTGCTAATCACATGTAAATAACTCCCTGAGAATGTTACTTGTTATTTTACACCCAAGGAAATGTATTTTTACTTGAATATTATTTCTGAATCAAATACATTACATTAATTAGAAAGAATCTTTAAGGAATTTACAACTAAATTCATCAGGACCTGAACAAAGTAATAAGACAGCTTGGAATCAGAGAATTTTCATTCTACTTTTAAAAAGTCAAGGTTCAAAAAATAGAGCAAATAAAGTCATTATGTAAAAAGTTGTTTGTCTAAACTTTAAATGAATACATATTGGGATTCAATTATTAGCAATTTAGGTCCTACTTTTCAATAAGCTACTTAAATTATTTTGCTTGAGATTTCCTAAACTGACTCATCTATGACTTATGCTGGGTTTTTATCACTTAAATTTTTTGAGCTGTCATATTTTCAAAAAAAAATTTGAAGACACATACACACAAGAAATAATATAATAAACATCCATATTTCCACCACATAGTTAAAATCATGCTAACATTTAACTGTCATTATTTTAAGACAGTTTTAAAAGAAAATAATTACTTGTACATAAAATTTCAGTATTTTTGGCCCTCAACCAGGGAAGTCACATGCTCACTATATTTAGTACTTTAAAAAGAACATTTAAGAATTTACATAAAACATTTACTATATATATGTTGCTATGCAACTCTTTCACTGAAAAATTTCTCTCAGTTTTTGTCATGTGATTACATCCAGTCCTTTTGTACCATCGCATTATATAAAACTGGGCAGTGCTTCTATTGGATATTTATTCACTTCAATATTCCAGTATCTCAGTGTACCATTATTCTTAGATACTACAATTGGTCTTCAGAGGAGTTACCATAAATAAGAGAAACATTTTTAAGAATAAAAAATTGAAATAAAATGATAGAGGAAGCCATACTAGGTAAATATGAAGTAAAGAACAGTAAAATAGCAGTCTTAAAATCTGTTCAAATAAAATCTGAAGCAAAACTGTATCACATGGGAAAGAGAACAGTAATATATAATGGTAAAAGAAACACCAGAGAAGATGATATAGCCATCATAAACAGATACACAACGAATAATAAATTTCTATAATATATCATACAGAGAGAATATGTTATCAGATTTAATCAATCAAGCAGACAAATATAAGCAAAAATATTGAAGATCTGAAAAATGGTACTTATAAACCCAAACAATTGCATACACAAGATACAGAAATATTCTTTTCAACAACGCGTGAAATATTAAAGCAACTAGAATATGTTTAAGGTGACAAAGGAAGCCTCAATGAACACTAAAGAATCCACTCCATGGAAATGATATATGCTGAGGATACTGCAAAAAAAAAAAAAAAAAGAAAGAAAGAAAGAAAGAAAGAAAGAAAGAAAGAAAGAAATGGAATCACAAGGGGAATAGTTTCCATCTTTTTTTATACATAAGAAAATCATTACCCATTTTAAATAAAATGTAGTGTTAAATGTATTCAAAAGCGTAAATAAGAGCCACTTAGAATTAAATTAAATCTTACAATAATTTATGAAGCAGAGTTAAGCCAGTGTTTAGAGAAACTTAAGGGTTTAAATGTATTTATTAAGAAATAGAAAAGGTTAAAAATAAGCTGAACATTTTGACTTGGGGGAAAATCCTTCCCAAAAGGAAACAAAAGTAAACACCACAAACAACAAAGTGTAAAGTTCAAAAAAGTAGAGATCAAACATAATTTATAAGTTTAATCAAATTAAAAGTAGGTTCTTATATATACTTAATCACACCTTTAACAGGACTGATTAAGAAAAAAGGAAAGAAGGTGCATCTAATAATGTGCAGATTTCAAAAGGGCGATAACTACAACAGAAAAAACATTAAAAAGTATTGTGAAACAATATGACTAATATGCTTTGGAATCTAGATAAAGTGGTTAAATTAAGAGAAAATATAAAATATTTTCAAAAAGCAATGAAGATCTTAAATAACAAAATCAAAAATTTTAAATGATTGCCAAAGGATGAGAGAAAGAAAGAAAGAAAGAGAAAGAAAGAAGCAAAAGCTGTACAGTTCATTTTATGAGGATAAAACAATCATGCTCATCCAGTGGCAAAACTCCCATTTAACTTGTGTGTGTCTGTGTGTTCACCATGATATATTGGTGAACAAGGTAAAGAGTGCCAGATAAAACAAAAGATGGACCACTGTAAGAACAAGTGGCCCAATGTCTGACAAGTCAGTGTATGAGATAATGCGGATTGTGCTAGATTGAAAGAGGTCAAAGGGATATAAAAATAACACACACCCTATTTAACTTGTTAGCTAAATGACTAAATGACAAAAATCCTAAATAAAATGCTAAATATTTAAATTCAAATATCTACCATGATCAAAAAAAGTGTATGCAAGGAATGCAACGATATATCAAACAGAAGTATAGTCAACTTAAATCATCACATTAACTAAGAAAGATCATAATTTTCAAATTCGATGAATAATAATAACTTGATAAAGTTTAATCACTATTTATAAAAAAAACTCTTAGAAAACTAGGATTAAAAGGGGATTTCTTATAACAGAAAATATTTTATTCATGGGAAAAATCTTTAGATTTCTTGAAACAGAAAATATTTTATTCATGGGAAAATCTTTAGATGGATAACCTATCAATAACAAGAAAAAAATGCTTCCTGTAAGTGTTTCTATTTAACATGATATTAGGGGTTCTAAATGTCATTGGAAAGAAAAAATATATTAGTAATAAATGTAAGTGTTGAAAGGAAGCTGAAAATATGTCATTATTTCCAAAATGTTTATGATCATCTATTTCCAAAAATGAACATAATCAATAATCTGTTGAAACTAGTAAGATAGTCCAGAAATTTTATCAAGTAAATAATTAGCCTAGAAAGTCAGTAATGTTTCTTTACATCACCAAATGAATAATTATAAAAACAAGATGACATTTACATTAACTCAACACCAATGAAATCAACTAATAATTAACTAAGTATACACTAATCTCTGTGGAGAAAAAATACAAATCCCCAATAAGGGTGTTAAATGAAGATCATGCTTGTTGGTGGATGGGACCCCTCAGTTAAGGCTAATTCTTTCCAAAATATACTAACATAATGTGATCCAATCAAAGTATCAGTTGAATATTTTTAAAGAATAGGTAGTTGCACTAAAATAATAAATGAGCTAATGAATGTCCACAAATAATTGAATGAATTTCATTAAAAAAGACTGATAAGTGGGATTTGCCCTATCAGATACTGACATATTTTAAGTGATACTAAAAATAAACGAGTTTTTGAAAATTATTAAGCAAATAGATAAGTGGAAGAGATCTCAGAGTCAGTCTTTATATAGTAGGAACTTATATGATAAAAATAGTTCCACAAATGAGGAAAGGAAGAATTGTTAATAAATTGTGTTGAAAATATGGTCATTACATGGAGAAAAAAATAAACAAAAAAAGCAGAACAGAACTTGATCCCTGCTCAATGACAAATAAAGAGGAGAATTTGGATAGGATAATAATTTAAGTATGAAAGGTAAAACTATAACATTAATAAACTATTAACAAGTAATTTGTGAGCTAGGGCTGGGGAAGAGCTTCTTAAATAAAAGTTCAAAATTAGAAAATATAAGCCATAAAATGGGAAATAGGACACGTTGATTAGATCAAAATCAAGATACCTGTCCAATTGTATAGCAAGGTCTTAAATTAATGGAATGGTCAAAGATGTTTACAATGCCTCAAACTGACTTGTAAAATAAGTTCACATATGTCCACAGGGGGATCTAATTACTGATGTTTACTGCAGTATTATTTATAAACATTAGGCAGCAGCTAAGAGTAACGCATTAAATGCCCATATAACAACATGGGTGAAACTTAAAGTGAAAGGAACAAAAAAGAAACATGACATTAGAGATACCACACCACTTACACCTGTACCCAACATAACAATGTACATTTGGTTAGTACACAAATCATATGATAGCCACAGAAATCTTTAAAATTGTTCTTACAGACAGAATGACCCATATCTCCTCATTTGCCTGAGACAGCTTATGTTATACCTGTTTATGCATTTTTCTGTCCTATTTTGAACTTCATTGTTTTAACAAAATATATTTTTTAATTATTGCTTTGGAATAAGCTGGGGGAGAGGGGGTTGGTAGACTTCTACTTTGTACTTCCAACCTTTGCCATGGAGTAAACACATATGAAGTGACTGATTATTTTAATACATGCTTAAATCTGAAATCTAACCACAGGTAATCTGCGTTCTTTTCCTTTTCCCAATCTTCTCCAAGTGAAAAACAGTACCTCCATTTCCAGAGCATTAAGATGGGCTCTATTAATAAATCAAGTACACTCTGAAGGAAACATTTAGGGGAACTTAATTCCTTCAGGCCTTGAGCAATTGTGAAAGAAGTGTTAGACCACTGCTATTGGGTACTGAAGGTTCCAGCCCGGTCTGCAGTGGCTTGAATCATGGCGTAGAAGATGCACAAAGGCATCATGCCCTTAATGTTTGCGTCAACTGAAACAAGAGAAGTTGTAAGTAGAGTGTCCATGGAACACACTTGTGAAATGGAGACTCACCAGTCCTGCTCTAAAGCATATAAAGAATCTCCTCAATGTTTTTGCTATAGTAGTGTTATCAATTATTGTGTAGCAAACATCTACAACCACTTTTTAAACTTGGTTGGTCATGTTCTGGAGCATTTGGGATAAATCTGTTAGGAGGAATGAGCCCCAAAGCTAATGCTGGTATTTAGTGAAAACTGAGATACTTAATTCTAGCCTTTCAAGAAAATTGAAAACGAACGTGTAATGTACACAAGAATTTGTTGGCATTTACCACTCACCAGGGAAGGTATTCACTATGCCGCCAACTACGTGGAAACGCGTGGACACACATCTGCTAAAGAAACATTGGCATCTATTTCAAAAGTCAGTAGTTGATATAAGGAAATTGTGTCCATATAGATGTGTCACTGCAGACAATAAGGACATATATCACTCTCTACAACATGACTTTTCATTTAGATCGAACGGNTTTTTATTTTTTTTTTTAAATATTTTATTTATTTATTTGATACAGAGAGAGAGATTACAAGTAGGCAGAGAGGCAGGNTCTACAACATGACTTTTCATTTAGATCGAACGGTGTGCTCCCGCATTAGTTTTATTCACTTTTTTTTCTAAAGATTTTATTTATTTATTTGACACAGAGAGAGAGAGATTACAAGTAGGCAGAGAGGCAGGCAGAGAGACAGGGAGAGGAGGAAGCAGNCCCTGAGATCATGACCTGAGCCGAAGTCAGGGGCGTTAACCCACTGAGCCACCCAGGCGCCCTGACTTTTCATTTAGATCGAACGGTGTGCTCCCGCATTAGTTTTATTCACTTTTTTTTTCTAAAGATTTTATTTATTTATTTGACACAGAGAGAGAGAGATTACAAGTAGGCAGAGAGGCAGGCAGAGAGACAGGGAGAGGAGGAAGCAGGCTCCCTGCTGAGCAGAGAGCCCGATGTGGGCCTCGATCCCAGGACCCTGGGATCATGACCTGAGCTGAAGGCAGCAGCTTTAACCCACTGAGCCACCCAGGTGCCCAGTTTTATTCACTTTTTAATCTAATTTTATACATGCAACGTGAAGAAATAGCTACTATAGTGTTGGCTCCATTGGCAGAAGAAGTGACTCAAACCCAGTTAATTTCTTCCATGTTTATATTTAAATATCCATATTTTTAGGTCACATATTTTAAAGAGAAAGTTGGTTAATTTCTCTAATGGCTTTATTTTTGTATTCCGTTCAAGAATTCAAAACAAAACTTTTGTTAAGATTATTCCTTCAAAAGTGAATTAACTGACATTACTGTAGAGAATGCTATTATACATTGATTTTAAAAGTTAGAAGGAGGAGTGCATGGGTGGCTCAGTCATTAAGCGTTTGGCTTTAGCTCAGGTCATAATCCCAGGGTCTTGGGATCAAGCCCCACATCAGGCTCCCTGCTCAGTGGGAAGCCTCCTCTCTCTCTCCCACTCCCCCTGCTTATGTTCCCTCTCTCACTGTCTCTCTCTTTGTCAAATAAATAAATAAATAAAATCTTTAAAAAAAAGTTAGAAAGATATTTTAAGAAATGTATTCTTGAACTCAGAAATAGAAAATGTTAAGCAAATTTAAATAAAATTAAAACTGTGTAGCAAAAAATGCATTGTTTAAAAATGTTTAAAAAATAAATTCTAAACTGTATCAACATATTTGGGATAAAATTACTAAAAATGCCTGAGTAACAAGAATACATATAAAAGACTTACAGATTTGTGGAATGAAATCACAGAATAGTTGAAGTACAGGAAAAGACATAAATGGGTATATCACAGTAGAAGAGGAAGGAATGGCTAACACAGTAGGAAAAGTCAGCTTCATAAGAACTGAATGATTTTCAAACTGAAATCACAATGAAACTTTATTTTATTCTTATCCTATTGGAATAAAAGAAGAATACTATGATACTCAGAGTTAGTGGGGTTGCGAAGACAGTGGCAAAAATGTGTACCAGCTAGCGTGCATAGGGATATTTATAGTCGAATTGTTTTTGTGAAAACGCTCTGTTGTCTCTTTAAGAATAGAATGAAAGGTGGTGGGTACTACAGTAAAATAATACAAGGTGTGAAAGCAAATAAACTAGAATCACATATATCAGGGTGGACAAATCTCACATATATCATGTTTAGCCAAATAAGCAAGTTGCTGTAGGAGACATAAGCCAGGTATGTTAAATATTCAAAATGAGACACTATACTGTTTAAGACGTTGTACAACTTAAAAATAAAGTGAAACAAAATAAACCAAAAAACAAAATGCAAGCACAAAATTCACCACTGAAACGAGAGATGACATCACAGAAGACAGTAAATGGAGCGTCCATAGGTTGAGGACCTCTCAGTATTCTACGTTAGGTGGTAGATATACATTAGGTGGAACATATATACTCATTTATTATGATATTCTTTATATATTTTATAATAACTTAGTCTTTTGTATATCTTAGGTACTTTTTAATTTTTAAAAAAATTTTAAAGATCTTATTTATTTGAGAGAGAGAGAGAGAGAGAGAGTGAGAGCACATGAGCAGGGGAGAGGGGTAGAGAGAGAAGCAGACACCCCGTTGAGCAAGGATCCCTATGCGGGACTCGATCCCAGGACCCTGAGATCATGACCAGAGCTGAAGGCAGATGCTTAACTGACTGAGCCACCCAGGCATTCTCTTAAGTATAATTATTTTTTTAAAGTTTCACCGTTAAAATAAGAATTAAGGAGATATACAGGTAAATAATAATTTTTGCACTTCCAAATATAAAAACTCCAAACATAAAAACGATGTCAAACATTGGGGCATAGGTAAACCTTAACTTAAATTAAAAACACAAAGGACCAGAGTATACACCAAAGAAATGTAATTTAGTGAATGAGAAAATTTTGTAGGAGAATTAATTGAGCAGTCAGAAGATGAAAAATGATAAGAACACTTAGGAGATATGGAGATTATATATAAATAACTGAAAACATCCTCCTATTGAGCCCCAGAAAAGAAAATATATACATATGCACATATAAAATATGAAAATATTTGAATAAATTATAAGTAATATATCCTCAAATTAAATAAATAATATTTAATAATTAGTTGGCATTCCCATGTGCCAGGCATTGTTCTAAGACCGTTGCATATGTTAATTGATTTAGTACTCAAAAGTCCATGTGGGGAAAGTATTATTAGGCACATTTACATAAAAGAGAGCTAAGGGAGACAAAAAGCCCACACATTTGATAATAATAGCCCCACAGTATGAACTCAAGCAGTCTGCCTTGAGCCACTGCTCTTAACCATGATAAAGAGTTTCTCTAAATGAATGAATGAATTTCCTAGGAAATAAAAATTTAAGTGTATTGGTGTATTTTCTTATCGTCATGAAGGTTATTCACCAAAGCATGCAACAGAGATCAAGTTTAATGTGGCAATGTTAGATGTATTTCCTTTAAGATTAGGGACAAGGATGATTATTATCAACTTTCTAATAGTTTACTGGAACTTCTCTAACATTAAAAACCAAAAAAAAAAAAAAAAAAGAAAGAAAGAAAGAAAAAAAGAGAGAGAGAGAGAAAGAGAGGTGTATAGATAGAAAGGGAGATAACAAGTTCTCAGTATAAGCATACACTACTGTATGCTAAGAAAAAGCAAAAATTATTCCAAGTGTGTAATAATCCAACAAGATTTCCAGATTCATGCATAACCAAAAAACAATTAGTCATGTTTCTTTATAACCACAGTGATAAAAAATTCAGGATATAATATATAATTTACAGTAACAACAAAAATGTTCAAATGCATAATGATTGACTTAAGGTAGGCACAAGGAAATTAATATCTGATACGATGGCATCACAAAAAATTGCTATAGAGTATGAATTGCTAGCAAACAAATGATATTAGGACAATTTATTCACCACAATAAATATATCAAACTAAATACCTACCTCTTTTTTGTATAGTGATATACTCTATTTGAATTAAATTTAAATATGAATATTAAATGTAAAAAGTTAATAGGAGACAGTGTATGTGAATATTATTGTGACCAATGGGGAAGAGAATTTCTGAAGAAATTCTCTTGAATTGATCACAAATCATAAGGAAAAATTGTGATGTGTATGTGATTCTCTCAAATATTAGGATTCCTGCTGCCATAAACATTAATATAGAAATTGATGGAGCATAGGAAACTCAGTCTTCTTTTTGTAATAAATATTTTGTAACATATCATTTTTAAAAACAATATATTCATGTCATATAAGGTGAAATAATGTTAACTAAATTTAAAATATCCAGTATTTGAATGGTATATGCTTGGTCAGGACTCTATTAAATTTATACATAGATTCACTATGACTTCAAGGCTATGGTGTTAATAATGCTGGAATTCATTAAGTCCTTAAACACCACTAGGATCTTTGGCATAAATGATACAATCTTTTAAGTTTTAATGAGGCATAATTGGTATAGAAAACTGCACATATTTAATTCCTACAATTGGCTGAGTTTGGACAAATGCATACCTGGGAAATCATCACCATAATCAAGGTAACAGCCATACATACACATCACCTCAAAAGTTTCCTTGTGTATCTGCTATTATTGTGTGCTTTGATTTTTGTTGTTTTGTCTTGTTTTTGTGTGTTAAGGAGACTATGAGATCTACTCTCTTCCTAAATTTTTATGTTCACAATATAGAGTATTATCAACTCTCAGCACCATGTTGTATAGCAAATGTCAGGATCTTTGCTATACTCATTTTGTGTAACTTACTCACTTTGCTTACTCATACTGTGTAACTGATATTATATACCCATTGAACAACTCCTCATCTCTCCCACAATATGCAGAGATAAATCCTCCAGCCACTGAAGTAACCAAAGATGCCTCTGTATATTTTCAGAAAATCCAAAGGGGGGGAAAATTTCCTTTCTTGAAAGCCACTACCTTAGGCCAAATTCAGAAATTATAAACAAATGACAAATTGGAAAAAGCCATCTGCCATGTTTTAAGCTCATATATTTTATACCTCAGCGATATGAGGAATTCCTCAAAATGAATACATAATTGACAGAAAGGAAAAATGCAACCTAGGGGTCCAGAAGTAGTATAGGAATAACTGGTGAGCTAAAGTACCTAAGGAGAAGGGAAGGGAGAATGGGATTTAGACAACCTTTGCAAGGTTAACTTATAATAAACAAAATACAAATGCCTTTGTGGGAGGGAGAAAGGAAAGGAGAAATCAAGAGAGAAGAGTAAAAGAAAGAGAGAAAGAGAGAGAGAAAGAGGGAGAGAAAAAGAGGAGAAAGAAAGGAAAGGAAAGGAAAGGAAAGGAAAGGAAAGGAAAGGGGAGGGGAG